>JARYGA010055104.1:0-406021 GCA_030545235.1 Helianthus tuberosus
GTTCAAGCTCAGGTTCAAGGGAATGCTGCGAGATTCCCACTGGGTTCATGTTTCAATTGCGGAGAGATTGGTCATTTCCGCCACAACTGCCCAAGACTGGTGAATGCAAATGCTAACGCAAACCCGAATGCGAACGTCAACGTCAATGTAAATCCAGCACGTGGACGAGTGTATAACATCAATGAGGCAATCAATGATGAAGAACAAGTAGAATTTTGAAATTTCTCTGGTTGTTATCTTGTAACATTTAAAGACAATGCGGTTGTTATATAAATAAAATTTGTGGTTTTTATTTTCAACTAATGCAATTGTATGAATGTTTGATCCAACCTTATGATGTCATCACAAAGACGAAACTACTCGTGTGGTTCTGTCATTTTTATGATCACTTGTGATCTCCCTAAGAACCTCAAACACTAGTTTCTCTTAAATCTAAAGTATCTTATCATCTTGCACCGTTCGAGATGCAAGAATTATCAAAACAGCTTCACGAGTTGTCTGATAAAGGATTCATCCGTCCGAACTTTTCACCTTGGAGAAACTCCTGTCCTCCTTGTGAAAAGAAAAATGGATCTTTTCGAATGTATATCGATTAACGTAAGCCTAGTAAGCTTATCATCAAGAATCGATATCCCCTACGTTAAATCAACGATTTCTCCGATCAACTGCATAGCGTTTCATATTTTTCCGAGATCGATTTGCGTTTTGGGTATCATCAACTTTGTATTCTCGAAGAAGATATTCCCAAAACGGTTTTCTGCACGAAGTATGGCCATTAAGAGTTTACAGTCATGCCTTTTGGGTTGACAAATGCTCCAGCCATCTTCAAAGACTTAATAAATAGAGTCTGCAAGCCTTATTTGGATCAGTTCGTCATTGTTATTAATGACATCTTGATCTATTCATATCACGAGCCGATCCCGATCAACACCTTCGTTGACATTGGAACCCTTAAAGAAGGAACAAACTTTTCACTAAATCCTCCAAGACGAATATTTGGCTTAAAGGAGTTCAGTTTTTGGGTCATGTAGTCAACAAGCAGGGTATTCATGTGGATCCATCCAAATTGATGCAATTAAGAATTGATTCCTTGTATGCATTAAATACCCGTGTCCAAAGATAACAAATTTAAAGGTCAATTTAAACAATTATGCGAGTATACGATTATGCGATTATGTGATATGTGTTTATGTGTTCTCCCTCTATGTTTTTGTGTGGTAAACGATTTTCAAATCCTCAAAGAATCTTTTATATCTTCATATGAGGGATTCATAGTAGGATATTAAAAAGGTACTACCTTAAATCCTTATGGGCTTCTACGTGGTAGTTAAGACCCTTGGGTTATATAGTACCATTCCAGGATTCGATGATAGACCCTTGAGTGGTCTAGTCTAAAAGATTGATTCACAATTTGGTTAAAGAACGACATCTAGTGATGTAGCTGAACAGACTCCTTGATAGTCTATTTAGATCATTTATTGATTTAATTAAAAGGACTCTATGGCGGTCTAGTTACACGCATCACAGGATTGTTCATTTGGTTTTGCCCTACACATTATAAATAGACTGTGTAAACTATGCAAGGAATTGTCTAATTATGGACGCGTACATAATTATGAAATTTAGTGCACAGAAACCCAGTAAGGTTTACTATGTGTAGAACCGATAGTGACAACAATAATAAAATGATAACAATGTAATGGAGGCACGGTGGACGCACCAATGATGCTTCATATACTTGTATATAAGTATCCCTCTTACATTGCAAGCATGATGTTATTAAAGTTACTAGAAGTTCAGAACCCTAACCAATGTTGTTCGGTCTTTTCAACTTCATGTTTTAAACTCTCACAAGTTTCCTCTAAATAAATTTCGGGACGAAATTTCCTAAAGTAGGGGAGACTGTAACACCTGTGCCTCCACGGCCATCAAACAAATACCAAACCAATGAAATATTATATTTTATACTTGGGATTCGTAAAAATATGTGTATCATTTGCACATATCAATTCTTGTTCAATTTCTAACTCTAAATCGTTTTCTGGAAGGTTATACGCGCACCGATGCGTAAGTATAACCAGTTTAATGCAACAAACACTCCGGAATAGTGACATAGGCTTAACATACCTTAAATAACCTTTACATAACTTAGAAATAAGTTTTGAAGGCTTTGGTATGGCAAAATCAAGTTAAATCGCTTACAGGGACTAAAGTTGACAAACTGCGAAAGTATGCCAATTTGAACTGTAACAGATATTCCGGAACATGACCATAAGTTAAACATACCATAAATATCCTTTACATAGCTTAGAAATAAGCTTTGAGGTGTTCGGTGTGCTAAAATAAACTTTTGGGTCATTCAGGGACTAAAAGTGTCAAAAAGTGCACAAGTTTGCACTTTCGCGCATAACTTACGTTCTGAATACATCCGGACATCCAAAAATTTATGTAAGCATGACTATATTATGCTTTAGTGTTTGGCTTAAGAAAAATCCATTCGTCGCGTCATTTGGATCGTTTTTCGCGCTTATGCGCATTCCGTCGTAATTAGCCGAACAACGCAACTGTACGGCTAAACGAACCGACATCCGAGATATTTTTGAGAACATTTTAAGTTCCCTTTACTTTAACTTCATTTTAGAGCTTTGAAATGGGGTTAACGGGCCTTAAACGCGTCGGAAAAGGCCTTATTACACTACAGGGACCAAATCTGCCATTTTTGAAACTTTCTGTGAAGAAACATTGAATCTGGTCTATACCACCTTTGCACATGGTTTTGGGCAATACTAGGGGCTGTTTTGATGTGCACATGGTTTTGAGAAATACCATGGGCTCACATGGTTTTGTAAAACCATTATCTTGAGGTGTAAGGCCAAGATCAAAGCACGGTTTCCAAGAAACGATCTTAACGGTGGACCTTTTACTATAAATACCCCACCCCCCATGCTTCATAATCACTAGAATTTTGATCTTAGAAACTCTAAGTTGAAACCATTGTTTCATACCTGAGATTCTCGGATCGAAATTAGCATTCGGGGACCCTTCGTAAGTATTCTTTCGTTCTTTTATTGCTTTTCGAGTCTTTCGAGTCTGAAAGTCAAACTTTGTTTGACTTTCTACATTGACCAGTTATGGTCAATGCGAAGTTCGTTTGAACTTCGCAACGTGAGTGTAATCACGTTGGTTATAGTCCCTTGGGACTATGCCTACTGATTACCACGTTGTCTAGGGTCGTAGGGTAAGCGATCTGATAAATCGCTTATACCTCGAACCCGACCCATTTGGTCGATCATTAGGATCCGACCAAATACATTAGGTTACCATAGTAGGTAGGGAATAACCTTCCGAGGTTATACCCTATGGTCACATCGTTTGAGTAGTTGTATGATAGGTAGTTTATATGCCTTAGGTAAATTACCAGAATACCATTTTCATGTATAATTGGTAATTAAGCATATGTAACCTAAACCTTTGTGACATAACTGATTATGTAACATGTTTAGGCATATTCTACTTGTCATAGGACTAGTTAGGCGGTCCGAACGCGTTTCACGCACACGACGCGTTAAAGTAGCATAAGCTACCTTAATGGGTCGCGATGGGTCGAAAGCACTTAGGTTTGGTTTCATTGTAGTATGTAGACCTTGTTAAACCATATCATATGAGTTCCAATACTCATTTGGTTTACCAAGCCTCATCCTATCCGATCTCCCGATTTAAGTCCGGTTTATTTATATAGTTTTAGATTGTCGACTGATTCCGTGCTCTCTCTAGCTTTGTTTGGTTGTTGTTCAAGACCTCTAAGCATTCTCAGGCAAGTACATTATTCCCCTCTTTTACTGTTTTCAACTGTTTTGGGGTGACTCATATGTGCTAAATGCTTTATCAATGATTTCAATAACAATTACAATGTGGTTTCAAGAACGATTACAATAATTTCAAGAACAATTACAATGTGGTTTCAAGAACAATAACAATTATTTCAAGAACGCTAACAATGATTTCAAGAATGAATATAATGATTTCAAAAACTAATAACAATTTCAAAAAGTGAACAAACTTGTTGGTTGTAGTTTACATAACCGATGACATTCATTAGCAATGATCAAGCCGACCAGTATTAGGTTATGGTACCATAGGATCTGACAAATCCCGTTATTTACTGCACCCATTGTTATGTGTGGGGGTTGTGGGTAGCGACTGAATCTGAAATTATTAACTTATCCTTTGGTAAGGGTTTGTTAAGAACGAGAGCGAGAGCGAGATGGAGCGAGGAACGCGTCAAGAAGGTTTGAATGTTATTAGAGAATCGACCATAAAGTAGTTTCACAATTAAAACAAGATGTTTTTGGACATGATTTACATTAGATCATGCATTTCCACGAAACATAGTATTGATTTAAACCAAGTTTTACTTCAATACTTTGTTTTGTGCGTTTCACCTATGGTTTAGTTGATGCATTTCACTAGCCATACATATCATTTTGGTTACACATTACATGGTTTACATTTGACACAAACACTTTTGACATTGGTTATACATTACATGATTTACATTAGACATGAACATTTTACATTGTTGGTTTGGTTTGAGTATGTGATTAAGTAACGATGCGTGTGTAATATGATACAAGCATGGTGGATACGCCGTTGGTACTTCCTATATATAAGTGTTTGTATGGTATTACATATTGTAGCGTTATTTGAATCATTTCAGTTTGAGACATAGAACATTTTAAACAAGTAACATACTTTTCACAAGACAATTATTTACAAACAACTTATCTTATACAAACTCATTTTACATGGTTATTCATTTAATCATGCATTATTCTCTTATTTATACATATCACTTGAACTTATTATTTTTCAAATGATTTACAAAGACAAAGCAAATTACAAGGTTCATGACTAAACATTTTCTTAAAACAGAAGTCATGAATCTTATTTTTCACAAAACCTATGTACTCGCCAGCATTTCTTTGCTGACCTCGTTTTCACATATGTTTCAGGTATTGTTGAATGATATCGATTGATAAGATGCATGCTCACATAGGACTGGACAAGGCCTTAGTGACTCAATAACAATGATAGATTATGTTTAAATTGTGCATTTAGATTTCCAGACGATGTAATTATTCAATGTTTAATAAAACGAAACACTTTTGATATCCATGGTTATGAAACATTAATTCTGTTGCAACACGCCCCGATGTTTCCGCCGCGATTTGTTGTTTTACGCGGTCGAGGTGTGACAGAAAGATGGTATCAGAGCCAATGGTTATAGGGAATTAGGTTATTAGTAATGCTTTGACCTAGTCTATAACCTTCTTAGGACCCTAACGCGAGTTTACTTGCGTTTAGTCATAAAACAATACTGTCACCTATCCTTAGGCGACAACCACAACAAGAACATAAATTTCAAAACCGCTTTGAAAACTAATCATCTGTTCTAGGGTGATTGATTACAAGGTTTTGAACCCCTTTGAATTTTCAAAATCTCGGCAAAGTTTTGGGTTTTAAATAATGTGAACACGTGCAAACTGGAAGGGTGAATGCCTGTATTCTGGGTTTTCTGTCTAGGCAAGCGCTTCGTATACATCTCATCAGACGCGAGACCAGTTGTGCTTACCTGGGAATTCTTGGGACGAGTGTTCACTTATAGGCGAGCATGTCTTCGCGATACATTATTTTTGACCCATTTACTTTGATTAGTTATGTGTGTCGTTTGTTGCTTTGTAGTAACAAACAAATGACCACTATCCTTGCTTTCATCAGATTTATTCATCTCATTCTTTTCGTCAAATTCTCTCACTCGTTCATTTCATGTTTCCTCTTTTAGACAATGCCTCCTCGACGCGATGCTCAAACCGATGCTCGGACTTTCACTATTGAAGAACTCGCAGCCCTGATCTCTCAGCAGGTGGCTGCTGTGCTTCCCGGGGTTGTAACCCAAGTCCACGAGATATACAACAACGGCAATAATAACAACAACAATAACGCACAGTGTAAATACAAGGATTTTAACCAGGCTAAACCACTCAAGTTTAGTGGTTCTGAAGGAGCGACTGGGCTTCTTCAATGGTTCGAGAGCATTGAGAATACTTTCCGCCACGTGCAGTGTCCTGACAATCGCAGGGTCGAGTTTTCTTCGAGTGTGTTTCAGAAGAGGGCTCTCACATGGTGGAACGGGGTTATGAGGGATCGTGGTGCAGAAGTTGCTCTAGCACAGACGTGGGCTGAACTTAGGGCCCTTATGATGAGGGAATTCTGTCCTCGTCATGAGCAGCGAGCTTTGGAGAAGGAATTTGATGAGTTGAAGCAAGATAGTGGTGAGCACAGGGCGTATACTGATAGGTTTGAGGAGTTGAGTCTGCTTTGCCCAACAATGGTTACCCCACTCGACAAGGCTATCGAAAGATACATTGACGGCCTACCTGACACGGTACAAGACATCCTTACTGGTAGTAGCCCTACCACACTCCGTCAGGCGATCGAGTTAGCTGCGACATTGACTGAGTCGCAGATTCGGAAGAATAAGTTACACAGAAAGGGTGACAAGGGTAAGAAGCAGGAGTCTGACAAGGAGGATAGCAAGAAAGGTCAAAACAAGAAGGATAAGGAAGTTGAGACTTCGAAGAAATCAAAGAAGCGGAAGGGTGCCCAAAATTTTGCTGTTACAGCACCGACTGCTCAGAACTTGCAAAACCCACCGGCACAGCCAGCTGCAAAGAAGGCATATGCTGGTACCGCACCACATTGTGCCCGTTGCAATGGTCATCACGTTGCACAACAAGATTGCAAGAAATGCACAACGTGTGGTAGACTTGGGCATTTGGCCAATATTTGTCGTCTGGGACAAAATCAGGCTGCTCAGGTTCAAGCTCAGGTTCAAGGGAATGCTGCGAGATTCCCACTGGGTTCATGTTTCAATTGCGGAGAGATTGGTCATTTCCGCCACAACTGCCCAAGACTGGTGAATGCAAATGCTAACGCAAACCCGAATGCGAACGTCAACGTCAATGTAAATCCAGCACGTGGACGAGTGTATAACATCAATGAGGCAATCAATGATGAAGAACAAGTAGAATTTTGAAATTTCTCTGGTTGTTATCTTGTAACATTTAAAGACAATGCGGTTGTTATATAAATAAAAATTTGTGGTTTTTATTTTCAACTAATGCAATTGTATGAATGTTTGATCCAACCTTATGATGTCATCACAAAGACGAAACTACTCGTGTGGTTCTGTCATTTTTATGATCACTTGTGATCTCCCTAAGAACCTCAAACACTAGTTTCTCTTAAATCTAAAGTATCTTATCATCTTGCACCGTTCGAGATGCAAGAATTATCAAAACAGCTTCACGAGTTGTCTGATAAAGGATTCATCCGTCCGAACTTTTCACCTTGGAGAAACTCCTGTCCTCCTTGTGAAAAGAAAAATGGATCTTTTCGAATGTATATCGATTAACGTAAGCCTAGTAAGCTTATCATCAAGAATCGATATCCCCTACGTTAAATCAACGATTTCTCCGATCAACTGCATAGCGTTTCATATTTTTCCGAGATCGATTTGCGTTTTGGGTATCATCAACTTTGTATTCTCGAAGAAGATATTCCCAAAACGGTTTTCTGCACGAAGTATGGCCATTAAGAGTTTACAGTCATGCCTTTTGGGTTGACAAATGCTCCAGCCATCTTCAAAGACTTAATAAATAGAGTCTGCAAGCCTTATTTGGATCAGTTCGTCATTGTTATTAATGACATCTTGATCTATTCATATCACGAGCCGATCCCGATCAACACCTTCGTTGACATTGGAACCCTTAAAGAAGGAACAAACTTTTCACTAAATCCTCCAAGACGAATATTTGGCTTAAAGGAGTTCAGTTTTTGGGTCATGTAGTCAACAAGCAGGGTATTCATGTGGATCCATCCAAATTGATGCAATTAAGAATTGATTCCTTGTATGCATTAAATACCCGTGTCCAAAGATAACAAATTTAAAGGTCAATTTAAACAATTATGCGAGTATACGATTATGCGATTATGTGATATGTGTTTATGTGTTCTCCTCTATGTTTTTGTGTGGTAAACGATTTTCAAATCCTCAAAGAATCTTTTATATCTTCATATGAGGGATTCATAGTAGGATATTAAAAAGGTACTACCTTAAATCCTTATGGGCTTCTACGTGGTAGTTAAGACCCTTGGGTTATATAGTACCATTCCAGGATTCGATGATAGACCCTTGAGTGGTCTAGTCTAAAAGATTGATTCACAATTTGGTTAAAGAACGACATCTAGTGATGTAGCTGAACAGACTCCTTGATAGTCTATTTAGATCATTTATTGATTTAATTAAAAGGACTCTATGGCGGTCTAGTTACACGCATCACAGGATTGTTCATTTGGTTTTGCCCTACACATTATAAAATAGACTGTGTAAACTATGCAAGGAATTGTCTAATTATGGACGCGTACATAATTATGAAATTTAGTGCACAGAAACCCAGTAAGGTTTACTATGTGTAAGAACCGATAGTGACAACAATAATAAAATGATAACAATGTAATGGAGGCACGGTGGACGCACCAATGATGCTTCATATACTTGTATATAAGTATCCCTCTTACATTGCAAGCATGATGTTATTAAAGTTACTAGAAGTTCAGAACCCTAACCAATGTTGTTCGGTCTTTTCAACTTCATGTTTTAAACTCTCACAAGTTTCCTCTAAATAAATTTCGGGACGAAATTTCCTAAAGTAGGGGAGACTGTAACACCTGTGCCTCCACGGCCATCAAACAAATACCAAACCAATGAAATATTATATTTTATACTTGGGATTCGTAAAAATATGTGTATCATTTGCACATATCAATTCTTGTTCAATTTCTAACTCTAAATCGTTTTCTGGAAGGTTATACGCGCACCGATGCGTAAGTATAACCAGTTTAATGCAACAAACACTCCGGAATAGTGACATAGGCTTAACATACCTTAAATAACCTTTACATAACTTAGAAATAAGTTTTGAAGGCTTTGGTATGGCAAAATCAAGTTAAATCGCTTACAGGGACTAAAGTTGACAAACTGCGAAAGTATGCCAATTTGAACTGTAACAGATATTCCGGAACATGACCATAAGTTAAACATACCATAAATATCCTTTACATAGCTTAGAAATAAGCTTTGAGGTGTTCGGTGTGCTAAAATAAACTTTTGGGTCATTCAGGGACTAAAAGTGTCAAAAAGTGCACAAGTTTGCACTTTCGCGCATAACTTACGTTCTGAATACATCCGGACATCCAAAAATTTATGTAAGCATGACTATATTATGCTTTAGTGTTTGGCTTAAGAAAAATCCATTCGTCGCGTCATTTGGATCGTTTTTCGCGCTTATGCGCATTCCGTCGTAATTAGCCGAACAACGCAACTGTACGGCTAAACGAACCGACATCCGAGATATTTTTGAGAACATTTTAAGTTCCCTTTACTTTAACTTCATTTTAGAGCTTTGAAATGGGGTTAACGGGCCTTAAACGCGTCGGAAAAGGCCTTATTACACTACAGGGACCAAATCTGCCATTTTTGAAACTTTCTGTGAAGAAACATTGAATCTGGTCTATACCACCTTTGCACATGGTTTTGGGCAATACTAGGGGCTGTTTTGATGTGCACATGGTTTTGAGAAATACCATGGGCTCACATGGTTTTGTAAAACCATTATCTTGAGGTGTAAGGCCAAGATCAAAGCACGGTTTCCAAGAAACGATCTTAACGGTGGACCTTTTACTATAAATACCCCACCCCCCATGCTTCATAATCACTAGAATTTTGATCTTAGAAACTCTAAGTTGAAACCATTGTTTCATACCTGAGATTCTCGGATCGAAATTAGCATTCGGGGACCCTTCGTAAGTATTCTTTCGTTCTTTTATTGCTTTTCGAGTCTTTCGAGTCTGAAAGTCAAACTTTGTTTGACTTTCTACATTGACCAGTTATGGTCAATGCGAAGTTCGTTTGAACTTCGCAACGTGAGTGTAATCACGTTGGTTATAGTCCCTTGGGACTATGCCTACTGATTACCACGTTGTCTAGGGTCGTAGGGTAAGCGATCTGATAAATCGCTTATACCTCGAACCCGACCCATTTGGTCGATCATTAGGATCCGACCAAATACATTAGGTTACCATAGTAGGTAGGGAATAACCTTCCGAGGTTATACCCTATGGTCACATCGTTTGAGTAGTTGTATGATAGGTAGTTTATATGCCTTAGGTAAATTACCAGAATACCATTTTCATGTATAATTGGTAATTAAGCATATGTAACCTAAACCTTTGTGACATAACTGATTATGTAACATGTTTAGGCATATTCTACTTGTCATAGGACTAGTTAGGCGGTCCGAACGCGTTTCACGCACACGACGCGTTAAAGTAGCATAAGCTACCTTAATGGGTCGCGATGGGTCGAAAGCACTTAGGTTTGGTTTCATTGTAGTATGTAGACCTTGTTAAACCATATCATATGAGTTCCAATACTCATTTGGTTTACCAAGCCTCATCCTATCCGATCTCCCGATTTAAGTCCGGTTTATTTATATAGTTTTAGATTGTCGACTGATTCCGTGCTCTCTCTAGCTTTGTTTGGTTGTTGTTCAAGACCTCTAAGCATTCTCAGGCAAGTACATTATTCCCCTCTTTTACTGTTTTCAACTGTTTTGGGGTGACTCATATGTGCTAAATGCTTTATCAATGATTTCAATAACAATTACAATGTGGTTTCAAGAACGATTACAATAATTTCAAGAACAATTACAATGTGGTTTCAAGAACAATAACAATTATTTCAAGAACGCTAACAATGATTTCAAGAATGAATATAATGATTTCAAAAACTAATAACAATTTCAAAAAGTGAACAAACTTGTTGGTTGTAGTTTACATAACCGATGACATTCATTAGCAATGATCAAGCCGACCAGTATTAGGTTATGGTACCATAGGATCTGACAAATCCCGTTATTTACTGCACCCATTGTTATGTGTGGGGGTTGTGGGTAGCGACTGAATCTGAAATTATTAACTTATCCTTTGGTAAGGGTTTGTTAAGAACGAGAGCGAGAGCGAGATGGAGCGAGGAACGCGTCAAGAAGGTTTGAATGTTATTAGAGAATCGACCATAAAGTAGTTTCACAATTAAAACAAGATGTTTTTGGACATGATTTACATTAGATCATGCATTTCCACGAAACATAGTATTGATTTAAACCAAGTTTTACTTCAATACTTTGTTTTGTGCGTTTCACCTATGGTTTAGTTGATGCATTTCACTAGCCATACATATCATTTTGGTTACACATTACATGGTTTACATTTGACACAAACACTTTTGACATTGGTTATACATTACATGATTTACATTAGACATGAACATTTTACATTGTTGGTTTGGTTTGAGTATGTGATTAAGTAACGATGCGTGTGTAATATGATACAAGCATGGTGGATACGCCGTTGGTACTTCCTATATATAAGTGTTTGTATGGTATTACATATTGTAGCGTTATTTGAATCATTTCAGTTTGAGACATAGAACATTTTAAACAAGTAACATACTTTTCACAAGACAATTATTTACAAACAACTTATCTTATACAAACTCATTTTACATGGTTATTCATTTAATCATGCATTATTCTCTTATTTATACATATCACTTGAACTTATTATTTTTCAAATGATTTACAAAGACAAAGCAAATTACAAGGTTCATGACTAAACATTTTCTTAAAACAGAAGTCATGAATCTTATTTTTCACAAAACCTATGTACTCGCCAGCATTTCTTTGCTGACCTCGTTTTCACATATGTTTCAGGTATTGTTGAATGATATCGATTGATAAGATGCATGCTCACATAGGACTGGACAAGGCCTTAGTGACTCAATAACAATGATAGATTATGTTTAAATTGTGCATTTAGATTTCCAGACGATGTAATTATTCAATGTTTAATAAAACGAAACACTTTTGATATCCATGGTTATGAAACATTAATTCTGTTGCAACACGCCCCGATGTTTCCGCCGCGATTTGTTGTTTTACGCGGTCGAGGTGTGACAGAAAGATGGTATCAGAGCCAATGGTTATAGGGAATTAGGTTATTAGTAATGCTTTGACCTAGTCTATAACCTTCTTAGGACCCTAACGCGAGTTTACTTGCGTTTAGTCATAAAACAATACTGTCACCTATCCTTAGGCGACAACCACAACAAGAACATAAATTTCAAAACCGCTTTGAAAACTAATCATCTGTTCTAGGGTGATTGATTACAAGGTTTTGAACCCCTTTGAATTTTCAAAATCTCGGCAAAGTTTTGGGTTTTAAATAATGTGAACACGTGCAAACTGGAAGGGTGAATGCCTGTATTCTGGGTTTTCTGTCTAGGCAAGCGCTTCGTATACATCTCATCAGACGCGAGACCAGTTGTGCTTACCTGGGAATTCTTGGGACGAGTGTTCACTTATAGGCGAGCATGTCTTCGCGATACATTATTTTTGACCCATTTACTTTGATTAGTTCTGTGTGTCGTTTGTTGCTTTGTAGTAACAAACAAATGACCACTATCCTTGCTTTCATCAGATTTATTCATCTCATTCTTTTCGTCAAATTCTCTCACTCGTTCATTTCATGTTTCCTCTTTTAGACAATGCCTCCTCGACGCGATGCTCAAACCGATGCTCGGACTTTCACTATTGAAGAACTCGCAGCCCTGATCTCTCAGCAGGTGGCTGCTGTGCTTCCCGGGGTTGTAACCCAAGTCCACGAGATATACAACAACGGCAATAATAACAACAACAATAACGCACAGTGTAAATACAAGGATTTTAACCAGGCTAAACCACTCAAGTTTAGTGGTTCTGAAGGAGCGACTGGGCTTCTTCAATGGTTCGAGAGCATTGAGAATACTTTCCGCCACGTGCAGTGTCCTGACAATCGCAGGGTCGAGTTTTCTTCGAGTGTGTTTCAGAAGAGGGCTCTCACATGGTGGAACGGGGTTATGAGGGATCGTGGTGCAGAAGTTGCTCTAGCACAGACGTGGGCTGAACTTAGGGCCCTTATGATGAGGGAATTCTGTCCTCGTCATGAGCAGCGAGCTTTGGAGAAGGAATTTGATGAGTTGAAGCAAGATAGTGGTGAGCACAGGGCGTATACTGATAGGTTTGAGGAGTTGAGTCTGCTTTGCCCAACAATGGTTACCCCACTCGACAAGGCTATCGAAAGATACATTGACGGCCTACCTGACACGGTACAAGACATCCTTACTGGTAGTAGCCCTACCACACTCCGTCAGGCGATCGAGTTAGCTGCGACATTGACTGAGTCGCAGATTCGGAAGAATAAGTTACACAGAAAGGGTGACAAGGGTAAGAAGCAGGAGTCTGACAAGGAGGATAGCAAGAAAGGTCAAAACAAGAAGGATAAGGAAGTTGAGACTTCGAAGAAATCAAAGAAGCGGAAGGGTGCCCAAAATTTTGCTGTTACAGCACAGACTGCTCAGAACTTGCAAAACCCACCGGCACAGCCAGCTGCAAAGAAGGCATATGCTGGTACCGCACCACATTGTGCCCGTTGCAATGGTCATCACGTTGCATAACAAGATTGCAAGAAATGCACAACGTGTGGTAGACTTGGGCATTTGGCCAATATTTGTCGTCTGGGACAAAATCAGGCTGCTCAGGTTCAAGCTCAGGTTCAAGGGAATGCTGCGAGATTCCCACTGGGTTCATGTTTCAATTGCGGAGAGATTGGTCATTTCCGCCACAACTGCCCAAGACTGGTGAATGCAAATGCTAACGCAAACCCGAATGCGAACGTCAACGTCAATGTAAATCCAGCACGTGGACGAGTGTATAACATCAATGAGGCAATCAATGATGAAGAACAAGTAGAATTTTGAAATTTCTCTGGTTGTTATCTTGTAACATTTAAAGACAATGCGGTTGTTATATAAATAAAAATTTGTGGTTTTTATTTTCAACTAATGCAATTGTATGAATGTTTGATCCAACCTTATGATGTCATCACAAAGACGAAACTACTCGTGTGGTTCTGTCATTTTTATGATCACTTGTGATCTCCCTAAGAACCTCAAACACTAGTTTCTCTTAAATCTAAAGTATCTTATCATCTTGCACCGTTCGAGATGCAAGAATTATCAAAACAGCTTCACGAGTTGTCTGATAAAGGATTCATTCGTCCGAACTTTTCACCTTGGAGAAACTCCTGTCCTCCTTGTGAAAAGAAAAATGGATCTTTTCGAATGTATATCGATTAACGTAAGCCTAGTAAGCTTATCATCAAGAATCGATATCCCCTACGTTAAATCAACGATTTCTCCGATCAACTGCATAGCGTTTCATATTTTTCCGAGATCGATTTGCGTTTTGGGTATCATCAACTTTGTATTCTCGAAGAAGATATTCCCAAAACGGTTTTCTGCACGAAGTATGGCCATTAAGAGTTTACAGTCATGCCTTTTGGGTTGACAAATGCTCCAGCCATCTTCAAAGACTTAATAAATAGAGTCTGCAAGCCTTATTTGGATCAGTTCGTCATTGTTATTAATGACATCTTGATCTATTCATATCACGAGCCGATCCCGATCAACACCTTCGTTGACATTGGAACCCTTAAAGAAGGAACAAACTTTTCACTAAATCCTCCAAGACGAATATTTGGCTTAAAGGAGTTCAGTTTTTGGGTCATGTAGTCAACAAGCAGGGTATTCATGTGGATCCATCCAAATTGATGCAATTAAGAATTGATTCCTTGTATGCATTAAATACCCGTGTCCAAAGATAACAAATTTAAAGGTCAATTTAAACAATTATGCGAGTATACGATTATGCGATTATGTGATATGTGTTTATGTGTTCTCCTCTATGTTTTTGTGTGGTAAACGATTTTCAAATCCTCAAAGAATCTTTTATATCTTCATATGAGGGATTCATAGTAGGATATTAAAAAGGTACTACCTTAAATCCTTATGGGCTTCTACGTGGTAGTTAAGACCCTTGGGTTATATAGTACCATTCCAGGATTCGATGATAGACCCTTGAGTGGTCTAGTCTAAAAGATTGATTCACAATTTGGTTAAAGAACGACATCTAGTGATGTAGCTGAACAGACTCCTTGATAGTCTATTTAGATCATTTATTGATTTAATTAAAAGGACTCTATGGCGGTCTAGTTACACGCATCACAGGATTGTTCATTTGGTTTTGCCCTACACATTATAAAATAGACTGTGTAAACTATGCAAGGAATTGTCTAATTATGGACGCGTACATAATTATGAAATTTAGTGCACAGAAACCCAGTAAGGTTTACTATGTGTAAGAACCGATAGTGACAACAATAATAAAATGATAACAATGTAATGGAGGCACGGTGGACGCACCAATGATGCTTCATATACTTGTATATAAGTATCCCTCTTACATTGCAAGCATGATGTTATTAAAGTTACTAGAAGTTCAGAACCCTAACCAATGTTGTTCGGTCTTTTCAACTTCATGTTTTAAACTCTCACAAGTTTCCTCTAAATAAATTTCGGGACGAAATTTCCTAAAGTAGGGGAGACTGTAACACCTGTGCCTCCACGGCCATCAAACAAATACCAAACCAATGAAATATTATATTTTATACTTGGGATTCGTAAAAATATGTGTATCATTTGCACATATCAATTCTTGTTCAATTTCTAACTCTAAATCGTTTTCTGGAAGGTTATACGCGCACCGATGCGTAAGTATAACCAGTTTAATGCAACAAACACTCCGGAATAGTGACATAGGCTTAACATACCTTAAATAACCTTTACATAACTTAGAAATAAGTTTTGAAGGCTTTGGTATGGCAAAATCAAGTTAAATCGCTTACAGGGACTAAAGTTGACAAACTGCGAAAGTATGCCAATTTGAACTGTAACAGATATTCCGGAACATGACCATAAGTTAAACATACCATAAATATCCTTTACATAGCTTAGAAATAAGCTTTGAGGTGTTCGGTGTGCTAAAATAAACTTTTGGGTCATTCAGGGACTAAAAGTGTCAAAAAGTGCACAAGTTTGCACTTTCGCGCATAACTTACGTTCTGAATACATCCGGACATCCAAAAATTTATGTAAGCATGACTATATTATGCTTTAGTGTTTGGCTTAAGAAAAATCCATTCGTCGCGTCATTTGGATCGTTTTTCGCGCTTATGCGCATTCCGTCGTAATTAGCCGAACAACGCAACTGTACGGCTAAACGAACCGACATCCGAGATATTTTTGAGAACATTTTAAGTTCCCTTTACTTTAACTTCATTTTAGAGCTTTGAAATGGGGTTAACGGGCCTTAAACGCGTCGGAAAAGGCCTTATTACACTACAGGGACCAAATCTGCCATTTTTGAAACTTTCTGTGAAGAAACATTGAATCTGGTCTATACCACCTTTGCACATGGTTTTGGGCAATACTAGGGGCTGTTTTGATGTGCACATGGTTTTGAGAAATACCATGGGCTCACATGGTTTTGTAAAACCATTATCTTGAGGTGTAAGGCCAAGATCAAAGCACGGTTTCCAAGAAACGATCTTAACGGTGGACCTTTTACTATAAATACCCCACCCCCATGCTTCATAATCACTAGAATTTTGATCTTAGAAACTCTAAGTTGAAACCATTGTTTCATACCTGAGATTCTCGGATCGAAATTAGCATTCGGGGACCCTTCGTAAGTATTCTTTCGTTCTTTTATTGCTTTTCGAGTCTTTCGAGTCTGAAAGTCAAACTTTGTTTGACTTTCTACATTGACCAGTTATGGTCAATGCGAAGTTCGTTTGAACTTCGCAACGTGAGTGTAATCACGTTGGTTATAGTCCCTTGGGACTATGCCTACTGATTACCACGTTGTCTAGGGTCGTAGGGTAAGCGATCTGATAAATCGCTTATACCTCGAACCCGACCCATTTGGTCGATCATTAGGATCCGACCAAATACATTAGGTTACCATAGTAGGTAGGGAATAACCTTCCGAGGTTATACCCTATGGTCACATCGTTTGAGTAGTTGTATGATAGGTAGTTTATATGCCTTAGGTAAATTACCAGAATACCATTTTCATGTATAATTGGTAATTAAGCATATGTAACCTAAACCTTTGTGACATAACTGATTATGTAACATGTTTAGGCATATTCTACTTGTCATAGGACTAGTTAGGCGGTCCGAACGCGTTTCACGCACACGACGCGTTAAAGTAGCATAAGCTACCTTAATGGGTCGCGATGGGTCGAAAGCACTTAGGTTTGGTTTCATTGTAGTATGTAGACCTTGTTAAACCATATCATATGAGTTCCAATACTCATTTGGTTTACCAAGCCTCATCCTATCCGATCTCCCGATTTAAGTCCGGTTTATTTATATAGTTTTAGATTGTCGACTGATTCCGTGCTCTCTCTAGCTTTGTTTGGTTGTTGTTCAAGACCTCTAAGCATTCTCAGGCAAGTACATTATTCCCCTCTTTTACTGTTTTCAACTGTTTTGGGGTGACTCATATGTGCTAAATGCTTTATCAATGATTTCAATAACAATTACAATGTGGTTTCAAGAACGATTACAATAATTTCAAGAACAATTACAATGTGGTTTCAAGAACAATAACAATTATTTCAAGAACGCTAACAATGATTTCAAGAATGAATATAATGATTTCAAAAACTAATAACAATTTCAAAAAGTGAACAAACTTGTTGGTTGTAGTTTACATAACCGATGACATTCATTAGCAATGATCAAGCCGACCAGTATTAGGTTATGGTACCATAGGATCTGACAAATCCCGTTATTTACTGCACCCATTGTTATGTGTGGGGGTTGTGGGTAGCGACTGAATCTGAAATTATTAACTTATCCTTTGGTAAGGGTTTGTTAAGAACGAGAGAGAGAGCGAGATGGAGCGAGGAACGCGTCAAGAAGGTTTGAATGTTATTAGAGAATCGACCATAAAGTAGTTTCACAATTAAAACAAGATGTTTTTGGACATGATTTACATTAGATCATGCATTTCCACGAAACATAGTATTGATTTAAACCAAGTTTTACTTCAATACTTTGTTTTGTGCGTTTCACCTATGGTTTAGTTGATGCATTTCACTAGCCATACATATCATTTTGGTTACACATTACATGGTTTACATTTGACACAAACACTTTTGACATTGGTTATACATTACATGATTTACATTAGACATGAACATTTTACATTGTTGGTTTGGTTTGAGTATGTGATTAAGTAACGATGCGTGTGTAATATGATACAAGCATGGTGGATACGCCGTTGGTACTTCCTATATATAAGTGTTTGTATGGTATTACATATTGTAGCGTTATTTGAATCATTTCAGTTTGAGACATAGAACATTTTAAACAAGTAACATACTTTTCACAAGACAATTATTTACAAACAACTTATCTTATACAAACTCATTTTACATGGTTATTCATTTAATCATGCATTATTCTCTTATTTATACATATCACTTGAACTTATTATTTTTCAAATGATTTACAAAGACAAAGCAAATTACAAGGTTCATGACTAAACATTTTCTTAAAACAGAAGTCATGAATCTTATTTTTCACAAAACCTATGTACTCGCCAGCATTTCTTTGCTGACCTCGTTTTCACATATGTTTCAGGTATTGTTGAATGATATCGATTGATAAGATGCATGCTCACATAGGACTGGACAAGGCCTTAGTGACTCAATAACAATGATAGATTATGTTTAAATTGTGCATTTAGATTTCCAGACGATGTAATTATTCAATGTTTAATAAAACGAAACACTTTTGATATCCATGGTTATGAAACATTAATTCTGTTGCAACACGCCCCGATGTTTCCGCCGCGATTTGTTGTTTTACGCGGTCGAGGTGTGACAACTGAACATGAAGATCACTAACCAAGGATTTAAACAGAGGTTTTGCTTCAAGATGAGTTCTCTTTTGTTGGGTTTTCAGAGGTAGAGAGAGACAAAGTGATAAGATATGGTTTGGTAAATGTGAGACTTCTCAGAGAAGATTGTTTATAAAATGATTACATATAAAATATCTCAACACTGGGCCAAGGCCCATCATCTGATTTCGTTGGTCATCAGTGGACGAAAACACTTAAAGTGTTTTCACCACTTGGGTGTTTTCATGAGTATTGTTCTCAGTAAGTTCCATCTTTAATTAACATATGTTAAATAATAACACCTTATTAACATACAATCACATATATAAATATCATGGATCCCAAGTATAAAAACTCAATCGAAATACGATATAACGTATTACAAATGTAAGCGTTGTGAAACAACGAGTCGTATAAACAAACAACATAAACAAATAAAAAAAAAATTAACGTGCACTAAATGCGAAGATGGAAATCTGGGAAACTCGAGTTGTCACATAACCGGAAGAACACCCTCGACAAAAGGCATAAAACTTAGAATAGCACTTCTGGTATGATTAGGGACATTGAAAAAATAATCCGTGCTTTTCTGAATGCTAGGTACTAATCCCGACATCTGAGTAAACTTTGAAAGAGACATCATAATAAATCTAACCGAGTCAATATCACCTCTTGCGAACAAAAACAAGTCATCGGCAAAACAAAGATTAATAATTTGCTGTTTTTCACACTTGTTATGATACCTGAACGACGAGTCAATCCTAGTAGCATGCTGCAAAATACCTGTCAACATTTCCATGACCAACGTGAACAAATAAGGAGATAACGGATCACCTTGCTAAAGACCACGCTTTCCCCTAAAGTAACCGTGAATATTACCATTAATACAAACTGAATAGGAGGGGGTCTCGACACACATCATAATCCAATCAACCATTTTACGATGAAAACCAAAACCTTGGAGAACACTTCTAAGAAAACTCCATTCAACTGTGTCATATGCTTTCTGAATGTCCACTTTAAATGCACACCTAGGAGGACCAAAACTCCTATGATAATTATGCATCAATTCTTGGGTTAACAAGATATTATCCGAAATCCTTCTACCTGGAATAAACACAGATTGATTAATGCAAACAAAGTCATTGAGAGCCCCTTTAATACGATCCGCTACCAGTTTACTAATACATTTGTATAAGACATTGCAACATGAGATAGGACGATAGCCCGTAACCATCGAGGGAGTAGTAATCTTCGGGACTAGGGCAATTAACATATGATTTAGCTCTTTAAGAAGATGCCCCGTGTTAAAAAAATCAAGAATAGCATTTGACACTTCAGTACCTATTATAGGCCACGCATGCTTATAAAAAGCCGTCGTATACCCATCAGGGCCCGGAGCTTTGTCAGAACCCATAGCAAAGAAAGCCGCTTTAACCTCTTCAATGCTAACCGGTCGCACCATGGAACTAGCCACCTCAGGGCTTAAAGTTTTTAAGAATAAATCAGGCGTTGGCATAATAGAAACACTACCTGCACTGCCTAAAAAATTCTCATAGTGATCCACAAACGCTTTAGAAACCCCTTCACCCTCAAAATAAATCCCATTCGAATCCGTAATCCCATCAATACGACTTCTGTGATTTCTACTTTTTAACGACGAGTGAAAAAAAGCAGTGTTTGAATCCCCTGCCCTTAGCCAATCGACTTTAGACTTCTGTTTCAGAAACCTTTCCTCATCCAATCATGCTTCTTGGTAATCCCCTAAAACACTATTCGCTCGGATCCTCAAGTCCTCATTTAACGGGTCAGAGTCAACATCCTTTTGCAAATTATCCAGCTCCCCACGCAGAAGAATAACCTTTTTATGAAGGTTACCTTGTCAAAAAAAAAAAAAAAGAGATCTAGGCAAAATGTTCATAACATAACGAAACAAAATTTGATACAACAATTTAAACCTAAGACGTCAAAATGTGTATCTAGGCATCATTGCTACTTCGTTTCATAGCATCATCATCAACTTGTAACATGTTTAAAATAAAGTTCAATGCAAAAGAAAAGGCGAGTACAAAAGGTTTGAATAAGTATAGCATAAGTATAAAAAGCATTATCTCAAATCCACATGGCAATTTGTAAACAAGGTAACTAGCATGCATAGCAATACGTCAAACCCAAGTGTCCAATAGTATTTATCATCCCTCGTCACAAAAGTAACGAGACCGTTTTAGAATAAAGACTTAACAAGACCCCGGCTGGTGGTGTGCTACTCCTATCGTGCTATATATGTTAAGTTGAGGGCTTAGCAAAGTTAATGACATATAGCATGTATAATCTAGCATGAACCTAACTAAGCAAGTAGCATCTATAACGGATTGATTCGGTGCTCTCGGCTATGCACGTTTACTGGTCTTCTGTGTTTATATTACCGGCCCGTATCATCAAGGAGTTTGAAGCTAAAATGCGAAATTTCCTCTGGTTGCAGGAGAACTCGTTCCACAAGGGCAAGGCTAAAGTTTCTTGGAAGTCTATCTGCGTTCCTAAGTATGAGGGCGGTTTGGGGCTACGTAGGCTTGAAGATTTTAACAAAGCGCTTATGGTTTCCCATATTTGGAGTATTCTTATTAAAAGGGAGTCTTTGTGGGTTAGCTGGATATATTCGTATAGGTTAAAAGGTTGGAATTTTTGGGCTTGTAAAGAGGTCGCTAATTGTAGCTGGAGCTGGAAGAAATTACTTCAACTTCGATCATTGGTAAGAGATCATATATGGACGACATTGGGTGATGGTAGTCGCACATCAGCATGGTATGATAATTGGAGTAATTTGGGTCCTTTATCTACTATTTTGACACCCAGAACTATTTCTAATGCGGGATTTCAGCTGAATGCTATGGTTAAAGATGTCCATGATAGCGGCTCTTGGTCTTGGCCGATGGCCTGGAGGGATTTATATCCTGTTTTGATTCAACTGGACCAAATCTCGTTGAATCCGGATATGAGGGATAAGATTTGCTGGAAGGAAGGGAATGAGCTGCTTGATTATTCTTCAACAACTGTTTGGCACTCGGTTCGGTTTAGAGAGCAGGAAGTTAATTGGGTTAATATTGTATGGTTTCCTCAGTGCATCCCTAAACATGCGTTTCTTATGTGGTTGATTTTGCGCCGCAAGTTGCTAACTCAGGATAAAATTCTTCAGTGGGACTTCTCAAGACGGAAAAACATGAATATGATGTGTTGTGTTCTATGCTTTGCGGATATTGATTCTCATCATCATCTGTTTTTTGAATGCAAGTTTTCAACGCAGATTTGGAATAAGGTTAGACACAAGGTTGGTATGAGTAGTGTTGAGTCAAAGTGGAGTGCTATTATGAATTGGATGTTGGATTGTGCCCGGTCAAAATCAGCGGCGAATTTTGTTACCAAATTACTCGTTGCTACGGTTGCCTACTTCATATGGCAGGAGCGTAATGCTAGATTGTTCAAGAACCAAACGAGACCTCCGGATACCATTTGTGGGCTAATTGTAAGCACTATTCGGTACAAGCTTATGGGAGTTAAATTCAAGGAGAGTGTGAAGGTTAGTAGGTTGCTGGAAGCTTGGGATATTGGCGGAGCTAGAGATATTGACGATGGAGCCTAAATGAAGTTTAAGTATTTTTAGTTTGTCTAGATGTTAGTCTAGTGGTGTTTTGTTTTGTTTGGTTTGGTGTACATTCATGGGGCTTGTCTCATGTTTGAACTAGTGGAGGTTTTTCTTCACTACTTGTTTTATTTGTGAATATATAAAATCACCGGGGTAACCCTTTACCCAAAAAAAAAATCTATAACGGATTGAGAGCATAAAGAATGTTTAAGTGCATGAGTGTGTATTTTGTATAATAACATGTTACAACCCAAAGTGTCTTTTAAAAGTAAATGGGTCAAGTGTACTCACGGTTTTGCAAGTCTTGAACTTGAGAATCCGCGAGTGAGTTGTTTGTTGATTAGGGGGTTGGAACACCAAGTCCTTCTACACGAAGTAAACAAGGCGTATGAGTATCGGAGAGCAACGGTAGATTAAAGATTTAGGGATTTAAAACATAAGAACTGTTGGGTTTTTCTCATGTTTATCAAAGTATTTCATCCTTATGAAATAAAACCCAGCGGAAATTATTATTTAAAAACATGTTACTTACAAGATATAAAACCATTTTATAAGAAAAACCCAATCTCGGATCCATATACGAAACTGCATGCTATCAAAATAAAACACAACCATAGAGTGTTTAGAATACTACCTTCCAAGGAGTAAAGGACATGAAGATGATGATGCTTCTTGAACGGTTGCCTTCAAGTGTAGAAGACCTCAAGCTTGTATACCCCAAGCCTTCCAACAAACACCTTATGTTTAGCTAGGATTTCTACATTTATGAACTCACTAAAAACCTCTCTTGAAACCAACTCTTGGAAACCTTCTTATGGCCGATTTTTAGAGAAAGAACAAAGGTGATTTTACACTTGAAATAACTTGTAAAATCAAAACCCTTGAAGCCCTACCCTTGGCCGAAATTATGAGAGTGTTTCTTGGAGTTTAGCACTTGATTTGTTTCAACATAAGAGCCTCCAAAATCAGCCATAAGATGACCGAAAATTGAGAGCTTCTCTTGTGTTCTTCTTGTCATTTTTTTGCCATAGAAAAACTTTATAAATGTTGAGAGAAATTGCCACCATTTTAGCCCAATCAAGTCCCTTCTTCCACATGCATTTGCATGCTTTCTCATTGGACCAAAGGTCTTCCCTAATCAAGATCCATGCATTTGCATGTTTTCTCATTGGCTTAAAATGTCTAGGGAAGAATACCCAATCAAATGCCATCTAACATGTAAGATGTGCATGTAAGTTGATTGGCCATTTTGTTTTGGGAAGGAGGGGGGGGGGGCGGCCTAGCTTATATTTTTATAAAAAAAAATTCAATTCTTTTATAAAATTTAAGTCTTGTTTATTTTATACCTTTTATAAAATATAACATCATATGTTCACAAGACTTTATACAACTTTTTATCATGTTATTTAACCCATTAAATAACAAGATAAAATATTCTCTCAAAATAAATTATCCATATAATTTATTAGTTTGTCAAGTGCAATTATTTAGAAAACCAATCTCTAAATATTGTAAGTGTTAATATTTATTTGTTTGATCATATCATAAATAAATATTGTAAGTGTTTGTCTAGCTTGTTATTGGGTATGACTCGACTTGGATCATAACGTACTAGCCACATCAATTTAATATGTGTCTTGGGCATACAGAGTCCAACAATCTCCCACTTGCACAAGATACATAGAAGATTGATGCAAGTAGTAAATGACGCCTAACTACGGTTTAGTACCCCTAATACGTATGACTATATTTGCCATTCAATAACATCATCCCTTTCAAGTCCCTTACTTGAACATGATTTAGGTGAATCTATCATTTATCCTTTCGTTACAGATGTCATGTCAAATCCAGAGACACAGAGTGATCACTCTCTGTTGATTTAACTTTAGCAGGCCTTAGACATCTTACTCTCAACGAATAAGAGGAACAAATCCCTTCTTGACTACATACGTCTCTCACAATCACCTTGTACCACACCTAAGCTTAGCCTTATGTACTGACATATTACTAACAGCGAAGAAAAAGTCAAGGTATAATATTCGGTGAATATCAAGACCCAATATGTATCTCAGGTCTGAGGATACTATGATATTCTCCTTTACTCAAATTTACTTATGATCAATCACAAATGATTCCATGCAGTAATATTTGAGAGCGAATCAGTCCAATATTTGTCTCCCACAAATATCTATGAACTTTGGCAGCAACACTTTGCTCTATATTCATACCTAATGAATATCCACCAATCCAAGTTCATAATAGTCTTACATTCATATTTGTTCCCACAAGTATGATCGACTACGGACATTTAGAATAATTAACTTATTCATGGATTTAAACATGCTAAAATGGAACATAACTCAACATACCATAAAGAGTTATAATAACAATTGTTCCACTATCCAAATACAAAATAGATCAAATCCAATCACTAGAATATCGAAGTCCTAAGGCACAAGTATGATCCTTTCATGCTTTGCCCATTCAAGGAGCTTCGTGAGTGGATCCGCAATATTTTGATCAGTGTGAACTTTGCGAATACATTTCTTTCCCTTTTCAACTTCATCTCGTATGTAGTTGAAACTTCGCTCAATGTGCCTAGTCTTTTGATGTGCACGAGGTTCCTTGATTTGAGCAATCGCACCTTCGTTATCACAAAGATTTCTAGGGGTCCTGAATGGTAGGGACTACCCCTAGATCGACAATAATTCAAGTGGCAAATCCACATGAATCATCTCGATCAATGAAGCGGCGATGTATTCTGATTTTGTAGTGGATAATGCTACCCTGATTGTGATCGATAACCATCTCGATCAGTTTGGAAACTCGTATCCATGTAACCCTTTACGACGAATTCCGAAACTCGCATCCATGTAACCCTTTACAACGAGTTCTTTTCACCAGATCCATATATTAGAAATATATCCTTAGTCCTTCTAAGGTATTTCAATATATATTTTAACAGTCACCCAATGACCGTTACTCGCTGGTTTCTTCTCGTCATGACTAAAACGCATGGCATGTCCGGTCCAGTGCATATCATTACATACATAATGAATCCTATAGCTGACGCATATGGGATTCCTTTCATTCTTTCTTGCTCATCCTTTAAGCTTGGACATTGAGACGCACTCAATATTGTCCCCTCTTTGAATAGGTACCAAACCTTTCATAGAGTTCTTCATCTTGAACCTTTTAAAGACTTTGTCAATGTATGCACTTTTGTTTAAACCTATCGTGCGGCTTGATCTATCCTTATAGATTCTTTATTTCCAAAATATAGGCGACTTCACCAAGATCCTTAATTGAAAAACAACTTTCAAGCCAGGCTTTTACACCCTCAATGGTTGGAATATTATTTCCAAATAGTGATCGACATATCATACCAAGAAAGTAATGATGCTCCCACTAGCCATCTTATACACATAAGCTTCATCGACGTTCTTGATGAATCCATATTCCCTAATCTCTTTATCAAAAACGGTGATTTCAACTTCTAGATGCTTGTTTCAATCCA
Source organism: Helianthus tuberosus (assembly GCA_030545235.1). Taxonomy (NCBI): domain Eukaryota; kingdom Viridiplantae; phylum Streptophyta; class Magnoliopsida; order Asterales; family Asteraceae; genus Helianthus; species Helianthus tuberosus. The sequence continues at coordinate 26,186 of JARYGA010055104.1, forward strand.
TAGATTGATTTCTTTAACTTGCACACTTTGTTAGGATGTTTTGGATCGACAAAACCTTCAGGCTTAACTATATAGACATCTTCCTCAAGATATCTATTAAGGAAAGCCGTTTTGACATCCATTTTCCAAATCTCATAATCATATTATGCAGGTATGGCAAATAATATCCTAATTGACTTTAGCATCGCCACAGGCGAGAAGGTCTCATCATAATCAACCCTTCGAGTTTGAGTGAAACCTTTTGCTACAAGTCTTGCTTTATAAGTATCCAAGTTACCATGCATATCTGTTTTCTTCCTGAAAACCCACTTACTTCCAACTACTTTGGAGTTAAGAGGTGGCACAACCAATTCCCATACTTGGTTGTTATACATGGACTGCATCTTTACGTTCATGGCTTCAAGCCATTTGTCACAATCGAATTTTGACATTGCATCTTGGTATGTGGTAGGTTCACCCGAATCTACCACGTAGCATCCATCCATGAAAAATCCATATCTTTCAGGTGGACTACTTATTCTACCAGATCTGCGAACGTTTTGTGTGTTAGTTTTAACCAAACGTGTATCCGCTTGTGGTTCTTGATCCTCATCAAGTTCCATTGTTCTACTAGTTCCCTTCACAAGGAACTTAGCTTCCAAGAACTTAGCCTTTCGAGCAACAAATACCTTCTGCTCTGTTGGATCGTAGAATTAATATCCTATACCATCTTTAGGATATCCTACAAAGATACACTTAGTGGATCGGACCTTCAATTTATTTGAGGTGTATAGCTTAACATAAGCTTTACAACCCCTTACCTTTAAATATGATAATGATGGAACCCTTCCATGCCATATTTCAAAAGATGTCGTATCCACTTTCTTGGTTGGGGCCATACGGGCCGTGGAGAGCAAAGCGTAACCCCAAATGATAGAGATGATGCGCTCCTAGCCATCATAGATCGAACCATATCCAAATAGAGTTCGATTCCTCCTCTATCGGAACGAAAAACTTTAATTGAGTTGATATTGAACTTCACCTTTTGAAGGCTTTGAACATTTCAAAACTTTAACTTTGTGTCTCAGTATGTACACATAACCATAACTACTATAGTTGTCGGTAAAAGTAATGAAGTATCTTTCACCATTCCTAGTCATTGGCTTAAAAGGATCACATACATTCGAATGTATGATACCTAATAAATCTTTTGCCCTTTCCCACTAAGGGATTACTTGGTCATTTTACGTTGTAAATAATATTCACATGTATCAAATGAACCAACTTCATTTGTTTCCAAAAGATCATTCTTTCAAAGTGTTTACATGCGACTTCTGTTTATATGACCAAGGCGATAATGCCAAAGATAGGTCTCACTCAAATCCATTTTGAGTTTCTTGGTGATTTCTAGGTACATTAAACTATCAAATGATGTATTATTATGAACCGATTCATAAATACCATTTGAAGGCATAGGTTTAAAGTAAAACATGTCATTCATCGATATAAATGTCAATGTTTGCAAACTTTAAGTTAAAACCATATTGTCCTATAAGGGAAACTTGAATAATGTATCTAGTCAAACTAGGAGCATTCAAGACATTTTAAAACAATTTCCAAACCATTTGGAAGTTTCAAAACATAGTCTCCTTTCTTGTAATGCTTATTTCTTTTGAACCTTTCCACATCCGGTATCTAATACCCATGTGTTAGAAGAAATACCATTAAGGTCAATATGTATCATTAAGATTGTACCTGAGGTTTGCCTAGCATCCCTCTTGTTTTTCAACTCTTTGAGATAGGTTGGACAATTCCTATTTAAATGCCCTATCTCACCACACTCAAAGCATGGATCGTTCATGGCAACCTTTGCCTTTTTCTCTTTTGGTTTCGGTGGTTTCGCTTTAGTCTTTCTAATTATTTCCCTTTGAATTACCCGTTTCCATGTTCAACATTTGCTTTGGTGTCAGGGTGATGCCCTTTCTAGTTCCCATCCTCATTGATCGTTAGAATGGGTAAAGCCCTTTTTTACCCATGTTGAGCCTTTCGAGGTGATCAATGTGGCTTTTCATCTTAAAGACATAAGATGAGTCCGATTGGGTTTCCTCCATTCGACATGCATGAAGCGCTCGAAGCGTTTCGAAGCGTTCTACCCTTAGGAACATTTCCTACAATTGGGTAATCATGTCGTATGCTCATGATGTTCAAAACCTTTTGAATCTCGGGAATCATAATTCCTAACATGAGGCATGAGGCTTGCGTAGTATCTTCGATATACTTAATCCAATCGTTATAGGCATCCTTATCTTCCATAAGATGTTCATCGGGATTAGGATCGTTTTCAATGTTAGGTTACGGACGGTTTGGGTAATATTGTTAGCGGCCATCTACAAAATTTTAACAAGGTTCAATTTTAGTATTTTCGATATTATTATATTTTAATCATTAATACCCTTTTGTGTCTCATAGACAATTAATAATTAAAATCTAGAATCCAACGTTACATTTAAATATCGGTTAGGTGACCTTTATCCCTCTATTTAAATTAACAAGGTAGTCAACGTTTGACAATTGCAACCCTTTGCAACTTCTAGCCATATGGGATCGGTTAAACATCTTTATGTTTAGTTGGCATGTTTAATCCCATCAACACCTTTTGTTCCCCATGCTTCGGTGACCTTAGGGTCCATGGTTTCCAAATCAAGTCGTCCAACTTACACACACGTGTGAGTTTATACACATAAGTGGTTAGGTGACCTTTATCCCACGAACATGGTAAACACACCTCGAATATACAAGTTCCCTCAAATGTGGTTAGGTGACCTTTATCCCACAAAAGAGTTCCCAAGTGTTTCGAGTGTTGTATAAAAGGATGGTGTTTGACTTGTTTTATAAAAGGGATTTTTAGTTTTCAAAAATTCTAGTTTAGAAAACATTATGTACCATACATTTGCATGCATTCAAATCCTTGGTACTTTTGTGAAAATAAATTTTCAAGGTTCCTTTTAATAAAACCCATTTTATTAAAAAAATCATTAATTTTTTTTAATAACCTTTTATTAACCAATTTTTTAATGATCTTTAAAGAACCAATTTTAAGCTTGTTGTTGATTATTAGTTTGTTAAGCATGCATATCCAAATATCATCAAACAACAAAATAAACAACCACACAAGCACAACACACATATCATTAGGTGCATAACCATAGCCAACTATTTTGACCACACTTGTTAGCCGAAACAAGTGTGCCAAAAGGTCCATCCTAAGGGGTGAATATTGACACAAGCAATGCGTCGTTGAACTCCCACTTGATCCCGCATCCATATGCTTCAAGTCTCCATCTTGTGTTGTGATTTCTTCACATTCTTTGGGCTTCCAAATGTCTTTTATATTCAGGTCCAAACTCCTTTGGGCTTAAAAATGTGTTTTGGTTATCGGGCTAAAATCCCGTTAAGAACTATGAAGTCCTTTTGGCCCAAAATTAGCCAAAACCAAAATCGCATTTTTGTGTGCATCTTCTTTTACAAAAAAAATATCCTAATACATTTTTTCTAGTAAAATAAAATGCCCCTAATCTATTTACTTACATACCAAATGAAAATAAATAAATTACATATTTCACAAATGGAAGAACAAAGATAATTAATTATTACAACCCATTGAAATAATTAAATATAAATCACAAACACAAATATTCAACATATTCACACAAGGTCATGGCTAGGTTATGAACACCAAAATATATATATCCAAATATATAAAATTCAAGAAGCAAAATGGTTTCCTTTTTACAACCTACTTTTCGGTCAAGAATGAAAAAACCGAAAAAGTGGGTTTTTGTCCAAACAAACAAATCATCCAAATGACATAATTTTTCAAGATACTTTTATGCATGTATTAAAATAATCTTGAAAAACAAAAGGATAACCATATATAAAATTTCGGCCATAGGGTTTTAACCAAACCCGAAAATTTCATATCCTAAGAAGCATGAATTCATATAAGCGGCTCTGATACCACTGTTGGGTTTTTCTCATGTTTATCAAAGTAATTTCATCCTTATGAAATAAAACGCAGCGGAAATTATTATTTAAAAACATGTTACTTACAAGATATAAAACCATTTTATAAGAAAAACCCAATCTCGGATCCATATACGAAACTGCATGCTATCAAAATAAAACACAACCATAGTGTCACACCCCGACCACGTAGAACAACAAAACGTGGCGGAAAACGTCGGGGAGTGTTGTAACAGAATCATTGTTTCATAACACATGGAAATTGAAATATTGTTTTATTGATTAAAGTAGTTACAATGTCTTGACAATCAAAGAAACATAACATTAATAACTAGTCTTGCATCTTTTATTGTCGCTAAGGCCCAAGTCCGCCTAAGTGTATCTTGATAAATCCTATGCATCATATCCTGAAACACATGTGAAAATAGGTACGTCAGCATAAAAATGCCTGTGAGATACATAGGTTTATGAAAATAGGATTCATGACTTATTATTTAAGAAAATGTTTAGTCATGAACCTTGTAATTTGCTTTGTCTTGTTAATCATTTGAAAAACGATAAGATCAGATGATATGTATAAATAAGAGAATAACACATGGTTAAGTGGATAACCATGTGAAATGAGTTTGTATAAATTAAGTTGTTTGTAAAACAATGTATTGTGAAAAGTATGTTATTTGCATAAAATGTTATATGTCCAAATTTAAATGATTCAAATAACGCTACGATATGTAATACCATACAATCACTTATATATAGGAAGTACCAGCGGCGTATCCACCATGCTTGTATCATATTACACACGCCTCGTTACTTAAATCACTTACTCAAACCAAACCAACAATGTAAGATGTCTATGTTTAAACCAATTGCCAAACGTATTGAATAATATGTCAAAATGTTTATGTCAAGATGTAAGTCATGTAATGTATAACCAATGTCAATAATGTTTATGTGTCAAATGTAAATCATGTAATGTGTAACCAAAATGATATGTATGGCTAGTGAAATATATCAACTAAACCATATGCACAAAAACAAAGTATTGAAGTAAAACATGGTTTAAATCAAAGCTATGTTTTGTGGAACAAAAGCATGCTATACTGATATAAATATCTATGCGGTATTGTGAGGATGCATACATCCAAGCCTTGAGACTGTGGCGATAAACCCTTAAACAAATTAAAGGTCTATCTTGTTGTAAATGTATATCGAATTCGGTCATTCCTTCCAATCCAAACAAACCTAGGATTTCAGAAACGGGAGTTGTCAATTCCTATGGTACCACTACCTACTAACGAACGGCGTGATCGGTGTTAATGAATGTATATTGATCCATCAAAACAAGCCAAATATCATATCAAAATGTAAGCATGTGAATGAATAATAAATGTACTAAGTATGATGAACATACATAGCATGTGATGTGAAACGAATGTACTAAGTATGATGAACAATGCAACAAATGGACATATATAGCATGTGAACTGTACTAAGTATGCAACAATAGACATACATAGCATGTGACGTGAAACAACTGTACTAAGTATGCAACAAATGGACATACATAGCATGTGAACTGTACTAAGTTTGCAACAATAGACATACATAGCATGTGACGTGAAACAACTGTACTAAATATGCACACAATGGGCATACATAGCATGAAATGTAATGTAAAACAATGTACTAAGTATGCACACAATGGTCATACATAGCATAAAATGTAATGAAATCATGTACTATAAATGTACTAATGAACATAGCAAGTATACACAGAAGATGGATTAAGTATGATTGCTACAACAATTGGGTTAAAATTCACGATATCCCCATTGCAGCTTACACAGAAGATGGATTAAGTATGATTGCTACAACAATTGGGGAACCGAAACTTCTGGATTCGTACACTACGTCGATGTGTATGGACATGTGGGGACGTAGTAGTTATGCTAGAGCTTTAATTGAGGTATCTGCTGAAAAGGAATTGCGTGAAGAAATTACTTTGGCCATCCCTGAACCTGAGGGGGAGGGGTTTGTTAAAGAAACTATGTACGTAGAGTATGAATGGTACCCGCATAGGTGTTCTAAATGTTGTGTTTTTGGCCACTCACTTGAAACATGTCCTAAACTTCCAATGAAGTCTGTCCATTCAAAAAGTGTGGATCAGAAAGATAAGTGGCCTATGCAAGAGAATCATTATGCGAAGAAGTATCCGGTCTTTGATGAGGATGGGTATCAAAAGGTTCCAAGTAAAAAGGCTGCTCGAAAGCAAGGATTTCAAGTTAATACTTAAAAGCAAAAGTTCGAATATAGGCCGGTCACGGCAAAACCGAAAGGGGAGTTGAATAAAGCTGCGTCTTCAAGTGGTATTGTGTCTAAAAATCCTTTTGATGCTTTGAACGATGCTGAAGTGAATGATCAGGAGGTGAAAAAACAATCGGGGGATGGCTATGAGGAATCGGATAATGAGGAGGTAGTGGAGGTCTATAATGAAATGGATGAATTCGTTTTACAAGGCTCAAAGAAACCGAATGACAAACAAGGGGCAAGCACTCCTTCTACAGTTGTTTCTAATGGTTAGTCTTTCTTCTTGGAACATTAGGGGGTTGAACCGCCCTCTAAAGCAAATGGAGGTTCGTCAGTTTGTTAAGGAATCGAACTTAAGTCTATGTGCTATTTTAGAATCACATGTTGCTATTGATAAACTGGGTAAAGTATGTAAGACTGTTTTCCGGGCATGGGATTGGACTTCAAATGGTGCTTGCTGTGACAAAGGGACCAGAATTATCGTTGGCTGGAACCCAGCTATCTTTGATGTTATGGTTTTATTTCAGTCGCCTCAGGTTATGCATCTCCAGCTGTGTCTCAAGCTGGATAGGAGGATTATGTTCTGCTCCATCGTGTATGCTGATAATTATTATGTTAATCGTAGAGAGCTATGGCACCAGTTAACCTTGCATAAAGTGCTTGTTGATAATAGTCCGTGGTGTATTATGGGTGATTTTAATTCGGCTTTAAACCTGGAGGATAGCTCCATGGGTTCTTCTTCTTTGTCCACGGGTATGAAAGAATTTCAGGCGTGTGTTGATACGTTGGAGATGTTTGATATTAATAAGTCTGGCCTGCATTATACATGGAGTCAAAAGCCGAAGGAGGGTGTTGGGCTTCTGAAAAAGATTGATCGAGTGCTAGGTAATACTCCGTTTGTCACGGCTTTTCCGAGTTCTTACGCTTTGTTTCACCCATATAGGATTTCGGATCATTGCCCTTGTGTTCTTAAAATTCCTGAAGCAGGTAACCCGAAACCTAGATCCTTTAAATTTGCTAATTTTTTGGTTCACAAACCTGAATTTATGGAGATAGTAAAAAAGACGTGGGAGAATAGAGTAGATGGTGTTTTCCAGTTTCAAGTTGTTAAACGGTTGCGTATGTTAAAGAAGCCTCTCAGAGTTCTTTTATTTAAACAAGGTAATTTGCATAACAAAGTGGAAACGTTGCGTAATAGGCTAGATGGTATTCAAAAACGCATTGATCTGGACCCGTTAAATCCAGACTTACGAACTGAAGAAGCTACTTTGAGACGTGATTATCAGGAATTTGCTTTGGATGAAGAGCGTTTTCTTAAGCAAAAATCAAAAGTCGCTTGGTTGGCAGCTGGAGATATGAACTCTGCTTATTTCCACTCGTCTTTGAAGGTTAGAAATCATTATAGTCGTATTGATTTTATTACAGATTCTGAGGGTGTTGTCCATGAAAATACTTATGTTCCTCAAGCCTTTGTTCGTCACTATGAAAAGTTCTTGGGTTATCAAGGAGATATTTCTCTTAGTCCAGCTCCGGATTTATTCACAAAGGCTTTGAATCCTAATACGGCTACTCATATGGTTAGACCGGTTACACAGGAAGAGGTAAAATCAGCCATGTTTTCTATTGGGATTGACAAAGCGCCGGGCCCTGATGGCTTTACGTCGGCATTTTTTAAGTCTGCTTGGCCGATTGTTGGGAATGATATATCTAATGCTATAATTGATTTTTTCGGAACTGGCAAGTTGTTGCGTGAGTTAAATCACACGCTCATTGTTCTTGTTCCCAAAACTCAAACTCCTCTGGCGGTCACGGACTATCGGCCTATTGCTTGTTGCAATGTGCTCTACAAGTGCATTAGTAAGATTGTAGCGGACAGGATTAAAGGGGGCTTAATGAGATAGTTAGTGTTAACCAGTCTGCTTTTGTTCCGGGTAGGAAAATTTCAGACAATATTCTCTTGACCCAAGAGCTGATGCACAATTATCATAGGAACGTTGGTCCTCCTAGATGTGCTTTCAAAGTTGATATTCAGAAAGCCTATGACACTGTGGATTGGAGATTTCTTCGTAGTGCTTTGATTGGGTTTGGTTTTAATGTTAAAATGGTCGACTGGATTATGATCTGCGTTTCTTCTCCCACGTACTCGGTTTGTGTTAATGGTAACGTTCATGGGTTCTTTAAGGGTAACCAGGGGCTTAGACAAGGGGATCCGATGTCACCGTATCTTTTTACTTTGGTTATGGAGGTGTTGACATCCATCTTGCAAGAGACAATTCGGATCGACTCTTCATTTAGATTCCACAATAAATGTGAGCGGCAACAAATTGTAAACCTTTGTTTTGCGGATGACCTTTTCCTTTTCGCCAGAGGTGATGTAAATTCAGCAAAATGTATTATGAGCTCTCTTTCGAAATTCACAAAGTTGTCGGGGCTGGTTCCTAATTTGCATAAGAGCACGGTTTTCTTTTGTAATGTGCCCAATCTAATTAAAAATGCTATTTTAAATGTTATGCCTTTTGTGGAGGGTACATTACCTGTGAGATATTTGGGGGTACCTCTTCTATGCTCACGGCTCATGTACAAAGAATGTAAAATTCTTGTGGATAATCTTGACAAGCGTATCATGCATTGGAGGAATAAACTTCTCTCATTTGCTGGTAGATTGCAGCTGGTTATCTCTGTTTTGTCATCTATGCATATATATTGGGCTTCTGTTTTTGTTCTTCCGAGCCGAGTAATTAATGAGTTGGAAGCTAGAATGCGTAATTTTTTATGGTCGCAAGATGGCTCGTTTCATAGAGGTAAGGCCAAAGTCTCTTGGAAATCTGTTTGTATTCCGAAATTTGAAGGGGGGTTGGGTATTAGACGGATTGGGGACATGAATCTAGCGCTTATGTCGTCTCACATTGGAAGTATCCTTGCAAGACGTACTTCCTTGTGGGTTGACTGGGTCCATGACAACCGATTGAGAGGTCAAAATTTCTGGGTTTGTCCAGTGCCGTCGAATTGCTCTTGGTCTTGGAGGAATCTTTTACAAATGCGAACGATTGTTAGATCCCATATGTGGTCGGAAGTTGGAAATGGGGCGAAAATTTCAGCTTGGTATGACTATTGGTGTAACATAGGGCCGTTGGGTAATTTTCTGACACCGCGTATTATTACCAATGCGGGCTTTCGGTTGGATGATAAAGTTGCCGATATTCAAGCTAATGGAGTATGGTCCTTGCCGGTTGCCTGGAGGGATTTATTTCCGGTCCTAAATCAGCTGGATAACATCCATACCGATCCGAATAAGCGTGACAGGATAAAGTGGCGAGACGGGGATAACTTTCATGATGTTACAGCTTCGGTTGCATGGCATTCGATTCGATATAGAGAGCCGGAGGTGGAGTGGAGTAATATTGTTTGGTTTGCACAATGTATTCCAAGGCATGCTTTCCTGATGTGGCTGATTATGAGAGGTAAATTACTGACTCATGATAAAATTTTGAGATGGGACTTAGCTCGAAGGAAGAATATGAACATGATGTGCTGCTTATTATGTTATTCGAATAATGACTCCCATAGTCACTTATTTTTTGAATGCAATTTCTCTTCTCAAGTATGGTGTTCGGTCAGACAGAAGGGTGGTATGGAGTATGTCCATCCAAAGTGGACAGATGTTGTTGACTGGTTGATTCCTCGTGCTCTGTCGAGGTCTGCGGCTAACTATGTTGCTCGTCTCTTGGTTGCGGCTACTGCTTATGTTATCTGGCAGGAGCGTAATGCTAGAATTTTCAAGAATCAAATGAGACCTCCGGAAGTGATAAGCAAAGTTATTCTTGAGACGGTTCGATATAAGCTTATGGGAGCAAAGCTAAGGAATACTCCTAATGTGAAAAGGCTTTTGGCGGAGTGGAAGATATGCGGAAATAACATCAACGACGATGGTGGCTAATTTGTCTTAGTTTTATTGGCTTTCGGTTTGTGCTAGAAGTTTGTCTAGGTGGTTTGTTTTGTGGTTGTTTCTTGTATCGGTTGGTTTACATTCATGAGGCATGTCTCATGTTTGAACTAGTGTAGGTTCTCTACACTACTTGTTTTGTTTTGGTTGTGAATATATAGAATCACCGGGGTAACCCTTTACCCAAAAAAAAAACATAGCAAGTATATGATGTGAAAACAGGAAAGCATGAAAGTAACAAGTAGGCACATGTGTTTCACCCCAAAACAGTTTGGAAAACAGTAAAAGAGGGGTCTATGTACTCACTTGAGATTGCTTAGTAGTCCTTCAGTAACAACCAAACAATGCTAGAGATCACGGATATCAAACGGCACCTAATATAGGTAACTATGTTAATAAACGGGACCTAAATCGGAAGATCGGATAGAATGAGGGCTCGTAAACCAAATGAGTATGGGAACTCATGTAGTATGGTTTAACAAATCCTACATACTAAATGAAACCTAACCTAAGTGCTTACGACCCATTACGACCCGTTTAGGTAGCTTATACTACTTTAACACGTCGTTCGCGTGAAACGCGTTCGCCTAACTAGTCCTATGACAAGTATTATATGCCTAAAATGTTTAATTATGTTACATAATCAGTTAAGTGACGAAATTTTAGGTTACATATGCTTAGTTACCAATTACACATGAAAAGGGTATTCTGGTAATTTACCTAAGGCATATAAACTACCTATCATACAACTACTCAAACGATGTGACCATAGGGTATAACATCGGAAGGTTATTCCCTATATACTATGGTCCTAAAGTATTTGGTCGGATCCTAATGATCGACCAAAATGGGTCGGGTTCGAAGGTATAAGCGATTTATTAGATCGCTTACCCTTACGACCCTAGACAAGCACAAAACTAAAAGTGAGGAGCTAAGCATGTTAAAACATGCTTAACTAAGTTTGAAAACAAGTTTGGTATCAAAACAAACGGTTTTGATACCTAAGAGTAGTTTGGTTACAAAATACGCACGAATGCGCATTTTGACCGAAACTACGGCTTGTCACTGAGCCTAGACAACGTGGTAATCAATAGGCATAGTCACAAGGGACTATAACCATCGTGATTACGCTCACGTTGCGAAGTTCAAACGAACTTCGCATTGACCATAAACAGGTCAATGCAGAAAGTCAAACAAAGTTTGACTTTCGGACTCGGAAAGCAATAAAAGAACGAAGGAACACTTACAAAGGGTCCCCGAATGCTAATCTCGATCCAAGTAGCTCAGGTATGAAACAAAGGTTTCAACTTAGAGCTTCTCAAATCAAGATTCTTGTGGGTTTTGGCAAATGAAGGCAAGGGGTATTTATAGGATTTGTAGAGATGTTAAGATCGTTCCTCGTTAACCGTGCTTCAATCTCAACCCTCCACCTCAAAACCCTGGTTTTTGAAAACCATTAGAGCCCAAGGTATTGCCCCAAAAACATGTTCAAGGTGGAATGGACCAGATTCAAAGTTTCTGCAAGTTTCTGCTGTTCTGGGGATTGCTTGCGCACCGTAACACTCATAGTGTTGAGGTGCGCAAGGACCTATTTTGGCAGAATGGCAGATTTGGTCCCTGTTGTGTAATAAGCTCATTTCCGACACGTTCAAGGCCCGTTGTCACACCCCGACCGCGTAAAACAACAAATCGCGGCGGAAACATCGGGGCGTGTTGCAACAGAATAAATTGTTTCATAACCATGGCATACAAAGTTGTCTTTTATTTATAAACAAAGGTGTTACATTGTTTCTAACAGGAAATTAAAGAGTTCAGAACATAATTAAACATAGTCTATCTTATTTGAAAGTCTCTAAGGCACAGGTCCGCCCTAGTATCATGTCTTGTAAATCCTTTGAATAACAATAAGATCAGATGATATGTATAAATAAATGTCAGGTTAAATAAATAACCATGTAAAAATGTGTTTGTATAAGATAAGTTGTTTTGTAAATCAATGTCTTGTGAAAAGTATGTTATTTGTATAAAATGTTCTATGTCTCAAACTGAAATGATTCAAATAACGTTACGACATATAATACCATACAAACACTTATATATAGGAAGTACCAGCGGCGTATCCACCATGCTTGTATCATATTACACACGCATCGTTACTTAATCACTTAATCAAACCAAACCAACCCATGTAAGAAGTCTATGTTTAAACCAATTGTCAGAATGTATTGAATAATATGTCAAAGTGTTCATGTCAAGATGTAAATCATGTAGTATGTAAAACCAATGTCAAAAGTGTTTGTGTCAAATGTAAATCATGTCAAAATGTCTATGTCGAATATCCATGTCAAATGTCTATGTCAAATATCCATGTCAAATGTCTATGTCAAATATCCATGTCAAATGTCTATGTCAAAATGTCATGTATGGCAAGTGAAATGTCTCAAACTAAACCATATGCACAAAAACAAAGTATTGAAGTAAAACTTGGTTTAAATCAAAGCTATGTTTTGTGTAAATGCATGCAACTATTCAATATGAACATTTATGCGGTATTGTAAATATGCATACATCCAAGCCTTGTGACTGTGGTAATAAACCCTTTAAACAAATTAAAGGTCTATCTGTCTTTATAACATCGAATTCGGTCATTCCTTTCTGTCCCCTTTCCCTGGGATGTCCGGAACGGGAGTTGTCAATTCCTATGGTACCACTACCTACTAACGAACGGCGTAGCTAATGTTAATGAATGTATTGTCCCATGTAAACAAACCAAATGTCATACAAAAATGTAAACATGTGAAAAACAATGCACTAAGTATGTAATCAAATGAACATACATAGCGTGAAATGTCATGTAAAACAATGTACTAAGTAGGCACACAATGGGCATACATAGCATGAAATGTCATGTAAAACAATGTACTAAGTAATGCACACAATGGGCACACCTAGCAGGAAATGTCATGTAAAACAATGTACTAAGTAATGCACACAATGGGCACACCTAGCATGAAATGTAATGTAAAACAATGTACTAAGTAATGCACACAATGGGCACACCTAGCATAAGATGATATGAAATCATGTACTATAATGTACTAACGAACATAGCATGTATATGATGTGAAAACATGAAAGCATGAAAGTGACAAGTAGGCACATGTGTTCCACCCCAAAACAGTTTGGAAAACAGTAAAAGAGGGGTCTATGTACTCACTTGAGATTGCTCAGTTGTCAAAAGATAACCACCAAATAATGCTATAGATCTCGGAATCAAACGGCACCTAATATAGGTAACTATGTTAATAAACCGGACCTACATCGGAAGACTGGGTAGCATTAGGGTTTGTAAACCAAATGAGTGTAGGAACTCACGTGATATGGTTTAACAAAGCCTACATGCTAAATGAAACTTAACCTAAGTCTTATTGACCCATTACGACCCGTTTAGGAAGCTTATGCTACTTTAACGCGTCGTGCGCGTGAAACGCGTTCGGACCGCCTAACTAGTCCTATGACAAGTGTTATATGCCTAAACATGTTACATAATCAGCTACGTGACAAAGGTTTAGGTTACATATGCTTAATTACCAATTATACATGAAAAAGGGTATTCTGGTAATTTACCTAAGGCATATAAACTACCTATCATACAACTACTTAAACGATGTGACCATAGGGTATAACCTCGGAAGGTTATTCCCTACCTACTATGGTCACCTAATGTATTTGGTCGGATCCTAATGATCGACCAAATGGGTCGGGTTCGAAGGTATAGGCGATTTATTAGATCGCCTACCCTACGACCCTAGACAACGTGGTAATCAGTAGGCATAGTCCCAAGGGACTATGACCATCGTGATTACAATCACGTTGCGAAGTTCAACCGAACTTCGCATTGACCATTACTGGTCAACGCTGAAAGTCAAACAAAGTTTGACTTTCTGACTCGAAAAGCAGTAAAAATAAGGAAAAGAACGAAAGAATACTTACGAAGGGTCCCCGAATGCTAAACTCGATTCGAAAATCTCAGGTATGAAACTAGTGTTTCAACTTAGAGTTTCTCAAATCAAATTTCTAGTGATTATGAATGAAACATATGGTGGGTATTTATAGTTTTTCCATATAGAATATTCCTAGAATATTCCTAGAATATTCCTAGCATATTCCAAGCATATTCCTAGCATATACCTTAGCATATTCCAAGCATATACCTTAGCATATTCCAAGCATATGCCAAGCATATTCCTAGTATATGGCTAAGACGGGTATTTAACTGGGTACCGGGTATTTTATCTAGCGTTTAAATCCCGGTTTATGGCGTTCTAAATTATTTTTATTACTCTATAAAAATAAACTCGCCAAGTTATTACTGAAATAAATTTCAGTTGCCAGGACTGGCTGCGTTGTCTGCGTTTTGCAGTAGAAGCACTGTGTTGCGCAGAAACACACGGTACGCGCTTAAACTTTGAAAAATAACGTTTTTAGGCGTTTTAATTTATTTTTCAACACGGACCTGATTAAAATAAGATTTTAATCATAACAGAATATTTGTGGGATTTAAATATTATCCGGTCGGTCACCAACGTTCGTTTGGTCGTACGATCGCGATGTTCGGTTAATTACGACGGAATGCGCATAAGCGCGAAAAACGATCCAAATTGCGCGACGAATGGATTTTTCTTATGCCAAACACTAAAATAAAATATTTTGGTGCTTACATAAATTTTTGGATGTCCGGATGTATTCAGAACGTATGTTATGCGCGAAAATGCAAACTTGTGCACTTTTTGACACTTTTAGTCCCTGAATGACCCAAAAGTTTATTTTAGCACACCGAACCCCTCAAAGCCTATTTCTAAGCTATGTAAAGGATATTTAAGGTGTGTTTAACTTATGGTTAGGTTCCGGAATGTTCGTTACAGTTCAAATTGACATACTTTCGCAGTTTGTCATATTTAGTCCCTGTAAGCGAATTAACTTGTTTTTGCCATACCAAAGCCTTTAAAACTTATTTCTAAGTTATGTAAAGGTTATTTAAGGTATGTTGAGTATATGTTGATGTTCCGGAGTATTTCTCGCATTAAACTGAGTACGTTTACGCACTAGTTTGCGTATAACTCTCCAGAAAGCGATGTAGAGTTTGAAATTGAACAAAAGTCAAAACATGAAAAATGTAAAACATAACAAAACAAACATTGTGATCAAATAAAATTGTTTTATTGATAACATAACTGTTCATAGTGATTACAAGCACAGTTGTTACAGTCTCCCCTACTTGTGGAAATTTCGTCCCGAAATTTATTTAGAGGAAACTCGTGGAAAAAGATGCGGATATTTCGCTTTCATTTGATCTTCGCGTTCCCAAGTAAACTCGGGTCCACATTTAGCTTCCCAGCGAACTTTGACCAAAGGAATGCGCTTGCGTTTAAGCCACTTGACTTCACGTTCCATGATTTCCACTGGCTTCTCAACAAATTTCAGTGTTTTGCCAACACGAATTTCGTCAAGCGGTATGGAGAAATTCTCATCAGCTGTACACTTCTTGAGATTGGACACGTGAAAAGTTGGATGAACATTTCCCAGTTCAGGAGGTAACTCAAGTCTGTAGGCTACCTTTCCGATTCTTTCGACGATCTTGAATGGTCCAACGTATCTAGGTGCAAGTTTTCCTTTCTTTCCAAATCTGATCACACCTTTCCAAGGTGAGACCTTAAGTAATACTCGATCACCGACTTGAAATTCCAAGGCTTTGCGTTTTGGGTCCGCGTAAATCTTCTGACGGTTTCTAGCTGCCTGAAGGTTATCACGAACTTTCTTGACCTTGTCAGTTGTCTCTAAAATGAGGGCAGGTCCAGTAAGTTGGGCCTCGCCAATCTCATTCCAGCAGACTGGTGAACGACATTTTCGACCATAGAGAGCTTCGAAAGGAGCCATTTTGATGCTAGTGTGATAACTGTTGTTGTAGGAGAATTCAATCAATTTAAGATGTGAATCCCAGCTACCACCAAAATCGATCACACAAGCTCTAAGCATATCCTCCAGAGTCTGGATTGTTCTCTCAGATTGACCATCCGTTTGCGGATGATAAGCTGTGCTCAGATTAAGTTGGGTCCCCATAGCAGATTGCATGGTTCTCCAAAAATGAGAAGTGAAACGAGCATCTCTGTCAGAAATGATGTTCAACGGAACACCATGTCGAGCTACAATTTCATCTACATAGATTTGAGCAAGTCTGTCAGCAGGAAAATCCTCACGGATTGGCAAGAAATGTGCTGACTTTGTAAGACGATCAACGACTACCCAGATGGCATCATGACCTTTCTTTGTGCGCGGGAGTTTGGTAACAAGATCCATAGTAATGTTTTCCCATTTCCAAACTGGGATCTCTGGTTGCTCCAATAATCCCGAAGGACGCTGATATTCAGCCTTAACCTTTAGACAAGTAAGGCATTTGGATACGTATAAGGCAATGTCTTTCTTCATACCAGGCCACCAATAGTGAATACGAAGATCCTTATACATTTTATCTGAGCCCGGATGAATAGAATAACGAGACTTATGGGCTTCATCCATAAGCAAGGTACGAAGATCATCTAGGCTTGGGACCCACAAACGGTCCATGAAGTAATATGATCCATTGTCCTTCAGTTCCAGTGCAGGTGTTATGTGATAAGGAAATTCCTTATCCATCAATCCTTGTGAAACACAAGATTGTTGAGACTGAGAAATGCGTGCTTGGATATCGGATCGAGCTTGAATAACAGATTGAACACGTACACAATGAAGCTTAGTACGTTCCTTACGACTTAATGCATCAGCTACGACATTCGCCTTACCAGGATGGTAGCGAATTTCGCAGTCATAGTCGTTTAAAAGCTCAACCCAACGTCGTTGTCTCATGTTGAGTTCTTTTTGGTTGAAGATATGCTGAAGACTTTTGTGGTCAGTGAAAACCACACATTTTGTACCGTACAAATAGTGTCTCCAGATCTTGAGAGCAAAGACAACTGCACCCAACTCAAGATCATGAGTAGTGTAGTTTTTCTCATGTATCTTCAACTGCCTCGATGCATAGGCTATGACTTTGTTCCTTTGCATAAGAACACAGCCAAGACCCAATTTTGATGCATCACAATACACAACAAAATCATCATCACCCTCAGGCAATGATAGAACAGGCGCATCGCAAAGCTTCTGCTTCAGGTGTTGAAAAGCTTCCTCTTGTTTGTTTCCCCAATAAAAGGGCATTTTCTTCTGAGTTAGAGCAGTTAGAGGAACTGCAATCTTCGAGAAGTTTTCTATGAAGCGGCGATAATAACCCGCTAGACCAAGAAAAGAACGAACTTCAGTAGGAGTAGTATGTGTATCCCAATCCTTAATCGCACTGATCTTGGAGGGATCTACATGAATACCCCGTTCGTTGATAACATGCCCCAAAAATTGAACTTCTTTAAGCCAAAATTCGCACTTGGAGAATTTGGCGAAAAGTTGCTCTTTCTTTAGGAGTTCAAGGGTAAGACGAAGATGTTGCTCGTGATCAGCTTGCGTCTTAGAATAAATCAAGATGTCGTCAATAAAAACAATGACGAACTGATCCAAATAAGGTTTACAGACCCTATTCATTAAGTCCATGAAAACAGCAGGAGCATTAGTCAAACCGAATGGCATGACTGTGAATTCATAATGCCCATAACGAGTACGGAACGCTGTCTTCGGAATGTCTTCTTCTTGCACCCGAAGTTGATGATATCCAGATCGTAGATCAATCTTCGAAAAATAAGAAGCGCCCTGTAACTGATCAAAGAGATCATCAATGCGAGGTAAAGGATATCGATTCTTGATGGTAAGTTTGTTAAGCTCACGATAATCGATACACATCCTAAAGGATCCATCCTTCTTCTTTACAAAAAGAACGGGAGCACCCCAAGGTGAAAAACTAGGACGTATAAAACCTTTGTCAGAGAGCTCCTGAAGCTGTTTAGACAACTCTTGCATCTCGGATGGTGCAAGACGATATGGAGCTCTAGCAATGGGATTTGCACCAGGTACGAGATCAATGCGGAACTCGACTTGGCGTGCTGGAGGTAGACCAGGTAAATCTTCAGGGAATACTTCAGAATAATCCCGAACGACAGGAATATCTGAAATAGACTTACCCTTGCCTTTATCTTCTGTAACATGTGCTAAGAAAGCCACATAGTTCTTCTGCAGATACTTCCGAGCTTTAAAACAAGACATGAGTTTGAGACCACCGATAGGCTTCTCACCTTGAACCTGCAGAATCTCGTCTGTCGAAAGCGGCACACGAACAATCTTCTCAGAACAAACTATCTCTGCGTGATGCTTGGATAACCAATCCATTCCCACAATAACGTCGAAGCTTCCGAGTTGCATAGGCGTGAGGTCGATAGGAAAAAGATGGTCGTTAAGATTCAACTGGCAGTTGCGAAGAACAGAATTAAGAATAATGGGTTCACCACTAGCAACCTCTACTGTCAAAGATTTGCCTAGTTTCGTTCTAGACACTCGAAGCATTGGTTCAAAGGACAAAGACACGAAACTCTTATCGGCACCGGAATCGAAAAGAACAGATGCAGGCTGATTATTAATAAAGAACGTACCGTTCACCACATTATCGTCAGCCTGTGCCTCTTGGGCATTCATGTTAAAAACTCGGCCTCGAGCCGGAGCCTGAGCCTGATTCTGGTTCTGGTTCTGGTTCGCCAGTCTTGGGCACCGATTCCTATAGTGGGTCAGATCCCCACAATTGTAACAAGCACCTGGTGGGTATTGTGGTCGTGCAGCTTGACCCTGTTGCGGAGCAGCTTGTTGAGCCGGGTTCTGAACCGCGGGATTCTGAGCAGACCGACAAACATTGGCAAGATGGCCTGACTTCCCACAGTTAGTACAGAAACGGCATGGAAGTTGCGGCTGGTGGTGACTGTTGCATCTATTGCACAAAGGTGCATTCCCTGTATAGGGTTTCTTTGCTGGCGGCTGTGCGGGTTGGTTGGGAGCTGCTTGATTAGCTTGGGCAGTGACAGCATAGTTTTGGGAAGCCTTACGCTTCTTTGCCCTCTTTGAAGAACCAGAGTTCTTTCCATTCCCGTTTTGACCTTTCTTGCTATCCACCTTGTCAGCTGATTGTTCCTTGCCCTTGTCACCCTTCCGGTGTAACTTGTTCTTCCGGATCTGCGACTCAGTCAATGTCGCTGATAATTCGATCGCCTGACGAAGTGTGGCAGGTTCACTACCAGTAAGAATGTCTTGTACCGAGTCAGGTAGGCCGTCGATGTATCTTTCGATAGCCTTGTCAAGTGGGGTGACCATTGTTGGGCAAAGCAGACTCAACTCTTCAAACCGATTAGTATAAGCCCTATGCTCACCACTATCTTGCTTCAAAACATCAAACTCTTTCTCCAACGCTCGCTGCTCATGACGAGGACAGAATTCCCTCATCATAAGGGCTCTAAGTTCAGCCCATGTCTGTGCGAGAGCAACTTCTACACCTTGGTCCCTCATAACCCCGTTCCACCATGTCAAAGCCCTCTTCTGAAATACGCTCGAAGCAAACTCGACCTTGCGATTTTCGAGACACTGCACGTGGCGAAAAGTATTCTCTATGCTCTCAAACCACTGAAGAAGCCCAGTTGCCCCTTCAGAACCACTAAACTTGAGTGGTTTAGCCTGGTTAAAATCCTTGTATTTGCACGGACCATTGTTGTTGTTGTTGGCTTGTTGCCATTGAGCAAAGAGATTTGGGAATTGAGCAGCCATCTGCTGCGCAATAATTTCTGCCAGCCCGGCAGTAGCTATCTGGTTCTCGCGTCGAGGAGGCATTCTAAAAGAGGAAAACATGAAAGGAAACGAGTGAGATGATTGGATGAAAAGAATGAGATGAAACAAAATCAACAAAAGCAAAGATGGTGGTCATTCGTCCGTATCACAGAGCAAACAAACAACACATAGCGACTAATCAAAGTAAATGGGTCAAAAATAATGTATAATGAAGACATGCTCGCCTATAAGTGAACACTCATCCCAAGAATTCCCAGGTAAGCACAACTGGTCTCGCGTCTGGTTGAGATGTATACGAAGTGCTTGCCTAGACAGAAAACTCAGAATACAGGCATTCACCCTTCCAGTTTGCACATGTTCACATTATTTAAAACCCAAAACGTTTGACGGGATTTTGAAAATTTGAAGGCACAAGGCCAAAAACCAATACTGAAAAGGGTTCAAAACCATATAACAGAGGGTTCAAAACCTTACAATTGAGGGTTCAAAACCTTGTAAAAATTTATTCAAAAACAGATGATTGTTTTTCAAAAATCGTTTCGGAAAAATTTTGGTTCCTTGTTTTGTTAATCACCTAAGGATAGGTGATGTACATGTTTTAAGATCTTAACACAAGATAACTTGTGTTAGGTTCCTAGAAAAGTTATAGTCTAGGTCAAAGCATTACTAATAACCTAATTCCCTATAACCATTGGCTCTGATACCAACTCTTCTGTCACACCCCGACCGCGTAAAACAACAAATCGCGGCGGAAACATCGGGGCGTGTTGCAACAGAATAAATTGTTTCATAACCATGGCATACAAAGTTGTCTTTTATTTATAAACAAAGGTGTTACATTGTTTCTAACAGGAAATTAAAGAGTTCAGAACATAATTAAACATAGTCTATCTTATTTGAAAGTCTCTAAGGCACAGGTCCGCCCTAGTATCATGATCAACATCCTATGGAAAAGCACCTGAAAACACATGTGAAAATAGGTACGTCAGCATAAAAATGCCTGTGAGATACATAGGTTTGTGAAAATAGGATTCATGACTTGTATTTGAGAAAATGTTTAGTCATGAACCTTGTAATTTGCTTTGTCTTGTAAATCCTTTGAATAACAATAAGATCAGATGATATGTATAAATAAATGTCAGGTTAAATAAATAACCATGTAAAAATGTGTTTGTATAAGATAAGTTGTTTTGTAAATCAATGTCTTGTGAAAAGTATGTTATTTGTATAAAATGTTCTATGTCTCAAACTGAAATGATTCAAATAACGTTACGACATATAATACCATACAAACACTTATATATAGGAAGTACCAGCGGCGTATCCACCATGCTTGTATCATATTACACACGCATCGTTACTTAATCACTTAATCAAACCAAACCAACCCATGTAAGAAGTCTGTTTAAACCAATTGTCAGAATGTATTGAATAATATGTCAAAGTGTTCATGTCAAGATGTAAATCATGTAGTATGTAAAACCAATGTCAAAAGTGTTTGTGTCAAATGTAAATCATGTCAAAATGTCTATGTCGAATATCCATGTCAAATGTCTATGTCAAATATCCATGTCAAATGTCTATGTCAAATATCCATGTCAAATGTCTATGTCAAAATGTCATGTATGGCAAGTGAAATGTCTCAAACTAAACCATATGCACAAAAACAAAGTATTGAAGTAAAACTTGGTTTAAATCAAAGCTATGTTTTGTGTAAATGCATGCAACTATTCAATATGAACATTTATGCGGTATTGTAAATATGCATACATCCAAGCCTTGTGACTGTGGTGATAAACCCTTTAAACAAATTAAAGGTCTATCTGTCTTTATAACATCGAATTCGGTCATTCCTTTCTGTCCCCTTTCCCTGGGATGTCCGGAACGGGAGTTGTCAATTCCTATGGTACCACTACCTACTAACGAACGGCGTAGCTAATGTTAATGAATGTATTGTCCCATGTAAACAAACCAAATGTCATACCAAAATGTAAACATGTGAAAAACAATGCACTAAGTATGTAATCAAATGAACATACATAGCGTGAAATGTCATGTAAAACAATGTACTAAGTAGGCACACAATGGGCATACATAGCATGAAATGTCATGTAAAACAATGTACTAAGTAATGCACACAATGGGCACACCTAGCAGGAAATGTCATGTAAAACAATGTACTAAGTAATGCACACAATGGGCACACCTAGCATGAAATGTAATGTAAAACAATGTACTAAGTAATGCACACAATGGGCACACCTAGCATAAGATGATATGAAATCATGTACTATAATGTACTAACGAACATAGCATGTATATGATGTGAAAACATGAAAGCATGAAAGTGACAAGTAGGCACATGTGTTCCACCCCAAAACAGTTTGGAAAACAGTAAAAGAGGGGTCTATGTACTCACTTGAGATTGCTCAGTTGTCAAAAGATAACCACCAAATAATGCTATAGATCTCGGAATCAAACGGCACCTAATATAGGTAACTATGTTAATAAACCGGACCTACATCGGAAGACTGGGTAGCATTAGGGTTTGTAAACCAAATGAGTGTAGGAACTCACGTGATATGGTTTAACAAAGCCTACATGCTAAATGAAACTTAACCTAAGTCTTATTGACCCATTACGACCCGTTTAGGAAGCTTATGCTACTTTAACGCGTCGTGCGCGTGAAACGCGTTCGGACCGCCTAACTAGTCCTATGACAAGTGTTATATGCCTAAACATGTTACATAATCAGCTACGTGACAAAGGTTTAGGTTACATATGCTTAATTACCAATTATACATGAAAAAGGGTATTCTGGTAATTTACCTAAGGCATATAAACTACCTATCATACAACTACTTAAACGATGTGACCATAGGGTATAACCTCGGAAGGTTATTCCCTACCTACTATGGTCACCTAATGTATTTGGTCGGATCCTAATGATCGACCAAATGGGTCGGGTTCGAAGGTATAGGCGATTTATTAGATCGCCTACCCTACGACCCTAGACAACGTGGTAATCAGTAGGCATAGTCCCAAGGGACTATGACCATCGTGATTACAATCACGTTGCGAAGTTCAACCGAACTTCGCATTGACCATTACTGGTCAACGCTGAAAGTCAAACAAAGTTTGACTTTCTGACTCGAAAAGCAGTAAAAATAAGGAAAAGAACGAAAGAATACTTACGAAGGGTCCCCGAATGCTAAACTCGATTCGAAAATCTCAGGTATGAAACTAGTGTTTCAACTTAGAGTTTCTCAAATCAAATTTCTAGTGATTATGAATGAAACATATGGTGGGTATTTATAGTTTTTCCATATAGAATATTCCTAGAATATTCCTAGAATATTCCTAGCATATTCCAAGCATATTCCTAGCATATACCTTAGCATATTCCAAGCATATACCTTAGCATATTCCAAGCATATGCCAAGCATATTCCTAGTATATGGCTAAGACGGGTATTTAACTGGGTACCGGGTATTTTATCTAGCGTTTAAATCCCGGTTTATGGCGTTCTAAATTATTTTTATTACTCTATAAAAATAAACTCGCCAAGTTATTACTGAAATAAATTTCAGTTGCCAGGACTGGCTGCGTTGTCTGCGTTTTGCAGTAGAAGCACTGTGTTGCGCAGAAACACACGGTACGCGCTTAAACTTTGAAAAATAACGTTTTTAGGCGTTTTAATTTATTTTTCAACACGGACCTGATTAAAATAAGATTTTAATCATAACAGAATATTTGTGGGATTTAAATATTATCCGGTCGGTCACCAACGTTCGTTTGGTCGTACGATCGCGATGTTCGGTTAATTACGACGGAATGCGCATAAGCGCGAAAAACGATCCAAATTGCGCGACGAATGGATTTTTCTTATGCCAAACACTAAAATAAAATATTTTGGTGCTTACATAAATTTTTGGATGTCCGGATGTATTCAGAACGTATGTTATGCGCGAAAATGCAAACTTGTGCACTTTTTGACACTTTTAGTCCCTGAATGACCCAAAAGTTTATTTTAGCACACCGAACCCCTCAAAGCCTATTTCTAAGCTATGTAAAGGATATTTAAGGTGTGTTTAACTTATGGTTAGGTTCCGGAATGTTCGTTACAGTTCAAATTGACATACTTTCGCAGTTTGTCATATTTAGTCCCTGTAAGCGAATTAACTTGTTTTTGCCATACCAAAGCCTTTAAAACTTATTTCTAAGTTATGTAAAGGTTATTTAAGGTATGTTGAGTATATGTTGATGTTCCGGAGTATTTCTCGCATTAAACTGAGTACGTTTACGCACTAGTTTGCGTATAACTCTCCAGAAAGCGATGTAGAGTTTGAAATTGAACAAAAGTCAAAACATGAAAAATGTAAAACATAACAAAACAAACATTGTGATCAAATAACATTGTTTTATTGATAACATAACTGTTCATAGTGATTACAAGCACAGTTGTTACACCCGTTAACCCCATTTCAAAGCTCTAAAATGAAGTTAAAGTATAGGGAACTTAAAATGTGTTCAAAAATATCTCGGGTGTCGGTTCGTTTGGCCGTACGATCGCGATGTTCACTTAATTACGACGGAATGCGCATAAGCGCGAAAAACGATCCAAATGACGCGACGAATGGATTTTTCTTATGCCAAACACTAAAATAAAATGTTTTAGTGCTTACATAAATTTTTGGATGTCCGGATGTATTCAGAACGTAAATTATGTGCGAAAGTGCAAACTTATGCACTTTTTGACGCTTTTAGTCCCTGAATGACCCAGAAGTTTATTTTAGCACCCCGAACCCCTTAAAGCCTATTTCTAAGCTATGTAAAGGATATTTATGGTTTGTTTAACTTATGGTCATGTTCCGGAATGTTCGTTACAGTTCAAATTGGCATACTTTCGCAGTTTGTTAAGTTTAGTCCCTGTAAGCGAATTAACTTGTTTTTGCCATACCAAAGCCTTTAAAACTTATTTCTAAGTTATGTAAAGGTTATTTAAGGTATGTTAAGTATATGTTGATGTTCTGGAGTATTTGTCGCATTAAACTGATTACGTTTACGCACCAGTTTGCGTATAACTCTCCAGAAAGCGATATAGAGTTTGAAATTGAATAAAAGTCAAAACATGAAAAATCTAAAACACAACCAAACAAACTTGGGATCAAATAACATTGTTTTATTGATAAAAGAACTGTTCACAAAGATTACAAGCACAGATGTTACAGTCTCCCCTACTTGTGGAAATTTCGACCCGAAATTTATTTAGAGGAAACTTGTGAGAGTTTAAAACATGAAGTTGAAAAGATCGAACAACATTGGTTAGGGTTCTGAACTTCTAGTAACTTTAATAACATCATGCTTGCAATGTAAGAGGGATACTTATATACAAGTATATGAAGCGTCATTGGTGCGTCCACCATACGTCCTGTACATTGTTCACATTTCGTTATTGTTGCCACTATCGCTTCTTACACATAATAAATCTTACTGTGGATTCCGTGCACTGAATTTCATAATTATGTACGCGTCCATAATTAGACAATTCCTTGCACAGTTCACACAGTCTATTTTATAATGTGTAGGGTAAAACCAAATGAACAATCCTGTGATGAGTGTGACTAGACCGCCATAGAGTCCTTTTAATTAAATCAATAAATGATCTAAATAGACTATCAAGGAGTCTGTTCAGCTACATCACTAGATGTCGTTCTTTAACCAAATTGTGAATCAATCTTTTTGACTAGACCACTAAAAGGATCTCTTATGAATCATGGAGTGGTACTATATAATCCAAGGGTCTTAACTATTACATAGAAGCCCATTAAGGATTTAAGGTAGTACCTTTTGACTATCCTTCTACGAATCCCTCATATGGAGATATGAAAGATCCTGCGAGGATTTGGATAACGAATATCCAGAGTATAAAAACACAAAATGCATAAAAGAAAACATAAGATGAATAAACACATAGTCACATAACCACAAAATTGTTTAACTAGAAGTTTGTTCTGCTAACAGAGCACATGTATTTAAAGCACACTAAGAATCCATTCCTTGGATTTCATTTGGTACTTTAAACATTATCAAGAATCTAACTATAAAGATAGAAAGATTTTTAAAAGAAAATTTCGATTTCGATTATAAGGAACCGACATGTTCGAATTTAGGTACAAAAGGAATCCAATTAAGGATTCTGATTTGAATGATAATCATCGACAAGGATCTAAATGTGAAGATAAAAAGATCCCATATGGATTTTTAGAAGTTGAAGATGTTTGAAACCTTGCACTGGATGTGCTTAAGTCAAAACATGAAGTAAAAATGCTTATGAAGTTGAGATGCTAGATATGTCAAGGCGACATATGAAGCAGAATTTGAAGGTTAAGTCAATGTATGAGGAAAATATTTTTGAAAACTATGCATGGGGTTCTTTTAAGAAAAATGTGTTTAACGTTTTTGAAACCTTATATATAATACTTTTGTAATCATGAAGTAGGTGTATTAGGTAGATATATTTACAAAAATGTTTTAAAATCATGCGAGATAAATTTTGAAATTATGTATAAGGTTTTTGAAAACATGAATGATGCTTTTGAAGTCATGCATTTGATATATACTGTATTAATAACATTTTGAAGTCATGAAGGTTATTTTTGAAACGTAGACGATGTTTTTTTGAAATCATGGAGGTTGTTTTGGAAAACTTATGTTATGCATGTTGAAAAAAAGTCGGAACATAATGGGTATGAGATTGAAAATATCCTTAGTTATCTAACCAAGGATTTAATGGCATAGATGTGCAAAAAGCACGATTACTCATAATTTCCCTTTATTTCTTGTACTTCGTCTCCTGGAATGAAACGAGTACTTAAAATTTTTCGAGGGAATCATGAGTAAACACAAAAATAGGAAATTCACAAAAGTAGTTTGTAAGGAACATAGTTCCTCTATGTAGGTATTATAGGGAAATGCCATAAACACATGTAATTATACTTGTATATCATAATTGCGAACAACAATTTTTATTTATGAACGAGACATATTGTTTCACATTACAAGAAAACAAAAGAACAAAAGCATAAGACAGCAACATCTTCTAGTCAGCCAACTGCTCATCCGTGGGTTGGATTTGCATTAGCAAGCTTTGGGCATTTGTTCCTGAAATGGCTCGTCTCGCCACAGTTGTAGCACGATCCAGGCGGAAAGCGAGCTTGAGCAGGATTGGCTTGTGGTTGATTTGGACCACCTTGGTTCGGGTTACATCGACAAGCACTTGCATGCACACAGATGACACTGTAAGTGAGCTTGGTGATGCCCATTACATTTGTCGCATAATGGCGCCGTTCCCTTGTATTGCTTCTTAGCAGGCGGTGTCGCTACCAGGCTAGGTCCCGCTTGATTAGGTGCAACTACAGCGGGTTTCCTTAAAGCCTTACGCTTCCTTGATTTTGGTACAGGCTTGACTTTTGCTTCCTTTGATGACTCTTGAGTGGTTTCATTCTGGAGTTGATACATGGTAATGCCTAAATCCACAGATTTCTGAATCACTTCGCCTATTTGCTGGGCAAATTTGGGTGTTCGCTCGGACATTTGACCGGTGCTAAGAGGAAGAGACATTCTAGAAGAAAATGAAAGACATAGGAAGAAACAAGTGAAAGGTTATCGGATAAACAAAACAGAATGGTAATGCATAAGAATTGGCGATCATTTGTTTGTTACCTAAGGAAAACAAATGAGACGGTGACAAATCAAAGTAAGCGGATCATATTAATGTATCACTGAAGACATGCTCGCCTATAAGTGAACACTCACCCCAAGAGTTCCCAGGTAAGAGTGACTGGTCCGATACTGCGGATTTGTACGAACACTCTAGCCTTCGACAGAAAACTCAGGGTACAGGCATTCACTCTTCCGGTTTGCACGTGTTCACATTATATGACCCAAACTTTGACGAGATTTTGAAAATTCAAAGGGGTTCAAAACCTTATAACTGAGGGTTCAAAACCTTATAACTGAGGGTTCAAAACCTAGTAATCAATCATCAAACAACAGATGATTGGTTTGCAAAGCGGTTTTGAAATTTTATGTTCTTGTTGAGATCGTCGCCTAAGGATAGGTGACGGTATTGTTTTATGACTAAACGCAAGTAAACTCGCGTTAGGGTCCTAGGAAGGTTATAGACTAGGTCAAAGCATTACTAATAACCTAATTCCCTATAACCATGGGCTCTGATACCAACTTTTCTGTCACACCCCGACCACGTAGAACAACAAAACGTGGCGGAAAACGTCGGGGAGTGTTGTAACAGAATCATTGTTTCATAACACATGGAAATTGAAATATTGTTTTATTGATTAAAGTAGTTACAATGTCTTGACAATCAAAGAAACATAACATTAATAACTTGTAACAACTGTGCTTGTAATCACTATGAACAGTTCTGTTATCAATAAAACAATGTTATTTGATCCCAATGTTTGTTTTGTTATGTTTTACATTTTTCATGTTTTGACTTTTATGTAATTTCAAACTCTACATCGCTTTCTGGAGAGTTATACGCAAACTAGTGCGTAAACGTACTCAGTTTAATGCGAGAAATACTCCGGAACATCAACATATACTCAACATACCTTAAATAACCTTTACATAACTTAGAAATAAGTTTTGAAGGCTTTGGTATGGCAAAAACAAGTTAATTCGCTTACAGGGACTAAATATGACAAACTGCGAAAGTATGTCAATTTGAACTGTAACGAACATTCCGGAACATAACCATAAGTTAAACATACCCTAAATATCCTTTACATAGCTTAGAAATAGGCTTTGAGGGGTTTGGTATGCTAAAATAAACTTTTGGGTCATTCAGGGACTAAAAGTGTCAAAAAGTGCACAAGTTTGCATTTTCGCGCATAACTTACGTTCTGAATACATCCGGACATCCAAAAATTTATGTAAGCATGACTACATTATATTTTAGTGTTCGCCTTAAGAAAAATCCATTCGTCGCGTCATTTGGATCGTTTTTCGCGCTTATGCGCATTCCGTCGTAATTAACCGAACATCGCGACCGTACGGCCAAACGAACCGACATCCGAGATATTTTTGAGCATATTTTAAGTTCCCTATACTTTAACTTCATTTTAGAGCTTTGAAATGAGGTTAACGGGCCTTAAACGTGTCGAAAATGGGCTGATTACACTGTAGGGACCAAAACTGTAATTTTGCCAAACTTGCACCATACGATGCGTATGGTATCTTTACCATACGGTGCGTATGGGTTCTGCAGATCAGATAATAACAAACAGTCAGCAGATTATCAGCTGATTAAACCACAACCACATGTTTGCAACTTGCATTTTCAGCTGATAAACATCATTTCTAACCACCATAACATTTTGACAAATGTACGCATGAGATTCGAGCACGGTTTTCATGAAACGATCTTAACGGTTCTCCGAAAACTATAAATACCCATCACATTTGCACACATTTCTCACAAGAATCTGATCATTTGTGCTCTAAGTTGAAACCTTTGTTTCATACCTGAGCTATTTTGATCTTGATTAGCATTCGGGGACCCTTCGTAAGTATTCTTTCGTTCTTTTATTGCTTTTCGAGTCCGAAAGTCAAACTTTGTTTGACTTTCTGCATTGACCAGTTTATGGTCGATGCGAAGTTCGTTTGAACTTCATAACGTGAGCGTGATCACGATGGTTATAGTCCTTAGTGACTATACCTACTGATTACCACGTTATCTAGGCTCCGTGACGAGCCGTAGTTTCGGGCAGAATACGTATTCCTGCGTATTTTGTAACCAAACTACTCTTAGGTATCACAACCGTTTGTTGTGATACCAAACCTATTTTCTAAACTTAGTTAAGCATGTTTTAACATGCTTAACTCGTCACTTTTAGTTTAGTGCTTATATAGGGTCGTAAGGTAAGCGATCTAAACAATCGCTTATACTTTCGAACCCGACCCGTTTGGTCGATCATTAGGATCCGACCAAACACATTAGGTGACCATAGTATATAGGGAATAACCTTACGAGGTTATACCTTATGGTCGCTTCGTTTAAGTAGTTGTATGATAGGTAGTTTATATGCCTTAGGTAAATTACCAAAATACCCCGTTGATGCCAAAATTCATTTTAAACATATGTAACATAACTTTTGACATCTAAACTGATTTGACAACCATATTAGACATGTTAAGGCATATATTACTTGTCATAGGACTAGTTAGGCGGTCCGAACGCGTTTCACGCGAACGACGCGTTAAAGTAGCATAAGCTACCTAAACGGGTCGTAATGGGTCACAAGCACTTAGGTTAGGTTTCATTTAGTATGTAGGCTTTGTTAAACCATACTACATGAGTTCCCATACTCATTTGGTTTACGAACCCTCATTCTATCCGATCTTCCGATTTAGGTCCGGTTATTAACATAGTTACCTATATTAGGTGCCGTTTGATTCCGTGATCTATATCATTGCTTGGTGGTTATCTTTAGACATCTGAGCAATCTCAAGTGAGTACATAGACCCCTCTTTTACTGTTTTCCAAACTGTTTTGGGGTGGAACACATGTGCCTACTTGTTACCTTCATGCTTTCCTGTTTTAACATCATATACTGCTATGTTCGTTAGTACATTATAGTACATGATTTTATGACATCTTATGCTAGGTGTGCCCATTGTGTGCATTACTTGGTACATTGTTTTACATTACATTTCATGCTAGGTGTGCCCATTGTGTGCATTACTTAGTACATTGTTTTACATGACATTTCATGCTAGGTGTGCCCATTGTGTGCATTACTTAGTACATTGTTTTACATGACATTTCATGCTAGGTGTGCCCATTGTGTGCATTACTTAGTACATTGTTTTACATAACATTTCATGCTAGGTGTGCCCATTGTGTGCATTACTTAGTACATTGTTTTACATGACATTTCACGCTATGTATGTTCATTTGATTACATACTTAGTGCATTGTTTTCACATGTTTACAATTTTGGTATGACATTTGGTTTGTTTACATGGGACAATACATTCATTAACATTAGCTACGCTGTAAAACCTGTGCCTTCACGGCCATCAAACAAATACCAAAGCAATGAAATATTGTATTTCATACTTGGTATTTGTAAAAATATGTGTATCATTTGCACATATCAATTCTTGTTCAATTTCAAACTCTAAATCACTTTCTGGAAGGTTATACGCGCACCGATGCGTAAATATAACCAGTTTAATGCAACAAACACTCTGGAATAGTGAAATTGGCTTAACATACCTTAAATAACCTTTACATAACTTAGAAATAAGTTTTGAAGGCTTTGGTATGGCAAAATCAAGTTAAATCGCTTACAGGGACTAAAATTGACAAACTGCGAAAGTATGCCAATTTGAACTGTAACAGACATTCCGGAACATGACCATAAGTTAAACACACCTTAAATATCCTTTATATAGCTTAGAAATAGGCTTTGAGGGGTTCGGTGTGCTAAAATAAACTTTTGGGTCATTCAGGGACTAAAAGTGTCAAAAAGTGCACAAGTTTGCATTTTCGCGCATAACTTACGTTCTGAATACATCCGGACACCCAAAAATTTATGTAAGCATGACTACATTATATTTTAGTGTTCGCCATAAGAAAAATCCATTCGTCACGTCATTTGGATCGTTTTTCGCACTTATGCGCATTCCGTCGTAATTAAGCGAACATCGCGTTCGTACGACCAAACGAACCATCATCCGACATATTTTTGAACATGTTTCAAGTCCACAATGTTTAGGCATCATTTTAGGGCCTTAAAGTTGGCTTTACGGGCCTTAGAAGTGTCGGAAATGGCCTTAAACACGTGCAGGGACCTAAACTGTCATTTTTGAAACATATGTGCAGATCAGAGGGCCCAAGCGGCCCGCATTGTGTTTGCATGAATCTAAAGCGGGCCGCATGGCACCTTCAGACCAGATTCAATGTTTGTTTTTGCAACTTGCAGCTGATTAAACCCCATCCACATGTTTTAAACTTGCCTAATCAGCAAGATAAGATCAAGATTTAGCCACCATAACATTTGGACAAGTGTACGGCCTTGATCGTTTCCCCTTTTCCAAGAAACGATCCTAACGGTTACCCGAAAACTATATATACCCATCCACCCCCATTGCATTTCTCACTAGAATTCTGATTTTGAGAGCTCTAAGTTGAAACCATTGTTTCATACCTGAGTTCTTGAGTCGGGATTAGCATTCGGGGACCCAGGGTTAGTATTCTTTCGTTCTTTTCCTTATTTTTACTGCTTTTCGAGTCAGAAAGTCAAACTTTGTTTGACTTTCAGCGTTGACCAGTAATGGTCAATGCGAAGTTCGTTTGAACTTCGCAACGTGAGTGTAATCACGTTGGTCGTAGTCCCTTGGGACTATGCCCACTGATTACCACGTTGTCTAGGGTCGTAGGGTAGGCGATCTAATAAATCGCCTATACCTTCGAACCCGACCCATTTGGTCGATCATTAGGATCCGACCAAATACATTAGGTGACCATAGTAGGTAGGGAATAACCTTCCGAGGTTATACCCTATGGTCACATCGTTTAAGTAGTTGTATGATAGGTAGTTTATATGCCTTAGGTAAATTACCAGAATACCCTTTTCATGTATAATTGGTAATTAAGCATATGTAACCTAAACTTTTGCCACATAACTGATTATGTAACATGTTTAGGCATATAACACTTGTCATAGGACTAGTTAGGCGGTCCGAACGCGTTACACGCGAACGACGCGTTAAAGTAGCATAAGCTTCCTAAACGGGTCGTAATGGGTCGTAGACACTTAGGTTAAGTTTCATTTAGTATGTAGGCTTTGTTAAACCATATCATATGAGTTCCTACACTCATTTGGTTTACAAACCCTAATGCTACCCAATCTTCCGATTTAGGTCCGGTTAATTAACATAGTTACCTATATTAGGTGCCGTTTGATTCCGAGATCTCTAGCACTGTTTGGTGGTTATCTTTAGACAACTGAGCAATCTCAAGTGAGTACATAGACCCCTCTTTTACTGTTTTCCAAACTGTTTTGGGGTGGAACACATGTGCCTACTTGTTACTTTCAAGCTTTCCTGTTTTCACATCATATACCGACTATGTTTGTTAGTACATTATAGTACATGATTTCATTACTTTTCTGCTATGTATGTTGACTGATAACATGCTAAGCACATTGATTTACATGACTTTTCTGCTTTGTATGTTAACTTAGCATACTTAGTACATCATTTTACATTGCATCTCTGTTGTATATGTTCCAGTAACATATGGACACATTGTTTTACAACTCTACCTTGTATGTTTACTCTAGCATACTAGGTACATTATCTTCATCTCATGCTTACATTTTGGTATGACATTTGGTTTGTTTAACGGGTCTATATAACATTCATTAACATTTGCTACGCCGCTCGGTAGTAGGTAGTGGTACCATAGGACTTGACAAATCCCATTCCTGACATCCCGGGTTTGTTTGGATGTAAGGAATGACCGAATCCGAAAACATTACTTTTGATAACTTTGACTGAAAGGGTTATCCGACTGTCTCAAGGCTTGAATGTTTGCGTTTAACATACTGTATAAGTGTTTGTATCAGTAAAGCATGCATTATTCTACAAAACATAACTTTGATTTAAACCAAGTTTTACTTCAATACTTTGTTTTGTTCATTTTTACTTATGGTTTAAGTAGTCTAAATTTTACTTACCATACATATCATTTTGGTTATACATTACTTGACTACTTTTGGACTATCAACATTTGACATGGTTTATACAAGGACTTTTGACTATTGGTTTAAACATAGACATTTGACATGGATATTTGACATAGACATTTGACTTGGATATTTGACATAGACATTTTGACATGATTTACATCTTGACATGAACATTTTACATTGTTTGGTTTGGTTTGATTAAGTGATTAAGTAACGATGCGTGTGTAATATGATACAAGCATGGTGGATACGCCGCTGGTACTTCCTATATATAAGTGTTTGTATGGTATTACATGTCGTCACGTTATTTGAATCATTTCAGTTTGAGACATAGAACATTTCATACAAATAACATACTTTTCACAAGACATTGATTTATAAACAACTTATCTTATACAAACACATTTTACTTGGTTATCCATTTAACCTTACATTTATTTATACTTATCATCTGATCTTATCGTTTTTCAAATGATTTAAAGACAAAGCAAATAACAAGGTTCATGACTAAACATTTTCTCAAACATAAGTCATGAAACCTATTTTCACAAAACCTATGTATCTCACCGGCATTTTTATGCTGACGTACCATATTTTCACATGTGTTTTTCAGGAAATGAAGCATAGGATTGATCAAGATACACTTAGGCGGACATGGGCCTTAGTGACAATAAAAGATGCAGACTAGTTAATTATGTTGTATTTCCTTGTTTGTTAAGACGTTGTAACACTTCTAATGAATAAAACGAAATTTCAATTGCCATGGATTTGAAACATTAATTCTGTTACAACACTCCCCGATGTTTCCGCCACGTTTTGTATGTTCTACGCGGTCGGGGTGTGACAGAAAAGATGGTATCAGAGCTAATGGTTATAGGGAATTAGGTTATTAGTAATGCTTTGACCTAGTCTATAACCTTCTTAGGACCCTAACGCGAGTTTACTTGCGTTTAGTCATAAAACAATACCGTCACCTATCCTTAGGCGACGATCACAACAAGAATATAAATTTCAAAACCGCTTTGAAAACTAATCATCTGTTCTAGGATGATTGATTACTAGGTTTTGAACCCTCTATTGTAAGGTTTTGAACTCTCTATTATATGGTTTTGAACCCTTTGAGTTTTCAAAATCTCGTCAAGGTTTTGGGTTTTTAATAATGTGAACACGTGCAAACTGGAAGGGTGAATGCCTGTATTCTGGGTTTTCTGGCTAGGCAAGCACTTCGTATACATCTCATCAGACGCGAGACCAGTTGTGCTTACCTGGGAATTCTTGGGATGAGTGTTCACTTATAGGCGAGCATGTCTTCGCAATACATTATTTTTGACCCATTTACTTTGATTAGTCACCGTCTCATTTGTTTGCCTTAGGTAACAAACAAATGATCGCAATCTTCATGCGTTATCATTCTGTTTTGATTGTCCAATAATCTTTCACCTGTTTCTCCCTATGCCTTTCTTTTTCTTCAAGAATGTCTCTTCATCACGATGACGCCCAGATATCTGAGCAAGCAGCTAAATTCGCTCAGCGAATAGGCGAAGTAGTCCTGAAGACTGTGGAATTAGCTACTGCCATGTATCGTCTCCTGGATGAAGCCACTCAAGAGTCACCAAGACAGGCAGGACCTAGTCAGGTGACAACACCATCAGCCAATAAACCAATCAAGGAATCAAAGACCATGGATGAACAACCCCCTAAGAAGTCAAAGAAGCGAAAGGCTTCTCAGAACTTCGCCATTGTCGCTCACAATGGTCAAGCCTTCCCCAACCAACCAGCTCAACCCCCTGCTAGGAAGTCATACAATGGAACTGCACTCTTGTGCAACCAATGTAACCTTCATCATCACCCTTGTGTGAAGTGCCGCAAATGTCAGATTTGTGGACTTATAGGTCATACAGCAAGGGTTTGCCCAACTACAGCTGTACCAAATCAAGCTGGCGACACTCCTGCTCAAGCTCGTTTCTCACGAGGGCTTTGCTATAACTGTGGCGAGATGGGCCATTTCCTAAGGGATTGCCCAAAGCTTGCTAAGGCAAATCTGACCCACGGATGAGCAGTTGGCCGAGTAGAAGATGTTGCTATCTTATGCTTTTGTTTCTTTCGTTTTCTTGATTATGAAACAATCTGTCTCGTTCATAAATAAAAATAGTTGTTCACAGATTCTGATGTACAATTGTAGTTACATATGTGTAGGATTTTCTTATGATACCTACATCAAGGAACTATGTTCCTTACAAACTACTCTTGTGATTCTCTCTTTCAAATGATCGCTCGTGATTCCCTCGAACATTTTAAGTACTCGTTTCATTCTAAGAAACAAAGTACAGAAGATAAAGTGACATTATGAGTGATCATGCTTCTGCACATCAGTGCCTTTGAATCCTTGGTTAGATAACTAAGGGTGTTTTCAAATCTCATACCCATTACGTTTTAAATTTTTCAACATACACAGTACCAGTATTTCAAAACAATCTTCATGATCTCAAAACACTTCATATAGTTTGAAAACAATTTTTCTAGATGCATTGTCTATGTTATTTCAAAAACATTGGCCATGTTATCAAAACCAACCTTTCTAATTTCAAAATATTTCATATAGTCTGAAGACAATATTAACACAATACATTTTCTGATCAAGTGCATGATTTCGAAAGGCATCATTCATGTCTTTCAAAAACCTTATACATAATTTCAAAATTCATCTCGCATGATTTTAAAACATTTTTGTAAATATATCTACCTAATACACCTACTTTATGATTTCAAAAAGTATTATATATAAGGTTTCAAAAACGTTAAACACATTTTTCTTAAAAGAACCCCATGCATAGTTTTCAAAAATATTTTCCTCATACATTGACTTAACCTTCAAAATTCTGCTTCATATGTCGCCTTGACATATCAAGCATCTCAACTTCTTAAGCATTTTACATCATGTTTTGACCTAAGCACGTCCAGTGCAAGGTTTCAAAACATCTCCAACTTTTAAATCCATATGGGATCTTTTTATCCTCACAATTAGATCCTTGTGGATGATCATGATTCAAATCAGAGTCCTTAATTGGATTCTTTATGTACCTTAATTCGAACATTTCGAGTTCTAGTAATCGAAATCGAATTTTCTTTTTGAATCTTTCTATCTTTATAGTTGGATTCTCGAAAATGTTTAAAGTACCAAATGAAATCCACCAGATGGATTCCTAGTGTGCTTTAAATGCATGTACTCTGTTAGCAGAACAAACTTCTAGTTAGCAATTTTGTGGTTATGTGACTATGTGTTTATTCATCTTATGTTTTCTTTCATGCATTTTTGTGTTTTTAATACTCTGGATATTCGTTATCCAAATCCTCGCAGGATCTTTCATATCTTCATATGAGAGATTCGTAGCAGGATATTCAAAGGTACTACCTTAAATCCTTAATGGGCTTCTATGTAATAGTTAAGACCCTTGGATTTATATAGTACCACTCCAGACCCTTTTTAGTGGTCTAGTCTAAAGGATTGATTCACAATTTGGTTAAAGAATGACATCTAGTGATGTAGCTGGACAGACTCCTTGATAGTCTATTTAGATCATTTATTGATCTAGTCTACGGGACTCTATGGCGGTCTAGTCACACTCATCACAGGATTGTTCATTTGGTTTTACCCTACGCATTATAAAATAGACTGTGTGAACTGTGCAAGGAATTGTCTAATTATGGAGGCCTACATAATTATGAAATTTAGTGCATAGAAACCCAGTAAGGTTTATTATGTGTAAGAACCGATAGTGACAACAATAACAAAATGAGAACGATGTAATGGAGGTACGGTGGACGCACCAATGACGCTTCGTATACTTGTATATAAGTATCCCTCTTACATTGCAAGCATAATGTTATTAAAGTTACTAGAAGTTCAGAACCCTAACCAATGTTGTTCGATCTTTTCAACTTCATGCTTTCAAGCTCTCACAAGTTTCCTCTAAATAAATTTCGGGACGAAATTTCCTAAAGTAGGGGAGACTGTAACACCTGTGCCTTCACGGCCATCAAACAAATACCAAAGCAATGAAATAT
Source organism: Helianthus tuberosus (assembly GCA_030545235.1). Classification (NCBI taxonomy): domain Eukaryota; kingdom Viridiplantae; phylum Streptophyta; class Magnoliopsida; order Asterales; family Asteraceae; genus Helianthus; species Helianthus tuberosus. The sequence goes on from JARYGA010055104.1 coordinate 64,091, forward strand.
TGTATTTCATACTTGGTATTTGTAAAAATATGTGTATCATTTGCACATATCAATTCTTGTTCAATTTCAAACTCTAAATCACTTTCTGGAAGGTTATACGCGCACCGATGCGTAAATATAACCAGTTTAATGCAACAAACACTCCGGAATAGTGACATTGGCTTAACATACCTTAAATAACCTTTACATAACTTAGAAATAAGTTTTGAAGGCTTTGGTATGGCAAAATCAAGTTAAATCGCTTACAGGGACTAAAATTGACAAACTGCGAAAGTATGCCAATTTGAACTGTAACAGACATTCCGGAACATGACCATAAGTTAAACACACCTTAAATATCCTTTATATAGCTTAGAAATAGGCTTTGAGGGGTTCGGTGTGCTAAAATAAACTTTTGGGTCATTCAGGGACTAAAAGTGTCAAAAAGTGCACAAGTTTGCATTTTCGCGCATAACTTACGTTCTGAATACATCCGGACACCCAAAAATTTATGTAAGCATGACTACATTATATTTTAGTGTTCGCCATAAGAAAAATCCATTCGTCACGTCATTTGGATCGTTTTTCGCACTTATGCGCATTCCGTCGTAATTAAGCGAACATCGCGTTCGTACGACCAAACGAACCATCATCCGACATATTTTTGAACATGTTTCAAGTCCACAATGTTTAGGCATCATTTTAGGGCCTTAAAGTTGGCTTTACGGGCCTTAGAAGTGTCGGAAATGGCCTTAAACACGTGCAGGGACCTAAACTGTCATTTTTGAAACATATGTGCAGATCAGAGGGCCCAAGCGGCCCGCATTGTGTTTGCATGAATCTAAAGCGGGCCGCATGGCACCTTCAGACCAGATTCAATGTTTGTTTTTGCAACTTGCAGCTGATTAAACCCCATCCACATGTTTTAAACTTGCCTAATCAGCAAGATAAGATCAAGATTTAGCCACCATAACATTTGGACAAGTGTACGGCCTTGATCGTTTCCCCTTTTCCAAGAAACGATCCTAACGGTTACCCGAAAACTATATATACCCATCCACCCCCATTGCATTTCTCACTAGAATTCTGATTTTGAGAGCTCTAAGTTGAAACCATTGTTTCATACCTGAGTTCTTGAGTCGGGATTAGCATTCGGGGACCCAGGGTTAGTATTCTTTCGTTCTTTTCCTTATTTTTACTGCTTTTCGAGTCAGAAAGTCAAACTTTGTTTGACTTTCAGCGTTGACTAGTAATGGTCAATGCGAAGTTCGTTTGAACTTCGCAACGTGAGTGTAATCACGTTGGTCGTAGTCCCTTGGGACTATGCCCACTGATTACCACGTTGTCTAGGGTCGTAGGGTAGGCGATCTAATAAATCGCCTATACCTTCGAACCCGACCCATTTGGTTGATCATTAGGATCCGACCAAATACATTAGGTGACCATAGTAGGTAGGGAATAACCTTCCGAGGTTATACCCTATGGTCACATCGTTTAAGTAGTTGTATGATAGGTAGTTTATATGCCTTAGGTAAATTACCAGAATACCCTTTTCATGTATAATTGGTAATTAAGCATATGTAACCTAAACTTTTGCCACATAACTGATTATGTAACATGTTTAGGCATATAACACTTGTCATAGGACTAGTTAGGCGGTCCGAACGCGTTACACGCGAACGACGCGTTAAAGTAGCATAAGCTTCCTAAACGGGTCGTAGACACTTAGGTTAAGTTTCATTTAGTATGTAGGCTTTGTTAAACCATATCATATGAGTTCCTACACTCATTTGGTTTACAAACCCTAATGCTACCCAATCTTCCGATTTAGGTCCGGTTAATTAACATAGTTACCTATATTAGGTGCCGTTTGATTCCGAGATCTCTAGCACTGTTTGGTGGTTATCTTTAGACAACTGAGCAATCTCAAGTGAGTACATAGACCCCTCTTTTACTGTTTTCCAAACTGTTTTGGGGTGGAACACATGTGCCTACTTGTTACTTTCAAGCTTTCCTGTTTTCACATCATATACCGACTATGTTTGTTAGTACATTATAGTACATGATTTCATTACTTTTCTGCTATGTATGTTGACTGATAACATGCTAAGCACATTGATTTACATGACTTTTCTGCTTTGTATGTTAACTTAGCATACTTAGTACATCATTTTACATTGCATCTCTGTTGTATATGTTCCAGTAACATATGGACACATTGTTTTACAACTCTACCTTGTATGTTTACTCTAGCATACTAGGTACATTATCTTCATCTCATGCTTACATTTTGGTATGACATTTGGTTTGTTTAACGGGTCTATATAACATTCATTAACATTTGCTACGCCGCTCGGTAGTAGGTAGTGGTACCATAGGACTTGACAAATCCCATTCCTGACATCCCGGGTTTGTTTGGATGTAAGGAATGACCGAATCCGAAAACATTACTTTTGATAACTTTGACTGAAAGGGTTATCCGACTGTCTCAAGGCTTGAATGTTTGCGTTTAACATACTGTATAAGTGTTTGTATCAGTAAAGCATGCATTATTCTACAAAACATAACTTTGATTTAAACCAAGTTTTACTTCAATACTTTGTTTTGTTCATTTTTACTTATGGTTTAAGTAGTCTAAATTTTACTTACCATACATATCATTTTGGTTATACATTACTTGACTACTTTTGGACTATCAACATTTGACATGGTTTATACAAGGACTTTTGACTATTGGTTTAAACATAGACATTTGACATGGATATTTGACATAGACATTTGACTTGGATATTTGACATAGACATTTTGACATGATTTACATCTTGACATGAACATTTTACATTGTTTGGTTTGGTTTGATTAAGTGATTAAGTAACGATGCGTGTGTAATATGATACAAGCATGGTGGATACGCCGCTGGTACTTCCTATATATAAGTGTTTGTATGGTATTACATGTCGTCACGTTATTTGAATCATTTCAGTTTGAGACATAGAACATTTCATACAAATAACATACTTTTCACAAGACATTGATTTATAAACAACTTATCTTATACAAACACATTTTACTTGGTTATCCATTTAACCTTACATTTATTTATACTTATCATCTGATCTTATCGTTTTTCAAATGATTTAAAGACAAAGCAAATAACAAGGTTCATGACTAAACATTTTCTCAAACATAAGTCATGAAACCTATTTTCACAAAACCTATGTATCTCACCGGCATTTTTATGCTGACGTACCATATTTTCACATGTGTTTTTCAGGAAATGAAGCATAGGATTGATCAAGATACACTTAGGCGGACATGGGCCTTAGTGACAATAAAAGATGCAGACTAGTTAATTATGTTGTATTTCCTTGTTTGTTAAGACGTTGTAACACTTCTAATGAATAAAACGAAATTTCAATTGCCATGGATTTGAAACATTAATTCTGTTACAACACTCCCCGATGTTTCCGCCACGTTTTGTATGTTCTACGCGGTCGGGGTGTGACATACGCCGTTCGTTAGTAGGTAGTGGTACCATAGGAATTGACAACTCCCGTTCCGGACATCCCAGGGAAAGGGGACAGAAAGGAATGACCGAATTCGATGATATAAGACAGATAGACCTTTAATTTGTTTAAAGGGTTTATCACCACAGTCACAAGGCTTGGATGTATGCATTTTCACAATACCGCATAAATGTTCATATTAAATAGTTGCATGCATTCACACAAAACATAGCTTTGATTTAAACCAAGTTTTACTTCAATATTTTGTTTTTGTGCATATGGTTTAGTTGAGACATTTCACTTGCCATACATGACATTTTGACATAGACATTATTCACATAAACATTTGACATGGATATTTGACATAGACCTTTGACATGGATATTTGACATAGACATTTGACATGGATATTTGACATAGACATTTGACATGGATATTTAACATAGACATTTGACATGATTTACATCTTGACATAAACACTTTGACATATTATTCAATACAATTGACAATTGGTTTAAACATAGATTTCTTACATTGGTTGGTTTGGTTTGATTAAGTGATTAAGTAACGATGCGTGTGTAATATATGATACAAGCATGGTGGATACGCCGCTGGTACTTCCTATATATAAGTGTTTGTATGGTATTACATGTCGTAACGTTATTTGAATCATTTCAATATTGAGACATAGAACGTTCTATATAAGTAACATACTTTTCACAAGACATTAATTTATAAACAACTTATCTTATACAAACACATTTTTACATGGTTATTTATTTAACCTGACAATTACTTATACATATCATCTGATCTTATTGTTTTCAAATGATTTACAAGACAAAGCAAACTACAAGGTTCATGACTAAACATTTTTCTTAAACATAAGTCATGAATCCTATTTTTACAAACCTATGTATCTCACAGGCATTTTTATGCTGACGTACCTATTTTCACATGTGTTTTCAGGAGCTTTTCCGTAGGATGTTGATCATGATACTAGGGCGGACCTGTGCCTTAGAGACTTTAAAAGAAGATAGACTATGTTTAATTATGTTATAAACTCTTTTGTTTACTGTTCAAGACAATGAAACACCCTTGTTTAATAAATAAATAAAACTTTGTATGCCATGGTTATGAGACAATTAATTCTGTTACAACACTCCCCGACGTTTCCGCCACGTTTTGTATGTTACACGTGGTCGGGGTGTGACAGAAGAGTTGGTATCAGAGCCAATGGTTATAGGGAATTAGGTTATTAGTAATGCTTTGACCTAGACTATAACTTTTCTAGGAACCTAACACAAGTTATCTTGTGTTTAGATCTTAAAACATGTACATCACCTATCCTTAGGTGATTAACAAAACAAGGAACCAAAATTTTTCCGAAACGATTTTTGAAAAACAATCATCTGTTTTTGAATAAATTTTTACAAGGTTTTGAACCCTCAATTGTAAGGTTTTGAACCCTCTGTTATATGGTTTTGAACCCTTTTCAGTATTGGTTTTTGGCCTTGTGCCTTCAAATTTTCAAAATCCCGTCAAACGTTGTGGGTTTTAAATAATGTGAACATGTGCAAACTGGAAGGGTGAATGCCTGTATTCTGGGTTTTCTGTCTAGGCAAGCACTTCGTATACATCTCAACCAGACGCGAGACCAGTTGTGCTTACCTGGGAATTCTTGGAGTGAGTGTTCACTTATAGGCGAGCATGTCTTCGCTAATACATTATTTTGACCCATTTACTTTGATTAGTCACTGTGTGTCGTTTGTTTGCTTTGTGATACGGACGAATGACCACCATCTTTGCTCTTGTTGATTTTGTTTCATCTCATTCTTTTCATCCAATCATCTCACTCGTTTCTTTTCATGTTTTCCTCTTTTAGAATGCCTCCTCGACGCGAGAACCAGATAGCTACTGCCGAACTGGCAGAAATTATTGCGCAGCAGATGGCTGCTCAATTCCCAAATCTCTTTGCTCAATGGCAACAAGCCAACAACAACAACAATGGTCCGTGCAAATACAAGGATTTTAACTCGGCTAAACCACTCAAGTTTAGTGGTTCTGAGGGAGCGACTGGGCTTCTTCAGTGGTTTGAGAGCATAGAGAACACTTTTCGCCACGTGCAGTGTCTCGAAAATCGCAAAGTCGAGTTTGCTTCGAGCGTATTTCAGAAGAGGGCTTTGACATGGTGGAACGGGGTTATGAGAGACAGAGGTGCAGAAGTTGCTCTTGCACAGACCTGGGCTGAACTTAGAGCCCTTATGATGAGGGAATTCTGTCCTCGCCATGAGCAGCGAGCGTTGGAGAAAGAGTTTGATGTTTTGAAGCAAGATAGTGGTGAGCACAGGGCATATACTGATCGGTTTGAAGAATTGAGTCTGCTTTGCCCAACAATGGTCACCCCACTCGACAAGGCTATCGAGAGATACATCGATGGCCTACCTGACTCGGTACAAGACATTCTTACTGGTAGTAACCCTGCCACACTTCGTCAGGCGATCGAGCTATCTGCGACATTGACTGAGTCGCAGATTCGGAAGAATAAGTTACACCGGAAGGGTGACAAGGGCAAGGAACAATCGGCTGACAAGATGGATAGCAAGAAAAGTCAAAACGGGAATGGAAAGAACTCTGGTTCTTCGAAGAGGGCAAAGAAGCGTAAGGCTTCCCAAAACTATGCTGTCACTGCCCAAGCTAACCAGGCAGCTCCCAACCAACCCGCACAGCTTCCAGCAAAGAAACCCTACTCAGGGAATGCACCTTTGTGCAATAGATGCAACAGTCACCACCAGCCGCAACTTCCATGCCGTTTCTGTACTAACTGTGGGAAATCAGGCCATCTTGCCAATGTTTGTCGGTCTGCTCAGAATCCCGCGGTTCAGAACCCGGCTCAACAAGTTGCTCAGCCTCCTGCTCCGCAACAGGGTCAAGCTGCACGACCACAATACCCACCAGGTGCTTGTTACAATTGTGGGGATCTGACCCACTATAGGAATCGGTGCCCAAGACTGGCGAACCAGAACCAGAACCAGAATCAGGCTCCGGCTCGAGGCCGAGTTTTTAACATGAATGCCCAAGAGGCACAGGCTGACGATAATGTGGTGAACGGTACGTTCTTTATTAATAATCAGCCTGCATATGTTCTTTTCGATTCCGGTGCCGATAAGAGTTTCGTGTCTTTGTCTTTTGAGCCTATGCTTCGAGTGTCTAGAACGAAACTAGGAAAACCTTTGACAGTAGAAGTTGCTAGTGGTGAACCCATTATTCTTGATTCTGTTCTACGCAACTGCCAGTTGAACCTGAATGATCATCTTTTCCCTATCGATCTCACGCCTATGCAACTTGGAAGCTTCGACGTTATTGTGGGAATGGATTGGTTATCCAAGCATCACACAGAGATAGTTTGTTCTGAGAAGATTGTTCGTGTGCCGCTTTCGTCAGGCGAGATTCTGCAGGTTCAAGGTGAGAAGCCTATCGGTGGTCTCAAACTCATGTCTTGTTTTAAAGCTCGGAAGTATTTGCGGAAGAACTATGTGGCTTTCTTAGCACATGTTACAGAAGATAAAGGCAAGGGTAAGTCTATTTCAGATATTCCTGTCGTTCGGGATTATTCTGAAGTCTTCCCTGAAGAGTTACCTGGTCTACCTCCAGCACGCCAAGTCGAGTTCCGCATTGATCTCGTACCTGGTGCAAATCCCATTGCTAGAGCTCCATATCGTCTTGCACCATCTGAGATGCAAGAGTTGTCTAAACAGCTTCAGGAGCTCTCTGACAAAGGTTTTATACGTCCTAGTTTTTCACCTTGGGGTGCTCCCGTTCTTTTTGTAAAGAAGAAGGATGGATCTTTTAGGATGTGTATCGATTATCGTGAGCTTAACAAGCTTACCATCAAGAATCGATATCCCCTACCTCGCATAGACGACCTCTTTGATCAGTTACAAGGCGCTTCTTATTTTTCGAAGATTGATCTACGTTCTGGGTATCATCAACTTCGGGTGCATGAAGAAGATATTCCGAAGACAGCGTTCCGTACTCGTTATGGGCATTATGAATTCACAGTCATGCCATTCGGTTTGACTAATGTTCCTGCTGTTTTCATGGACTTAATGAATAGGGTCTGCAAACCTTATTTGGATCAGTTCGTCATTGTTTTTATTGATGACATCTTGATTTACTCTAAGACGCGAGCTGATCACGAGCAGCATCTTCGTCTTACTCTGGAACTCCTGAAGAAAGAACAACTTTTCGCCAAATTCTCCAAGTGCGAATTTTGGCTTAAAGAAGTTCAATTTTTGGGACACATTATAAACGAACGAGGTATTCATGTAGATCCCTCCAAGATCAGTTCGATTAAGGATTGGGATACGCCTACTACTCCTACTGAAGTTCGTTCTTTTCTTGGTCTAGCGGGTTATTATCGCCGCTTCATTGAAAACTTCTCTAAGATTGCAGTTCCTCTAACTGCTCTAACTCAGAAGAAAATGCCCTTTTACTGGGGATTCAAACAAGAGGAAGCTTTTCAACACCTGAAGCAGAAGCTTTGCGATGCGCCTGTTCTATCATTGCTTGAGGGTGATGATGATTTTGTTGTGTATTGTGATGCATCGAAATTGGGTCTTGGCTGTGTTCTTATGCAAAGGAACAAAGTCATAGCATATGCATCGAGGCAGTTGAAGATACATGAGAAGAACTACACCACTCATGATCTTGAATTGGGTGCAGTTGTCTTTGCTCTCAAGATCTGGAGACACTATTTGTACGGTACAAAATGTGTGGTTTTCACTGACCACAAAAGTCTTCAGCATATCTTCAACCAGAAAGAACTCAACATGAGACAACGACGTTGGGTTGAGCTTTTAAACGACTATGACTGCGAAATTCGCTACCATCCTGGTAAGGCGAATGTCGTAGCCGATGCATTGAGTCGTAAGGAACGTACTAAGCTTCATTGTGTACGTGTTCAATCTGTTATTCAAGCTCGATCTGATATTCAAACCCGCATTTCTCAGGCTCAACAATCTTGTGTTGCACAAGGTTTGATGGATAAGGAATTTCCCTATCACATAACGCCTGCTCTGGAACTGAAGGACAATGGATCATATTACTTCATGGACCGTTTGTGGGTCCCAAGCCTAGATGATCTTCGTACCTTGCTTATGGATGAAGCCCATAAGTCTCGTTATTCTATTCATCCGGGCTCAGATAAAATGTATAAGGATCTTCGTATTCACTATTGGTGGCCTGGTATGAAGAAAGACATTGCCTTATACGTGTCAAAATGCCTTACTTGTCTTAAGGTTAAGGCTGAACATCAACGTCCTTCTGGTTTATTGGTGCAACCAGAGATCCCAGTTTGGAAATGGGAAAACATTACTATGGATCTCATTACTAAACTCCCGCGCACAAAGAAAGGTCATGATGCCATCTGGGTAGTCGTTGATCGTCTTACAAAGTCAGCACATTTCTTGCCAATCCGTGAGGATTTTCCTGCTGACAGACTTGCACAAATCTATGTGGATGAAATTGTAGCTCGACATGGTGTTCCGTTGAATATCATTTCTGACAGAGATGCTCGTTTCACTTCTCACTTTTGGAGAACCATGCAATCTGCTATGGGGACCCAACTTAATCTGAGCACAGCTTATCATCCGCAAACGGATGGTCAATCTGAGAGAACAATCCAGACTCTGGAGGTTGTATGATCGATTTTGGTGGTAGCTGGGATTCACATCTTAAATTGATTGAATTCTCCTACAACAACAGTTATCACACTAGCATCAAAATGGCTCCTTTTGAGGCTCTCTATGGTCGAAAATGTCGTTCACCAGTCTGCTGGAATGAGATTGGCGAGGCTCAACTTACTGGACCTGCCCTCATTTTAGAGACAACTGACAAGGTCAAGAAAGTTCGTGATAACCTTCAGGCAGCTAGAAGCCGTCAGAAGATTTACGCGGATCCAAAACGCAAAGCCTTGGAATTTCAAGTCGGTGATCGAGTATTACTTAAGGTCTCACCTTGGAAAGGTGTGATCAGATTTGGAAAGAAAGGAAAACTTGCACCTAGATACGTTGGACCATTCAAGATCGTCGAAAGAATCGGAAAGGTAGCCTACAGACTTGAGTTACCTCCTGAACTGGGAAATGTTCATCCAACTTTTCACGTGTCCAATCTTAAGAAGTGTACAGCTGATGAGAATTTCTCCATACCGCTTGACGAAATTCGTGTTGGCACAACACTGAAATTTGTTGAGAAACCAGTGGAAATCATGGAACGTGAAGTCAAGTGGCTTAAACGCAAGCGCATTCCTTTGGTCAAAGTTCGCTGGGAAGCTAAACGTGGACCCGAGTTTACTTGGGAACGCGAAGATCAAATGAAAGCGAAATATCCGCATCTTTTTCCACAAGTTTCCTCTAAATAAATTTCGGGACGAAATTTCCACAAGTAGGGGAGACTGTAACAACTGTGCTTGTAATCACTATGAACAGTTCTGTTATCAATAAAACAATGTTATTTGATCCCAATGTTTGTTTTGTTATGTAACACCTGTGTCATTTCAACCATCAAACAAATGCCCAACCAGTGAAATATTGTATTTCATACTTGGGATTTGTAAAAATATGTGTATCGTTTACACATATCAACTCTTGTTCGATTTCAAGCTCTAAATCGCTTTCTGGAAGGTTATACACGCACTGATGCGTAAATATAACCAGTTTAATGCAACGAACACTCCGGAATAGTGAAATGGGCTTAACATACCTTAAATAACCTTTACATAACTTAGATATAAGTTTTGGAAGGTTTGGTGTGGTGAAATCAAAGTTAATTCGTTTACAGGGACTAAACTTGACAAACTGCGAAAGTATGCCAATTTGAACTGTAACAGACATTCCGGAACATGACCATAAGTTAAACACACCATAAATATCCTTTACATAGCTTAGAAATAGGCTTTAAGGGGTTCGGTGTGCTAAAATAAACTTTTGGGTCATTCAGGGACTAAAAGTGTCAAAAAGTGCACAAGTTTGCATTTTCGCGCATAACTTACGTTCTGAATACATCCGGGCATCCAAAAATTTATGTAAGCACTAAAATATTTTATTTTAGTGTTTGGCATAAGAAAAATCCATTCGTTTCGTCATTTGGATCGTTTTACGCGCTTATGCGCATTCCGTCGTAATTAAGCGAACGTCGCGTTCGTACGGCCAAACGAACCAACATCCGACATATTTTTGAGCATGTTTCATGTCCACAATGTTTAGGCATCATTTTAGGGCCTTAAAGTTGGCTTTACGGGCCTTGGAAGTGCCGGAAATGGGTTTAAACACGTGCAGGGACCTAAACTGCCATTTTTGAAACTTGTATGCAGATCAGAGGCCCCAAGCGGCCCGCATTGTGTTTGCCTGAATCTAAAGCGGGCCGCATGGCACCTTCAGACCAGATTCAATGTTTGTTTTGCAACTTGCAGCTGATTAATCCTACACCACATGTTTTAAACTTGCCTAATCAGCAGATAAGATCAAGATTTTAGCCACCACAACATTGTGACAAGTGTACGCCTTGGATCATGGCACGTTTTACAACAAACGATCTTAACGGTTACCCGAAAACTATAAATACCCACCCCCCTTTTGGCTTAAAACCCACAAATCTGATTGAAAAGACTCTAAGTTGGAACCTTCGTTTCATACCTGAGCTATTTTGATCTGGGTTAGCATTCGGGGACCCTTCGTAAGTATTCTTTCGTTCTTTTCCTTATTTTACTGCTTTTCGAGTCAGAAAGTCAAACTTTGTTTGACTTTCAGCGTTGACCAGTAATGGTCAATGCGAAGTTCGTTAGAACTTCGCAACGTGATTGTAATCACGATGGTCATAGTCCCTTGGGACTATGCCTACTGATTACCACGTTGTCTAGGGTCGTAGGGTAAGCGATCTGATCAATCGCTTATACCTTCGAACCCGACCCAATTTGGTCGATCATTAGGATCCGACCAAACACATTAGGTGACCATAGTATAGGGCATAACCTTCCAAGGTTATACCTTATGGTCACATCGTTTAAGTAGTTGTATGATAGGTAGTTTATATGCCTTAGGTAAATTACCAGAATACCCTTTTCATGTATAATCAGTAATTTAGCATATGTAACCTAAACTTTTGTCACATAACGGATTATGTAACATGTATAGGCATATAATACTTGTCATAGGACTAGTTAGGCGGTCCGAACGCGTTTCACGCGCACGACACGTTAAAGTAGCATAAGCTTCCTAAACGGGTCGTAAACAATTATGTTAGGTTTCATTTAGTATGTAGGCTTTGTTAAACCAAATGACACGAGTCTCTACACTCGTTTGGTTTACGAAACCTCATCCTATCCAATCATCCGATTAAGGTCCGGTTATTAACATAGTTACCTATATTAGGTGACGTTTGATTCCGAGATCTCTAGCATTACTGGGTGATTATCTTAAGACATCTGAGCAATATCAAGTGAGTACATAGACCCCTCTTTTACTGTTTTCCAAACTGTTTTGGGGTGAAACACATGTGCCTACTTGTTACTTTCATGCTTTCCTGTTTTGACATCATATACTTGCTATGTTCATTAGTACATTATAGTACATGATTTCATTACATTTCATGCTATGTATGCCCATTGTGTGCGTACTTAGTACATTGTTTTACATTACATTTTATGCTATGTATGCCCATTGTGTGCGTACTTAGTACATTGTTTTACATTACATTTTATGCTATGTATGCCCATTGTGTGCGTACTTAGTACATCGTTCTACATTACATTTCATGCTATGTATGCCCATTGTGTGCGTACTTAGTACATTGTTCTACGTTGCTTTTCTGTTGCATATGCTTATCCAGCATATGAACACATTATACTACATATTGAACCGTTGTAATCATTTGACTGTGATCCGTTGATATCTGTGAACCGTTTGTATCTGTGAACCGTGTGAACCGTATTTGACATAGACATTTCGGCATAGACATTTTAACATGATTGACATTTGATCATGCATTTCCCACAAAACATAACTTTGATTTAAACCAAGTTTTACTTCAATACTTTGTTTTTGTGCATATGGTTTAGTTGAGACATTTCACTTGCCATACATAACATTCTGACATAGACATTTGACATGGATATTTGACATAGACATTTGACATGGATATTTGACATAGACATTTTGACATTGGTTTGGTTTGGTTTGATTAAGTGATTAAGTAACGATGCGTGTGTAATATGATACAAGCATGGTGGATACGCCGCTGGTACTTCCTATATATAAGTGTTTGTATGGTATTACATATTGTAGCGTTATTTGAATCATTTCAGTTTGATACATATAACATTTTATACAAATAACATACTTTTCACAAGACATTGTTTTACAAACAACTTATCTTATACAAACTCATCATACATGGTTATTTATTTAACCATACATTATTTACTTATTTATACATATCATCTTAATTCATTGTTTTTCAAATGATTTACAAGACAAAGCAAATTACAAGGTTCATGACTAAACATTTTCTCAAACATAAGTCATGAAACCTATTTTCACAAAACCTATGTATCTCACAGGCATTTTTATGCTGACGTACCTATTTTCACATGTGTTTTTCAGGAACTGTTGCATAAGATGATCAAGATACATATAGGCAGACTTGGGCTTTAGTGACAATAAAAGATGCAAGACTAGTTAATTTTGTTGTATTTCCTTGTTTGATTAGACATTGTAACACTTTTAATCAATAAAACAAAACTTCAATTGCCATGGATTTGAGACAATTAATTCTGTTACAACACTCCCCGATGTTTCCGCCACGTTTAGTATGTTCTACGTGGTCGGGGTGTGACAGAAAAGATGGTATCAGAGCCAATGGTTATAGGGAATTAGGTTATTAGTAATTAGTAATGCTTTGACCTAGTCTATAACTTTCTTAGGACCCTAACGCGAGTTTACTTGCGTTTAGTCATAAAACAATACCGTCACCTATCCTTAGGCGACGACCACAACAAGAACATAAATTTCAAAACCGCTTTGAAAACTAATCATCTGTTCTAGGATGATTGATTACTAGGTTTTGAACCCTCTGTTATATGGTTTTGAACCCCTTTGAGTTTTCAAAAATCTCGTCAAGGTTTTGGGTTTTAAATAATGTGAACACGTGCAAACTGGAAGGGTGAATGCCTGTATTCTGGGTTTTCTGTCTAGGCAAGCACTTCGTATACATCTCATCAGACGCGAGACCAGTTGTGCTTACCTGGGAATTCTTGGGATGAGTGTTCACTTATAGGCGAGCATATCTTCGCAATACATTATTTTTGACCCATTTACTTTGATTAGTCACTGTGTGTCGTTTGTTTACCTTGTGGTAACAAACAAATGACCACTATCCTTGCTTTCATCAGATTTGTTTCATCTCATTCTTTTCGTCTAATCCTCTCACTCGTTTCATTTCATGTTTCCTCTTTTAGAATGCCTCCTCGACGCGAAAGCCAGATAGCGACTGCCGAATTGGCAGAAATCATTGCACAGCAAATGGCTGCTCAATTCCCAAACCTCTTTGCTCTATGGAATCAAGCCAACAACAACAACAATGGTCCATGCAATTTCAAGAGTTTTAACTCGGCGAAACCTCTCAAGTTTAGTGGTTCTGAGGGAGCGACTGGGCTTCTTCAATGGTTCGAGAGCATTGAGAATACTTTCCGCCATGTGCAGTGTCCTGACAATCGCAAGGTCGAGTTTGCTTCGAGTGTGTTCCAGAAGAGAGCCCTTACGTGGTGGAATGGGGTTATGAGAGATCGTGGTGCAGAAGTTGCTCTAGCACAGACATGGGCCGAACTTAGGGCTCTCATGATGAAGGAGTTTTGTCCTCGTCACGAGATCAGGGCTTTGGAAAGGGAATTTGATGATCTTAAGCAAGACAGCGGTGAGCATCGAGCCTACACGGACCGTTATGAGGAGTTAAGTCTGTTATGCCCAAACATGGTCACGCCTTTGGATAAGGCGATCGAAAAGTACATTGATGGCCTTCCCGACTCAATACAAGACATTTTGACTGGTAGCAACCCTACTACTGTTAGGCAGGCCATTGAGTTATCTGCAACCTTGACTGAATCGCAGATCAGGAAACGTAAGCTTTTCCGAAAGGGTGACAAGAAACTGGTCGAGGAATCGAAACCAATCGAGGAATCAAAGACCATGGATGAACAGACTGGATCCTCTAAGAAGTCAAAGAAGCGAAAGGCTTCTCAGAACTTCGCCGTGGTCGCTCACAATGATCAAGCCGTCCCCAACCAACCAGCTCAACCCCCTGCCAGGAAACCCTACAAAGGAACTGCACCCATGTGCAACCAATGTGGCCTACATCATCATGCTGGTGTGAAGTGCCGCACATGCCAAGTTTGCGGACTTATAGGTCATACAGCGAGGGTTTGCCCAACGGCAGCAGCACCAAATCAGATTAACAACAATCCTGCTCAAGCTCGTTTCCCACTGGGATCTTGCTACAACTGTGGCGAGATGGGCCATTTTAGTAGAAATTGCCCAAGACTTGCTGATGCAAATCCAGCGCAGGGATGAGTATCTGACCGACAGAAGATAACGCTGTTTAGAAAATAATCGAGCCTTGTGTATTATTTTCTTTTATCACAATCTATGAAACAGTTGTTGTTATTGTTGTTTATAAATAAATCTTTCATTTACATTTCAATATGTTTATGTGGTTGCATGTATAAACATATCCCCTACAATACCGACAATCAAGGAACCGCATTCCTTGAAGAACAGACTACTTCCAAATTTCTTCCCTTGTATAATCTCTTGCGTTTCCACGAAAATCCTAAGTACCCGTTTCTTCCAAGAGAAACGATGTACGAGGCGCCAAGTTAATGGCAATCAATAACAAGAAAATAACAATTAAACAATTATGTGGTTATGTGCTTATGTGTTATCCTTTATGTGTCATGTGATCCAATTTATGTTATTCAAATCCTCGTAAAATCTTACATATCTTTGTGCAAGAGATTCATAGTAGGATACCCAAAGGTACTACTTAAATCCTTAATGGACTTCTACGTTGTAGTTAAAGTCCCTTGGATTATAATGTACTACTTCATAATTAGACCCCTTTAGTGGTCTAGTTAAACAGATTGATCCAAAAATCTGGTTAGGGATATCATGTGATGATATAGCTGAAAGGACTCCTTAGTGGCCTAATTAAGAAGATCCTCTGTGGATCTAATTAAAAGGACCCTATGGTAGTCTAGTCACTCTCATCTCAGGTTTGATATCTTTCCCCACAACATTTCAAAACAAACTGTGCGGACTGTGCAAGGAATTACGTAATTATGGATGCATACATAATTATGGAATTTAGTGCACAGAAATCACAGCAAGTTCTATCATGTATCAAGAGTTAACCCTATTCATTTCCAATTCTGATGAAGCATCCGTTGAGGAAGAATGAACTAGCTATTCATTTTTCACTTCTGAAGAATATCCGTTGAGGAAATGAATATCCGTTGTTTATCTTTTCATTTCCATTCTGAAGAATAACCGTTGAGGAAAATGAATTATCCATTCATTTTCGTTCTAAAGAATATCCGTTGTGAAATCCTTCATTTCCAACTCTGAGGAAATAACCGTTGAAAATGACTCCGTTAGTTCATTTTCGTTTCTGAAGATTTATCCGTTGAGGAAATGAATATCCGTTGTGTAATCCTTCATTTCCAACTCTGAGGAAGCAACCGTTGAAAATGACTCCGTTAGTTCATTTTCGTTTCTGAAGATTTATCCGTTGAGGAAATGAATATCCGTTGATTTTTCTTTCATTTCAAATTCTGAAGAACAAACCGTTGAGGAAAATGACCCCGTTTGTTCATTTTCGTTCTGAAGAATATCCGTTGAGAGAAATGAATATCTGTTGATTTTTCTTTCATTTCAAATTCTGAAGAACAAACCGTTGAGGAAAATGACCCCGTTTGTTCATTTTCGTTCTGAAGAATATCCGTTGAGAGAAATGAATATCCGTGGAGTATTTCTTCATTCCCATTTCTGACAAAGAATCCGTTGAGAAAGAATGAATCATCCATTCATTTTCACTTCTGAAGAATATCCGTTGAGGGAAATGTATATCCGTTTAGTTAATTCCTTTATTTTCCATTTCCGAAGAACCCGTTGAAGAAAATGACTCTGTTCATTCATTTTCGCTTCTGAAAAATATCCGTTGAGGAAAATAATCAGATTATGCTACATATCTTTGATGACTATTTGAAACAAAGTCATAGACAGACTCCTACGAATTAATTTCGGGACGAAATTTCCTAAAGTAGGGGAGACTGTAACACCTGTGTCATTTCAACCATCAAACAAATGCCCAACCAGTGAAATATTGTATTTCATACTTGGGATTTGTAAAAATATGTGTATCGTTTACACATATCAACTCTTGTTCGATTTCAAGCTCTAAATCGCTTTCTGGAAGGTTATACACGCACTGATGCGTAAATATAACCAGTTTAATGCAACGAACACTCCGGAATAGTGAAATGGGCTTAACATACCTTAAATAACCTTTACATAACTTAGATATAAGTTTTGGAAGGTTTGGTGTGGTGAAATCAAAGTTAATTCGTTTACAGGGACTAAACTTGACAAACTGCGAAAGTATGCCAATTTGAACTGTAACAGACATTCCGGAACATGACCATAAGTTAAACACACCATAAATATCCTTTACATAGCTTAGAAATAGGCTTTAAGGGGTTCGGTGTGCTAAAATAAACTTTTGGGTCATTCAGGGACTAAAAGTGTCAAAAAGTGCACAAGTTTGCATTTTCGCGCATAACTTACGTTATGAATACATCCGGGCATCCAAAAATTTATGTAAGCACTAAAATATTTTATTTTAGTGTTTGGCATAAGAAAAATCCATTCGTTTCGTCATTTGGATCGTTTTACGCGCTTATGCGCATTCCGTCGTAATTAAGCGAACGTCGCGTTCGTACGGCCAAACGAACCAACATCCGACATATTTTTGAGCATGTTTCATGTCCACAATGTTTAGGCATCATTTTAGGGCCTTAAAGTTGGCTTTACGGGCCTTGGAAGTGCCGGAAATGGGTTTAAACACGTGCAGGGACCTAAACTGCCATTTTTGAAACTTGTATGCAGATCAGAGGCCCCAAGCGGCCCGCATTGTGTTTGCCTGAATCTAAAGCGGGCCGCATGGCACCTTCAGACCAGATTCAATGTTTGTTTTGCAACTTGCAGCTGATTAATCCTACACCACATGTTTTAAACTTGCCTAATCAGCAGATAAGATCAAGATTTTAGCCACCACAACATTGTGACAAGTGTACGCCTTGGATCATGGCACGTTTTACAACAAACGATCTTAACGGTTACCCGAAAACTATAAATACCCACCCCCCTTTTGGCTTAAAACCCACAAATCTGATTGAAAAGACTCTAAGTTGGAACCTTCGTTTCATACCTGAGCTATTTTGATCTGGGTTAGCATTCGGGGACCCTTCGTAAGTATTCTTTCGTTCTTTTCCTTATTTTACTGCTTTTCGAGTCAGAAAGTCAAACTTTGTTTGACTTTCAGCGTTGACCAGTAATGGTCAATGCGAAGTTCGTTAGAACTTCGCAACGTGATTGTAATCACGATGGTCATAGTCCCTTGGGACTATGCCTACTGATTACCACGTTGTCTAGGGTCGTAGGGTAAGCGATCTGATCAATCGCTTATACCTTCGAACCCGACCCAATTTGGTCGATCATTAGGATCCGACCAAACACATTAGGTGACCATAGTATAGGGCATAACCTTCCAAGGTTATACCTTATGGTCACATCGTTTAAGTAGTTGTATGATAGGTAGTTTATATGCCTTAGGTAAATTACCAGAATACCCTTTTCATGTATAATCAGTAATTTAGCATATGTAACCTAAACTTTTGTCACATAACGGATTATGTAACATGTATAGGCATATAATACTTGTCATAGGACTAGTTAGGCGGTCCGAACGCGTTTCACGCGCACGACACGTTAAAGTAGCATAAGCTTCCTAAACGGGTCGTAAACAATTATGTTAGGTTTCATTTAGTATGTAGGCTTTGTTAAACCAAATGACACGAGTCTCTACACTCGTTTGGTTTACGAAACCTCATCCTATCCAATCATCCGATTAAGGTCCGGTTATTAACATAGTTACCTATATTAGGTGACGTTTGATTCCGAGATCTCTAGCATTACTGGGTGATTATCTTAAGACATCTGAGCAATATCAAGTGAGTACATAGACCCCTCTTTTACTGTTTTCCAAACTGTTTTGGGGTGAAACACATGTGCCTACTTGTTACTTTCATGCTTTCCTGTTTTGACATCATATACTTGCTATGTTCATTAGTACATTATAGTACATGATTTCATTACATTTCATGCTATGTATGCCCATTGTGTGCGTACTTAGTACATTGTTTTACATTACATTTTATGCTATGTATGCCCATTGTGTGCGTACTTAGTACATTGTTTTACATTACATTTTATGCTATGTATGCCCATTGTGTGCGTACTTAGTACATCGTTCTACATTACATTTCATGCTATGTATGCCCATTGTGTGCGTACTTAGTACATTGTTCTACGTTGCTTTTCTGTTGCATATGCTTATCCAGCATATGAACACATTATACTACATATTGAACCGTTGTAATCATTTGACTGTGATCCGTTGATATCTGTGAACCGTTTGTATCTGTGAACCGTGTGAACCGTATTTGACATAGACATTTCGGCATAGACATTTTAACATGATTGACATTTGATCATGCATTTCCCACAAAACATAACTTTGATTTAAACCAAGTTTTACTTCAATACTTTGTTTTTGTGCATATGGTTTAGTTGAGACATTTCACTTGCCATACATAACATTCTGACATAGACATTTGACATGGATATTTGACATAGACATTTGACATGGATATTTGACATAGACATTTTGACATTGGTTTGGTTTGGTTTGATTAAGTGATTAAGTAACGATGCGTGTGTAATATGATACAAGCATGGTGGATACGCCGCTGGTACTTCCTATATATAAGTGTTTGTATGGTATTACATATTGTAGCGTTATTTGAATCATTTCAGTTTGATACATATAACATTTTATACAAATAACATACTTTTCACAAGACATTGTTTTACAAACAACTTATCTTATACAAACTCATCATACATGGTTATTTATTTAACCATACATTATTTACTTATTTATACATATCATCTTAATTCATTGTTTTTCAAATGATTTACAAGACAAAGCAAATTACAAGGTTCATGACTAAACATTTTCTCAAACATAAGTCATGAAACCTATTTTCACAAAACCTATGTATCTCACAGGCATTTTTATGCTGACGTACCTATTTTCACATGTGTTTTTCAGGAACTGTTGCATAAGATGATCAAGATACATATAGGCAGACTTGGGCTTTAGTGACAATAAAAGATGCAAGACTAGTTAATTTTGTTGTATTTCCTTGTTTGATTAGACATTGTAACACTTTTAATCAATAAAACAAAACTTCAATTGCCATGGATTTGAGACAATTAATTCTGTTACAACACTCCCCGATGTTTCCGCCACGTTTAGTATGTTCTACGTGGTCGGGGTGTGACATGTTATGTTTTACATTTTTCATGTTTTGACTTTTATGTAATTTCAAACTCTACATCGCTTTCTGGAGAGTTATACGCAAACTAGTGCGTAAACGTACTCAGTTTAATGCGAGAAATACTCCGGAACATCAACATATACTCAACATACCTTAAATAACCTTTACATAACTTAGAAATAAGTTTTGAAGGCTTTGGTATGGCAAAAACAAGTTAATTCGCTTACAGGGACTAAATATGACAAACTACGAAAGTATGTCAATTTGAACTGTAACGAACATTCCGGAACATAACCATAAGTTAAACATACCCTAAATATCCTTTACATAGCTTAGAAATAGGCTTTGAGGGGTTTGGTATGCTAAAATAAACTTTTGGGTCATTCAGGGACTAAAAGTGTCAAAAAGTGCACAAGTTTGCATTTTCGCGCATAACTTACGTTCTGAATACATCCGGACATCCAAAAATTTATGTAAGCATGACTACATTATATTTTAGTGTTCGCCTTAAGAAAAATCCATTCGTCGCGTCATTTGGATCGTTTTTCGCGCTTATGCGCATTCCGTCGTAATTAACCAAACATCGCGACCGTACGGCCAAACGAACCGACATCCGAGATATTTTTGAGCATATTTTACGTTCCCTATACTTTAACTTCATTTTAGAGCTTTGAAATGAGGTTAACGGGCCATAAACGTGTCGAAAATGGGCTGATTACACTGCAGGGACCAAAACTGTAATTTTGCCAAACTTGCACCATACGATGCGTATGGTATCTTTACCATACGGTGCGTATGGGTTCTGCAGATCAGATAAGAACAAACAGTCAGCAGATTATCAGCTGATTAAACCACAACCACATGTTTGCAACTTGCATTTTCAGCTGATAAACATCATTTCTAACCACCATAACATTTTGACAAATGTACGCATGAGATTCGAGCACGGTTTTCATGAAACGATCTTAACGGTTCTCCGAAAACTATAAATACCCATCACATTTGCACACATTTCTCACAAGAATCTGATCATTTGTGCTCTAAGTTGAAACCTTTGTTTCATACCTGAGCTATTTTGATCTTGATTAGCATTCGGGGACCCTTCGTAAGTATTCTTTCGTTCTTTTATTGCTTTTCGAGTCCGAAAGTCAAACTTTGTTTGACTTTCTGCATTGACCAGTTTATGGTCGATGCGAAGTTCGTTTGAACTTCATAACGTGAGCGTGATCACGATGGTTATAGTCCTTAGTGACTATACCTACTGATTACCACGTTATCTAGGCTCCGTGACGAGCCGTAGTTTCGGGCAGAATACGTATTCCTGCGTATTTTGTAACCAAACTACTCTTAGGTATCACAACCGTTTGTTGTGATACCAAACCTATTTTCTAAACTTAGTTAAGCATGTTTTAACATGCTTAACTCGTCACTTTTAGTTTAGTGCTTATATAGGGTCGTAAGGTAAGCGATCTAAACAATCGCTTATACTTTCGAACCCGACCCGTTTGGTCGATCATTAGGATCCGACCAAACACATTAGGTGACCATAGTATATAGGGAATAACCTTACGAGGTTATACCTTATGGTCGCTTCGTTTAAGTAGTTGTATGATAGGTAGTTTATATGCCTTAGGTAAATTACCAAAATACCCCGTTGATGCCAAAATTCATTTTAAACATATGTAACATAACTTTTGACATCTAAACTGATTTGACAACCATATTAGACATGTTAAGGCATATATTACTTGTCATAGGACTAGTTAGGCGGTCCGAACGCGTTTCACGCGAACGACGCGTTAAAGTAGCATAAGCTACCTAAACGGGTCGTAATGGGTCACAAGCACTTAGGTTAGGTTTCATTTAGTATGTAGGCTTTGTTAAACCATACTACATGAGTTCCCATACTCATTTGGTTTACGAACCCTCATTCTATCCGATCTTCCGATTTAGGTCCGGTTATTAACATAGTTACCTATATTAGGTGCCGTTTGATTCCGTGATCTATATCATTGCTTGGTGGTTATCTTTAGACATCTGAGCAATCTCAAGTGAGTACATAGACCCCTCTTTTACTGTTTTCCAAACTGTTTTGGGGTGGAACACATGTGCCTACTTGTTACCTTCATGCTTTCCTGTTTTAACATCATATACTGCTATGTTCGTTAGTACATTATAGTACATGATTTTATGACATCTTATGCTAGGTGTGCCCATTGTGTGCATTACTTGGTACATTGTTTTACATTACATTTCATGCTAGGTGTGCCCATTGTGTGCATTACTTAGTACATTGTTTTACATGACATTTCATGCTAGGTGTGCCCATTGTGTGCATTACTTAGTACATTGTTTTACATGACATTTCATGCTAGGTGTGCCCATTGTGTGCATTACTTAGTACATTGTTTTACATAACATTTCATGCTAGGTGTGCCCATTGTGTGCATTACTTAGTACATTTTTTTACATGACATTTCACGCTATGTATGTTCATTTGATTACATACTTAGTGCATTGTTTTCACATGTTTACAATTTTGGTATGACATTTGGTTTGTTTACATGGGACAATACATTCATTAACATTAGCTACGCCGTTCGTTAGTAGGTAGTGGTACCATAGGAATTGACAACTCCCGTTCCGGACATCCCAGGGAAAGGGGACAGAAAGGAATGACCGAATTCGATGATATAAGACAGATAGACCTTTAATTTGTTTAAAGGGTTTATCACCACAGTCACAAGGCTTGGATGTATGCATTTTCACAATACCGCATAAATGTTCATATTAAATAGTTGCATGCATTCACACAAAACATAGCTTTGATTTAAACCAAGTTTTACTTCAATATTTTGTTTTTGTGCATATGGTTTAGTTGAGACATTTCACTTGCCATACATGACATTTTGACATAGACATTATTCACATAAACATTTGACATGGATATTTGACATAGACCTTTGACATGGATATTTGACATAAACATTTGACATGGATATTTGACATAGACATTTGACATGGATATTTAACATAGACATTTGACATGATTTACATCTTGACATAAACACTTTGACATATTATTCAATACAATTGACAATTGGTTTAAACATAGATTTCTTACATTGGTTGGTTTGGTTTGATTAAGTGATTAAGTAACGATGCGTGTGTAATATATGATACAAGCATGGTGGATACGCCGCTGGTACTTCCTATATATAAGTGTTTGTATGGTATTACATGTCGTAACGTTATTTGAATCATTTCAATATTGAGACATAGAACGTTCTATATAAGTAACATACTTTTCACAAGACATTAATTTATAAACAACTTATCTTATACAAACACATTTTTACATGGTTATTTATTTAACCTG
This sequence comes from Helianthus tuberosus, assembly GCA_030545235.1. Lineage (NCBI taxonomy): Eukaryota > Viridiplantae > Streptophyta > Magnoliopsida > Asterales > Asteraceae > Helianthus > Helianthus tuberosus. Next base: position 87,684 of record JARYGA010055104.1, read on the forward strand.
ACAATTACTTATACATATCATCTGATCTTATTGTTTTCAAATGATTTACAAGACAAAGCAAACTACAAGGTTCATGACTAAACATTTTTCTTAAACATAAGTCATGAATCCTATTTTTACAAACCTATGTATCTCACAGGCATTTTTATGCTGACGTACCTATTTTCACATGTGTTTTCAGGAGCTTTTCCGTAGGATGTTGATCATGATACTAGGGCGGACCTGTGCCTTAGAGACTTTAAAAGAAGATAGACTATGTTTAATTATGTTATAAACTCTTTTGTTTACTGTTCAAGACAATGAAACACCCTTGTTTAATAAATAAATAAAACTTTGTATGCCATGGTTATGAGACAATTAATTCTGTTACAACACTCCCCGACGTTTCCGCCACGTTTTGTATGTTACACGTGGTCGGGGTGTGACATAACTAGTCTTGCATCTTTTATTGTCGCTAAGGCCCAAGTCCGCCTAAGTGTATCTTTTTTTGGGTAAAGGGTTACCCCGGTGAATCTATTAAAATGCAACCGCAAATAAGTACAAGTAGTGAGGATGTGTTCCACACTAGTTCATATACAGGACATGCCCCATATATGTAAATCAAACAAAAACCAAAGACCTATAACACCCCATAACCTAGTCTACTATACATCATGACACGACATCTAGTAGACAGACAATGCAAAAACCATGTGAAAATACATGTGAAAATAGGTACGTCAGCATAAAATGCCTGTGAGATACATAGGTTTATGAAAATAGGATTCATGACTTATTATTTAAGAAAATGTTTAGTCATGAACCTTGTAATTTGCTTTGTCTTGTTCATCATTTGAAAAACGATAAGATCAGATGATATGTATAAATAAGAGAATAACACATGGTTAAGTGGATAACCATGTGAAATGAGTTTGTATAAATTAAGTTGTTTGTAAAACAATGTATTGTGAAAAGTATGTTATTTGCATAAAATGTTATATGTCCAAATTTAAATGATTCAAATAACGCTACGATATATAATACCATACAATCACTTATATATAGGAAGTACCAGCGGCGTATCCACCATGCTTGTATCATATTACACACGCCTCGTTACTTAAATCACTTACTCAAACCAAACCAACAATGTAAGATGTCTATGTTTAAACCAATTGCCAAACGTATTGAATAATATGTCAAAATGTTTATGTCAAGATGTAAGTCATGTAATGTATAACCAATGTCAATAATGTTTATGTGTCAAATGTAAATCATGTAATGTGTAACCAAAATGATATGTATGGCTAGTGAAATATATCAACTAAACCATATGCACAAAAACAAAGTATTGAAGTAAAACATGGTTTAAATCAAAGCTATGTTTTGTGGAACAAAAGCATGCTATACTGATATAAATATCTATGCGGTATTGTGAGGATGCATACATCCAAGCCTTGAGACTGTGGCGATAAACCCTTAAACAAATTAAAGGTCTATCTTGTTGTAAATGTATATCGAATTCGGTCATTCCTTCCAATCCAAACAAACCTAGGATTTCAGGAACGGGAGTTGTCAATTCCTATGGTACCACTACCTACTAACGAACGGCGTGATCGGTGTTAATGAATGTATATTGATCCATCAAAACAAACCAAATATCATATCAAAATGTAAGCATGTGAATGAATAATAAATGTACTAAGTATGATGAACATACATAGCATGTGATGTGAAACGAATGTACTAAGTATGATGAACAATGCAACAAATGGACATACATAGCATGTGAACTGTACTAAGTATGCAACAATAGACATACATAGCATGTGACGTGAAACAACTGTACTAAGTATGCAACAAATGGACATACATAGCATGTGAACTGTACTAAGTATGCAACAATAGACATACATAGCATGTGACGTGAAACAACTGTACTAAATATGCACACAATGGGCATACATAGCATGAAATGTAATGTAAAACAATGTACTAAGTATGCACACAATGGTCATACATAGCATAAAATGTAATGAAATCATGTACTATAAATGTACTAATGAACATAGCAAGTATATGATGTGAAAACAGGAAAGCATGAAAGTAACAAGTAGGCACATGTGTTTCACCCCAAAACAGTTTGGAAAACAGTAAAAGAGGGGTCTATGTACTCACTTGAGATTGCTTAGTAGTCGTTCAGTAACAACCAAACAATGCTAGAGATCACGGATATCAAACGGCACCTAATATAGGTAACTATGTTAATAAACCGGACCTAAATCGGAAGATTGGATAGAATGAGGGCTCGTAAACCAAATGAGTATGGGAACTCATGTAGTATGGTTTAACAAAGCCTACATACTAAATGAAACCTAACCTAAGTGCTTACGACCCATTACGACCCGTTTAGGTAGCTTATGCTACTTTAACGCGTCGTTCGCGTGAAACGCGTTCGCCTAACTAGTCCTATGATAAGTATTATATGCCTAAAATGTTTAATTATGTTACATAATCAGTTAAGTGATGAAAGTTTAGGTTACATATGCTTAATTACCAATTACACATGAAAAGGGTATTCTGGTAATTTACCTAAGGCATATAAACTACCTATCATACAACTACTCAAACGATGTGACCATAGGGTGTAACCTCGGAAGGTTATTCCCTATATACTATGGTCCTAAAGTATTTGGTCGGATCCTAATGATCGACCAAAATGGGTCGGGTTCGAAGGTATAAGCGATTTATTAGATCGCTTACCCTTACGACCCTAGACAAGCACAAAACTAAAAGTAAGGAGCTAAGCATGTTAAAACATGCTTAACTAAGTTTGAAAACAAGTTTGGTATCAAAACAAACGGTTTTGATACCTAAGAGTAGTTTGGTTACAAAATACGCACGAATGCGCATTTTGACCGAAACTACGGCTTGTCACTGAGCCTAGACAACGTGGTAATCAGTAGGCATAGTCACAAGGGACTATAACCATCGTGATTACGCTCACGTTGCGAAGTTCAAACGAACTTCGCATTGACCATAAACAGGTCAATGCAGAAAGCAATAAAAGAACGAAGGAACACTTACAAAGGGTCCCCGAATGCTAATCTCGATCCAAGTAGCTCAGGTATGAAACAAAGGTTTCAACTTAGAGCTTCTCAAATCAAGATTCTTGTGGGTTTTGGTAAATGAAGGCAAGGGGTATTTATAGGATCCGTAGAGCCGTTAAGATCGTTCCTCGTTAACCGTGCTTCAATCTCAACCCTCCACCTCAAAACCCTGGTTTTTGAAAACCATTAGAGCCCAAGGTATTGCCCCAAAACCATGTGCAAGGTGGAATGGACCAGATTCAAAGTTTCTGCTGTTCTGGGGACTGCTTGCACCCCGTAACCCATAGTGTTGAGGTGCGCAAGGACCTATTTTGGCAGAATGGCAGATTTGGTCCCTGTTGTGTAATAAGCTCATTTCCGACACGTTCAAGGCCCGTTAACCCCATTTCAAAGCTATAAAATTAAGTTAAAGTATAGGGAACTTAAAATGTGTTCAAAAATATCTCGGGTGTCGGTTCGTTTGGCCGTACGATCGCGATGTTCGCTTAATTACGACGGAATGTGCATAAGCACGAAAAACGATCCAAATGACGCGACGAATGGATTTTTCTTATGCCAAACACTAAAATAAAATGTTTTAGTGCTTACATAAATTTTTGGATGTCCGGATGTATTCAGAACGTAAGTTATGTGCGAAAGTGCAAACTTATGCACTTTTTGACGCTTTTAGTCCCTGAATGACCCAGAAGTTTATTTTAGCACTCCGAACCCCTTAAAGCCTATTTCTAAGCTATGTAAAGGATATTTATGGTATGTTTAACTTATGGTCATGTTCCGAAATGTTCGTTACAGTTCAAATTGGCATACTTTCGCAGTTTGTCAAGTTTATTCCTGTAAGCGAATTAACTTGTTTTTGCCATACCAGTGCCTTTAAAACTTATTTCTAAGTTATATAAAGGTTATTTAAGGTATGTTAAGTATATGTTGATGTTCTGGAGTATTTGTCGCATTAAACTGATTACGTTTACGCACCAGTTTGCGTATAACTCTCCAGAAAGCGATATAGAGTTTGAAATTGAATAAAAGTCAAAACATGAAAAATGTAAAACACAACCAAACAAACATTGGGATCAAATAACATTGTTTTATTGATAAAAGAACTGTTCACAAAGATTACAAGCACAGATGTTACACATAGAGTGTTTAGAATACTACCTTCCAAGGAGTAAAGGACATGAAGATGATGATGCTTCTTGAACGGTTGCCTTCAAGTGTAGAAGACCTCAAGCTTGTATACCCCAAGCCTTCCAACAAACACCTTATGTTTAGCTAGGATTTCTACACTTATGAACTCACTAAAAACCTCTCTTGAAACCAACTCTTGGAAACCTTCTTATGGCCGATTTTTAGAGAGAGAACAAAGGTGATTTTACACTTGAAATAACTTGTAAAATCAAAACCCTTGAAGCCCTACCCTTGGCCGAAATTATGAGAGTGTTTCTTGGAGTTTAGCACTTGATTTGTTTCAACATAAGAGCCTCCTAAATCAGCCATAAGATGACCGAAAACTGAGAGCTTCTCTTGTGTTCTTCTTGTCATTTTTTTTGCCATAGAAAAACTTTATAAACGTTGAGAGAAATTGCCACCATTATAGCCCAATCAAATCCCTTCTTCCACATGCATTTGCATGCTTTCTCATTGGACCAAAGGTCTTCCCTAATCAAGATCCATGCATTTGCATGTTTTCTCATTGGCTTAAAATGTCTAGGGAAGAATACCCAATCAAATGCCATCTAACATGTAAGATGTGCATGTAAGTTGATTGGCCATTTTGTTTTGGGAAGGGGGGGGGGGGGGGGCGGCCTAGCTTATATTTTTATAAAAAAAAATTCAATTCTTTTATAAAATTTAAGTCTTGTTTATTTTATACCTTTTATAAAATATAACATCATATGTTCACAAGACTTTATACAACTATGAATTCAAGAGGCTACCGTGACTGGTGAATATCAAGAAGCTATGTTGGATGAGGAGCGTTTTCTGAAACAAAAATCTAAAGTGGACTGGTTGAGGGCTGGGGATTCGAATACGGCTTTCTTTCATTCTTCGGTTAAAAGCAAAAATCATTACAGCCGTATTGATGTTATTAGTGATTCAAGAGGTTTTGTTTTTGAAGGTGATAAAGTTCAGCAAGCCTTTGTTGATCATTATGAGAAGTTTTTGGGGTGCCGGGGTGATACGTCAATTAGTCCGACTCCGGACTTATTCACGCAAGTTCTGGATCCACAGAGTGCTACACATATGATCAGACAAGTGACTGAAGATGAAGTTAAGACGGCTATGTTCTCTATTGGCATAGATAAAGCGCCAGGACCGGATGGTTTTACGGCTGCGTTTTTTAAGAGTGCTTGGCCTATTATCGGGAAGGATGTTTCAAAGGCTGTCATTGATTTTTTTGAAACAGGTTTTTTGCTTCAAGAGTTAAATCACACTCTTATTGTGCTTGTGCCTAAAATCTCTTCTCCGTCAGTGGTTACGGATTACAGGCCGATTGCTTGTTGTAATGTTATATACAAGTGCATTAGCAAGATCATTGCGGAGAGACTTAAGGTGGTGTTAAATAATATTGTTAGTATAAATCAATCAGCTTTTGTCCCAGGCAGGAAGATTTCTGACAATATTTTGTTAACTCAAGAGTTGATGCACAATTATCATAGGAATGTTGGTCCCCCAAGATGTGCCTTTAAAGTTGATATCCAAAAGGCATATGATACGGTTGATTGGAACTTTCTGAAAAATATTCTGCTTGGATTCGGATTCAATGCATCGATGGTGAACTGGATTATGGTGTGTGTTTCTACTACATCGTATTCTGTTTGTGTCAATGGTAATGTGCATGGGTATTTCAAAGGTAATCGTGGGCTTCGTCAGGGAGATCCTCTGTCCCCGTATCTGTTTACTCTTGTTATGGAAGTTCTGACGGCCATTTTGCATCATTCGTTAAGGATTGATTCTTCTTTCAAATTTCATAATAAATGTGAGAAGCAGCAAATTATCAACCTTTGTTTTGCGGACGATCTTTTTCTATTTGCTAGAAGGGAAATTGCTTCAGCTAGGTATATTATGAACTCTCTTTCTAAGTTTGCTTTGATGTCGGGTTTAGTGCCTAACAATCAGAAAAGCACGGTTTTCTTTTGCAATGTTCCAAGTTATATTAAAAGTGCTATTCTGAATATCATGCCGTTTAAGGAGGGTTCTTTGCCTGTTCGCTATCTTGGTGTTCCTTTAATATCGTCGGGTCTGGTCTATAAAGATTGTAGTATTATGCTGGAGAAATTAGACAAACGTATCATGCATTGGAGGAATAAATTACTCTCATTTGCTGGTAGATTGCAACTTATTATTTCTGTCTTATCTTCTATGCATATCTTCTGGTCCTCTGTGTTTATGCTTCCGACTAGAGTTGTTCATGAGTTGGAGGCTAAGATGCGAAATTTTTTGTGGTCTCAAGATACAGTTTTCCAGAAGGGCAAAGCTAAGGTTTCTTGGAAAGCAGTTTGTCTTCCTAAATATGAAGGAGGGTTGGGTATTCGGCGAATTGGCGATGTAAACAAAGCTCTTATGGCTAATCATATTTGGAGTATTCTTACTAGGAGGAAGTCTTTGTGGGTGGATTGGGTTCATGGTTACAGGTTAAAAGGTAAGAATTTCTGGATTGCTAAAGTTCCTTCTACATGTAGTTACTCGTGGAGAAAGCTACTTCAGCTTCGTCCGTATTTGAGGGAGTTTTTTTGGGTTGATATTGGTAATGGGACATTGGCCTCGGCTTGGTATGATATTTGGAGTGACATTGGGCCGCTTGGGGAGTTTCTTTCGCCTAGAGTTATTTCAAATGCAGGATTCCGGTTAGAGGCTTCGGTTTCTGACATCCACGACAATGGTGAGTGGAAGTGGCCGGTTGCTTGGAGAGACTTATTTCCGGTTCTGATTCAGCTAGATCAAATCCAAATTATACCGAATAAACCTGATAGAATTATGTGGCGTGATGGTCATAACACGAGTGTATTCTCATCTTCGGAGGTTTGGAATTCGGTTCGTCATAAAGAAACCGAGATAGAATGGAGCTCTATTGTCTGGTTTACCCAATGCATCCCGAGGCATGCGTTCTTAATGTGGCTGATCATGAAACGTAAGCTGCTCACTCAAGACAAAATTCTTAACTGGGATTTTTCTCGAAGAAAGAATATGAATATGATGTGTTGTTTGTTATGCTATGCTAATCATGACTCTCATAGTCACTTGTTCTTTGAATGTGATTTCTCTTCGAAAGTTTGGCTTATTGTGAGACAGAAAGTGGGTATGGATACGGTTCAACCTAAGTGGGAGGAGATTGTTAATTGGCTTCTTACTCGATCTAATTCTAAGTTAGCTACTGATTATGTTGCGAGACTTTTGGTGGCGGCTAGTGCTTATGTTGTTTGGCAGGAGCGCAACAGCAGGCTTTTCAAGAATCGGATGAGACCTCCGGAGATTGTTAGTGACAAAATCATTAGTTTGGTTCGGTACAAGCTGATGGGAGCGAGACTGAAGAATACTGAAAATGTTCGAAGACTTTGTAGGAAGTGGGAGATTCATGGCAATGACATTAATGATGATGGAGGCTGATTAGTTTTTGATTTATTTTGTATTTTGGTGGTCTAGAGAGTAGTCTAGTGGGACATTTGGTATTTTCGTTTTTTGTTCTTGGTTATTTTTGTTTACTTTCATGGGGCATGTCCTATGATTGAACTAGTGTAGGCCCTCTACACTACTTGGTTTATTGGTTGTGAATATATAGAATCACCGGGGTAACCCTTTACCCAAAAAAAAGACTTTATACAACTTTTTATCATGTTATTTAACCCATTAAATAACAAGATAAAATATTCTCTCAAAATAAATTATCCATATAATTTATTAGTTTGTCAAGTGCAATTATTTAGAAAACCAATCTCTAAATATTGTAAGTGTTAATATTTATTTATTTAGAGAGTTATACGCAAATTGATGCGTAAACGTACTCAGTTAAATAAGTAAGTATCTATCCTTTAGGCGATTTTTGTTCTTCTTCTTCTTCATGTTTTCCCCTTGTTTTTTCTTGTGATCTTATGCATAACAGTCTGTGATTGGATCTTGTTCATGCAAGTATCTATAACGAACTCGTTAGCATTTGGGATCAATTAAGAACTAGGGTTTTCTTTTTGTTTTTCTCATAATCGCCGCCCTAGTAATATACTCTGAAACCCTAATCTATTAATCTGGTAGCCATTGATTGCGGTTAACTGAGATTAATTTAGCTAGATTGGTGACTCTAGTTTAATCGATCAAGGGTTGAGGTTTGTGGTCTAGGGTTTAAAGGATTACGTGCTTTTTTCTCTTGTGATTGTGGATTCTTGTTTTTGGTGAAAGATTTCCTATTGTCGGCTGTTTAGGGTTTGTTTGTGCGAAGTCTTTCTTTTGTCGGCTAGTTAGGGTTTCTGCATGCATGGAGGGGAAAAGTGACGGGGTGCAACCTTTGGATCATCGTTCTCCTGGGAATGAAGATAATACACCACTGGTTCGTGGGATTGGGTTACAAGTAACAAATATTGAGGGTAATCCTATGATGCCGAGACGTGGTATGTATTCTACAAGTAATGCATCGGTCATAGATGGGTTGTTTGAGATTTCGAAGCCTGTGGAATTGGATGCTACATGGGGATATGGAGGTGGATTTATGGCTGCCAACATGGATTCCCATGCAAACCCTAGTTCGAGCAACGTGGTGAAGGACATGCCCAACTTATCTTATGCGTAAAAGGTTAAAATGCAAACATCGCTGAAAAGGGAGGTTAATTTCCGTAAGTTGGATGCTACAGAGACGGTTCAGGATGCTGATGTGCTTATTCCTCGTGAGGTAATTAAAAAGGTCCAGGACAAATTTGAGAATGTTTTGTATGGTTACTTTTTGGGTAATCGATTACCTTTTCCTGTTGTGGAATATTATGCGAAAAATGTGTGGGCTAAGCATGGTTTCTCTAAAATTATGATGAATAAGGATGGATTCTTTTTCTTTAATTTTGATACAAAAGAGGGCATGGCTAAGGTCTTGGAAGGGGGTCCATGGTTGATCAGGAAAGTGCCATTGTTTTTGAATGTCTGGTCTCCGGATGTCAGTTTAAGAAAAGAGGGTATTAAGTCGATCCCGGTATGGGTTAAGATGTATAACGTTTCGATTGCTATTTATACGGATGATGGCTTGAGTTTGTTGGCTTCTTAGATAGGAACCCCGAAAAGATTAGATGGGTATACGGTGGATATGTGTGCGGACAACTGGGGTATGAGCAGTTTTGCAAGGGCTCTAATTGAAATACATGCGGAGAATTATCTAAAAGAACATATCATTGTTGCTATTCCGAAACTGGAGGGAGAGGGATACATCACAGAAAAGGTGAAAGTGGAGTATGAATGGCAGCCACAGAGATGCTCTTTGTGTTGTATTTTTGGCCACAACGACCAGACATGTGCCAAGAATATTAACAATAAAGCTAAACCAGTGGTTGTGGATGACGAGGGGTTTACTATTGATAAGAGGAGGGTGGCGAGAGTGGGTATGATGCCGAAAAGACAAAAGCAGAAATTTATTTACAAACCTAAGATGAACAAGTCAGGAGCAAGTACTTCTGGCACTAAGGAGGGTACATCGGATAATAGCAAGAGTGCAAATGTGAAAACTGGTAATGCGTTTGAAGCTTTGGCAAGTAACGATCTGGAAGAGACTATAGCCGTTATCGGGGTGGACAAGGAGCTGAGGCAGAATTTAAAAAAAGGGAATGGGAAGCCTACTCCATCCGAGAATGAGGTAGAGGAAATTTTACAGACGGAAATGGCTGCATTCATGACAGCTGATCAGAGTCATGATTCTGAGGGGGCAAGCACTCCCGGACAAGCACGTATTAATGGATAGCATTATGTCTTGGAATATAAGGGGTTTGAACCGCCCCTTGAAACAAAGCGAAGTTCGTAAAGTTCTTGCTGAAAATAAGTTAAAAGTTTGTGCAATTTTAGAGTCCCATGTTAATGTGACGAAGCTGGGAACCATTTGTAATAGTGTCTTTCGGAATTGGAACTGGACGTCTAATGGGGGTTTGTGTAGTAGGGGCACCCGAATAATTTTGGGTTGGGATTCGGACGTGGTGGATCTTATGGTGCTGGCTCAAACTGATCAAGTTATTCATACGCAGATGCTGGACAAGACTCATAAAAAAGTTTTATTCTGCTCCTTTGTGTACGCGGAGAATAAGTATCAAGATCGTAGAAGTCTTTGGGAGAGTTACGTAACCACAAAAGCTTATGTCATGATAAACCATGGGTTGTTATGGGGGATTTTAATGCTACTCTTCAGCTTGAGGATTCTCTTTATGGAACATCTCAACAAACAATAAGCATGTGTGAGTTTAAAGATTGTGTTCAGTTTTTGGAGTTGTTGGATATTCAGGGGCACGGTCTTCAATTTACTTGGAACCAAAAACCCAAAGATGGAGTGGGTCTTCTTAAAAAGATAGATAGAGTCATGGGTAATATTAAGTTCTTGGATTTGTGTCCGAATGCGTTTGTCATATACCATCCTTTTCGAGTCTCGGACCATACGCCTTGTATCTTGAAGATGGGGGCCGTGAATGAGAAGAAAATCCAACCGTTCAAGTTTCCTAACTTTATCACTTCCAAACCGGAATTCTTGAAGTGTGTGGCTCAGGAATGGAGGAGAACGATCCCAGGGTTTAATATGTTTTCGGTTACAAAGAAACTTAGTAATCTTAAACCGCACTTAAGGAAGATCTTATTCAACCAGGGAAACTTACATGCTAAGGTGTTGGAGCTTAGGAAAAAGCTGGATGAGATTCAAGTTCTTGTTGATAAGAGTCCGTTGGATGGTAATCTCCATCAACTTGAAGCGACATGTCTTCAAGAGTTTCAGGCTGCTGCTTATGATGAGGAATGTTTCCTCAAACAAAAGTCAAAAGTGGAATGGTTGTGTGCCGGAGACTCAAATACGAAATATTTCCACAATGTGGTGAAAAGCCGTAATGCGAGAAGTAAAATTCATTGTGTTAAAGATACTTCGGGGATCAGTCATGAAGGTAGTAGGGTTGCGGCTGCTCTAGTTACTCACTACTCCAACTTTCTTGGTGTTGAGGACCAGGTAACTTCCATTAATTTGGATGGTATTTTTGTTAATGTCCTTAGCCATGAAGATGCTTCTAATATGGTTCGTCAAGTTACTAGAGAGGAAATCAAAGCGGCCATGTTTAACATTGGTGAAAATAAGGCCCCGGGTCCTGATGGGTATACTTCAGCTTTTTTCAAGAAGGCTTGGGATATTATCGGTAATGAAGTAACGGATGCGATTCTTGATTTTTTTGATAATGGGAAACTCCTCAAGCAACTAAATCACACGATCCTGGCTCTGATTCCTAAGAAAGACATTCCGGATTCTGTTTTGGATTATCGTCCTATTTCATGTTGTAACGTGCTCTATAAATGTATTAGCAAGATAATCACGGATAGGATTAAAGGGAGTTTGGGGGCTCTTGTTAGCATTAATCAGTCAGCCTTTGTGCCGGGGAGGAAAATCTCAGATAATATTCTCCTAACTCAGGAGCTGATGCACAACTATCACTTGAATAGAGGCCCTGCTAGATGTGCTTTTAAAATAGACATTCAGAAAGCCTATGATACGGTTAGTTGGTCTTTTTTGAAAGCTATCCTTATTCGCTTTGGATTCAATCATCGTATGGTTCAGTGGATTATGATGTGTGTCTCCACGGCTTCATACTCATTGTCCGTTAATGGTAATCTTCATGGCTTTTTCAAGGGGAAGAGGGGGTTGAGACAGGGCGATCCTATGTCGCCTTATTTATTTACCCTTATCATGGAAGTGCTATCTCTTTTATTGCAACAGGCAGCTGACTTAAACTCGTCATTTAAATTTCATCATCAGTGTGCTAAGCAGAGAATTATCAACGTTTCTTTTGCGGACGATTTGTTTATCTTTGTCCATGCTGACATTTGCTCGGTTAAGAAGGTTAGAGATGCTCTGGAAATGTTTACTAGTTGGTCAGGGTTAGTTCCGAGCCCAACCAAGAGTACTGCCTATTTTTCGAATGTCCCTTCTTTGGTGAAGCAACATATTCTTTCGTTGATGCCTTTCCAAGAAGGTAAACTTCCGGTTAGATATCTTGGGGTGCCTCTTATATCCACAAAACTTATTTTAAAGATTGTAAAATCTTGATTGATCGTATGGAGAGCAAAATCACGAGCTGGATGTCTAAGTCTTTGTCATTTGCGGGCCGCCTTCAACTTATAAGTTCAGTTTTATCTTCAATGCATATCTACTGGGCTTATGTGTTTATTCTCCCTGCGCGGGTAATTTCTGAGTTGGAAAAGAGGATGCGTCGTTTTTTATGGAATGCTGGTGCTTCTGGCAGAATTCGTGCCAAAGTTGCTTGGTCCGATGTTTGTTTGCCAAAGAATGAGGGAGGCTTAGGTATTCGAAATGTTGGGGATGTTAATAAGGCTCTCATGACAAACCACATTTGGAGTATTATTACTCACAGAGAGTCTCTTTGGGTTCGGTGGATCCATTCGTACAAGCTAAAGGGTAGAAGTTTTTGGGAGGTTCCATGCAGGGGTAGCGTGAGTTGGGGATGGCGTAAAATCTTATCCGTTCGAAATTTGGTTCGTCCTTACATGAGTATGTCTATCAGAAGTGGTGCTCAGACTAATGCATGGTGTGATAACTGGTGCCCCTTGAGTCCGATCAGTTCATTCATCACTCCGAGAAACATCACTAATGCTGGTTTCAATATGCATTCTAAAGTGGCTGATATAGTTGATGCTTCGGGCCAATGGCGATGCCCAGCGGCTTGGTATGACTTGTTTCCTGTGTTGATAAACCTACAACCTCCATCTCTTGTTCACAATGTTCCAGATAAACCTATGTGGAAAGATTTGGATGGTAAAGATAGCTATTTCAGCTCTAAGGAAGTTTGGAGTAATATTAGGAGTCGGGGTGATACGGTCTCTTGGTTTAACATAATATGGTTTTCCCAATGTATTCCAAGACACTCGTTCCATATGTGGCTGGTTATAAGAAATAAACTCAAAACTCAGGATCGGCTTATGATTTGGGAAGCGGGGAGTGCAACGAATTTAAGACTTATGTGTTGTCCGCTTTGTTGTTATGATCGTGACTCACGTGACCACCTATTCTTCCAATGCAGTTTTGCGTCGAAAGTGTGGAATAATGTTAAAACTATGGTTAGTTTGGAGGATGTTAATGACTCTTGGGCATCCGTCTTTGCTTGGATGGAACAAACGGCTTCCTCAAAGACGACGAACGTTATTGTGGGCAAGATTCTGATTGCGGCTACGATTTATTTTATATGGCAAGAACGAAATGCTAGACTATTCTCTAATACCCACAAGTCGGCTGAAGTGGTGACAGAATTAATCAAGAATACAGTTAGGTTAAAGCTTATGGGATTCAAGTTCCGTGGTAGCGCAGTTCGGAATAGAGTGCTAAAGGCATGGAAGATTTATTCCAATGAAGAAGACCTAGATCCGGGCTAGAAGCTGAAGTTGCTAGTTGCTCGTGAGATTCTCTTGTTTCGTATGGCTGTTTAGTTTGTGGCTGTTTGTTTAGTGTGTTTTTGGCTGTTTTTGTGTCTTGTTTTCCTAGTCTTGGTATGCCAAGTCTAGTAGGTGTGTTCGCTTTGACACACCCTTGTACTTATTTTCGTTGATTTATAAAATTTACCGGGGTAACCCTTTACCCAAAAAAAAAAGTGTTAATATTTATTTGTTTGATCATATCATAAATAAATATTGTAAGTGTTTGTCTAGCTTGTTATTGGGTATGACTCGACTTGGATCATAACGTACTAGCCACATCAATTTAATATGTGTCTTGGGCATACAGAGTCCAACAAGAACATATGTATACAAAAGTAATCATCTTTTTTTTTTTGGGTAAAGGGTTACCCCTGGTGAATTTTATAAAGAATCAAAGAACAGGGTGCGACAAGAGTTTGACACACACTACTAGGCTTGACAGGCCAAACGACAAACAAAAACCAAACAAACACACACACGGCCAAACCAAAACTAAACAACCCGAAAAACAAAACCAAGCATGTAACACCCCAACCCGGAAGGGCTGACGTGTCACAATAACAGTAGTATCATAAACAAAAGTCATAATTCCATTTATTTATTTGACAAGGATACAACCATATAACAACGAAACTTAAGATTAATATACAAGCAGACACATTCAATTTTATTAACTAACATCTTCAGATTTATTCCTAAGCTTTATTCTTCTCTCTTTCCCCCGCCCAAGATAACCTGCTGACCTGTAAATACAAAATTTATACGGAATGAGCCGAATGCTCAGTACGGAATTATAGGCTCAAAGAACAAGTAACGCTTTATAGAAATGTTATCTGAATGGAACTTTATGCGAAAATAATATGATGCAAGAACATAATTTCATAATCATATCTTACGGATGTACCCATGAGCAAACTGAAAATGTGACAATACACAGGTAGCTACTCCTGCATAATTATCACACGAGATGGCGAGTTGGCATACCCATTATCCACCTCCTGAAACTTAAATTCTAGGATCGATCCATACGCCTCCTAGTAGCTTTGTACCACACTTGTACCTAGGGACGCCGTGAACTAATCTCTCCGTCACAGATGGAGCACATGCTGTTGATGCCGCAACAACATGCTCGTGGGACACTCCACGAGAAGCGATACTCAGGGTATCAGAGTACAAATGGACTTATTCACATAACTTATAAAACTTATTTTCATAACAGAACGGAACATATATTGGAACATGCGATAATGAGTACAACTAACATAATATTATCGCATGACATGAAAGCTTAAATCAAATGATTAGAACAGAATTCGAACGGACTGTCAAATGAATCGATACTCAAAGACGTGAGGAGTTTTAAAATATATAGTAATTTAGTGGTTTATAACAATTTGAATATGAAGCAATAAGAAGTGGGGTCAGGATCCGTACCTTAACAACTCCAAATTGATGCTACCTTGTGATAATATTTCAGATTTATACGGACAGAGTTTAGACTACTGATTAGTCTTTTAACCTAATTTAAATAACATGCACACAAACTAGGTTAGTAACTTAATACAGCCTTTACGATAACTCACGAGATCAAATTCTCACAACGAACGACAAAGTGCGATACTTCATCCATCGAATTAACGATGATCCGTCAAATTAATGACGAACGACAAAGTACAATACTTTATCCATCGAATTAACGATGATCCGTCAAATTAATGACGAACGACAAAGTATAACCCTAATGTGGGTAGCACTTAAACATCCATTGGATATATTGATCGATCGGACAATGAATCGTAATAGCGATCGAGTTATTACCCTGTTCTGCAGCACCCCGCTACTCTTAATTAGTGTTTTGTGTGTGTTTGGAGAGTAATTGGATGATAACTCAGAGTGAATTTGAAGTTTGAACGTCGTTTTTGTGCCCAGAATCAAGTGCCAATGTTCTGTATTTATAGCTGTAATTTGGACATGCTTGCCTACCTGCTTGACATGCCTACCTACCTGCTTGACATGCCTACCTACCTGCTTGACATGCCTAGATGAGTCAACACTTTTGAAAATTTAGATTTTGACAACGTTTAATAAGGATAATCGTTAACTAGGGTTTACTCCCCCTGAGTTTTAGGGGCCCTGATCCTGATTCCGATTGTTCTGAAATTTTTAGGGTTTGTACAGAATTACTTGGGTGTCTTAATTAGGGTTTCCTATTAGACTAATTTAAATAATAATTAGGACTTTTGGTTGATATACAGAAGAATGGATCATACGATTATTATTATTATTCTTTTATTTCTAGAATAATGATTTAAAATTAACCAGGGTGAAACCTTTACCCAAAAAAAAAATAGAATAATGATTTTAAATTTATGGTTATTACAACTTATTACCCCCTTAAAAGAAATTTCGTCCTCGAAATTTTTCAAATAAGAATATAGTATATAAGTACCGGAAACGGAACTTTCATAGCAGAGTTACTATTGGTACTGATATCACCTACATAAACATGCTTAATCATAGCTAATATATATTCACATACGGTAAAGCATAAATGACCGTAAACAGAAACAATTGAACATATATCAAAGAGCAAGTTTTACCGTTACTCGACTAAAATTCTATTGCGAGAATAGATTAGGGTATAGAGAACGAATTGATTCTTCAGATTCCCATGTTGCTTCGCGTTCAGAGTGATTTTTCCAGAGGATTTTAACAAATGAAATTACTTTCCTACGCAAAACCCTTTCTTGTCGATCTAAAATGGCTTCTGGCTCCTCTTCGTAGGACAAATCCTCGTGAATTGTAAGTAACGGATAACTAATGACATGAAGTGGATGATAATTATATCCTCTTAACGAGGAGACATGAAAAACGTTATGAACGTGAGAGAGCTGAGGAGGTAAAGCCAGTTGATATGACACTTTTCCAATTCTTTCAAGGATTTCAAACGGACCGATGAAACGGGGACTAAGCTTCCCTTTAATTCCAAATCTACGAACGCCACGCCAAGGTGATACCTTTAAGAAAACGTGATCACCAATTTTAAATTCGAGTGGTCGTCTATCTTGATCTGCATAGCTCTTTTGTCTGCTCTGAGCTTCTTTCAGTTTTTCTCGGGCCATAGTGACTTTTTCGTTTGTAATCTGAACTAGTTCTGGCCCTTCAATAATCTTTTCTCCAACTTCATCCCAGCATATCGGTGCACGAAATGTCCGACCATATAAAAGCTCAAAAGGTGCCATGCCAATACTTGCTTGCCAACTATTGTTGTAAGCGAACTCAACAAGACATAGATATTCATCCCAGTTTCCAGACCATTCAAGTGCACATGCTCGGAGCATGTCTTCCAAGGTCTGAATCGTGCGTTCTGACTGCCCATCTGTTTGTGGATGGAAAGCCGTACTAAACTTCAGTCGTGTACCCCAAGCTGCCTGAAAACCTTTCCAAAATCGTGAGGTGAAACGTGGGTCTCTATCGGAAACAATGGAAGATGGTGTGCCATGGAGTCGAATAATTTCTTGAAGAAATATTTCGGATAACTTATTAACCGAAAATCCTTGCTGAATCGGTAGAAAATGGGCTGACTTCGACAATCTATCGACAACAACCCATACAACATCATTCTTCTTGAATGTCTTAGGCAAACCAGTAACAAAATCCATTGTGATCTCATCCCACTTCCATATGGGAATATCCAATGGCTGCAACAGACCGCTTGCTCGTTTGTGTTCAATTTTCACTTGTTGGCAAGTGAGGCATTTACTTACGTATCGAGCAACGTCTTCCTTCATGCCATTCCACCAGAAGTTCTGTCTTAAGTCTCGATACATCTTGGTAGATCCTGGGTGAATTGAAAATGGTGAGCTGTGAGCTTCGGCTAACAATGACTCACGAAGGCTGGAGTCATCGGGTACACAAAGTCTTTTACCGCACCAAATCACCCCATGATGGTCTATACGAAATTCAGATTGCTTACCCACCTCAAGATTTTGCACAATTGCCCAAAGTTCTCCATCTTGCTTTTGTGCATCTTTAATCCGTGATAGGAGGTCGGTTTCAATCTGCATTCTAGCTAGATATCCATCAGATTTACCAACCTGAAGCCAAATGTTCATTCCTTCGAGATCCCTCCTAATACGAGGCTGAATTTGTAAGCAAGATATAGTCCCGGAATTCTTTCGGCTCAATGCGTCAGCTACAACATTGGCTTTGCCTGGATGGTATTGAATATTTGCGTCGTAATCTTTTAAAAGTTCTAACCACCTTCTTTGCCTCATATTTAGCTCCTTCTGTGTAAATATGTACTTGAGGCTCTTGTGGTCGGTAAAGATGTCACAATTCTCACCATACAGATAGTGTCGCCAAATCTTAAGTGCAAAGACGACTGCGGCTAGTTCTAAATCATGTGTAGGGTAGTTAACTTCATACGGCTTCAACTGACGAGAGGCATAAGCGATAACCTTCCCATGTTGCATTAGCACACAACCTAATCCTTTCTTTGAGGCATCACTATAGACTTGGTAA
This sequence comes from Helianthus tuberosus, assembly GCA_030545235.1. NCBI lineage: Eukaryota > Viridiplantae > Streptophyta > Magnoliopsida > Asterales > Asteraceae > Helianthus > Helianthus tuberosus. The sequence continues at coordinate 105,929 of JARYGA010055104.1, forward strand.
CCTCCTGATCCAGAAGGGAGAGCGAGTATCGGAGAGGATACGAGTCGTTTCTTCAATTCTTCAAAGCTTTTCTCTTGTTCCTCATTCCATGAGTACTTCACCCCTTTCCTTAGGAGTTTTGTGAGTGGTAAAGCGATTACCGAGAATCTTTCAACGAATCTTCGGTAATAGCCAGCAAGACCCAAGAAACTTCGTATTTCGGTAACAGAAGTAGGTCTTGGCCATTTTGTAATAGCTTCAACCTTTGTTGGGTCTACCATAATTCCCTCTGCTGATATGACATGACCTAGAAATGCCACTTGGCTAAGCCAAAAGTCACATTTGGAAAACTTCGCGTACAACTTCTCATGCCGCAAGGTTCCAAATACCGCATGTAGATGTGCTTCATGCTCTTCGTGACTCTTAGAATACACTAGAATGTCATCGATAAAGACAATAACGAATTTGTCTAGGAATTTGTGAAACACGCGATTCATCAAATCCATGAAGACTGCGGGTGCATTAGTTAGCCCAAAGGGCATAACCAAAAATTCATAATGACCATATCGAGTACGAAAGGCGGTCTTGGGAACATCATCATTTTTGATCTTTAGCTGATGATACCCGGACCTTAGGTCGATTTTTGAAAAGAACTGAGCCCCCTGAAGTTGATCAAAGAGATCATCAATGCGAGGCAGAGGATACTGATTACGAATAGTAATCTTGTTCAGCTCTCGGTAGTCAATACATAAACGCATACTACCGTCTTTCTTCTTCACAAATAAGACCGGAGCACCCCAAGGTGAAACACTGGGTCTTATGAATCCTAGATCTAACAATTCTTGCAATTGTTCCTTCAACTCCTTCAGTTCCATTGGGGCCATACGGTATGGAGCTTTAGAAATAGGTTCGGCACTAGGGATCAAGTCGATGGTGAATTCTACCTGACGGACGGGTGGTAATCCCGAAAGTTCATCCGGAAATACATCAGGATATTCACGAACAACGGAGTGGCTATCGATACTCTTAATATTAGCAGAAGTATCCTTAATCGATGCTAGGAATCCAGCACAACCGTTTGCTAAGAATTTTCGAGCTTTGAGCGCAGAGATAATCTTAAGAGATTTATGAGCTTTAGTCCCCTGATATATAATATCAGGATGATGAAGATCACCGAAAATAACACGGCGAGAATGACAATCTATAGTTACACGATGTCTAGACAACCAATCTATTCCTAGAATAACATCAAAGTCACACATATGTATTGGAAATAGGTATGCCTTACACACAATAGATTCAATACGGATCGGACAATCTTTATATACGTAAGTGATTACGGATGAATTTTCCATGGGAGTGGAAATGGTTAAGGTATGATTTAAGAGAGTTGGTCTTATCGGAAGGTACTTAGTAAACGAATGGGATACTAAAGAATGAGTCGCTCCTGTATCGAATAACACATAGATACTACGTTCACCAATCTGAAGGGTTCCCGACACAGTACCTGGGACATTAGCAGCATCAGTAGCAGAAAGTGCGAAAACTCTTCCTCCAACATTGGGTGGTGCAACGTTGGGTCGGTTATTCTTCTTAGTGTCTTTCTTCGTACACTCCTTAATCATGTGTCCAGTTTGGCCACATCTAAAGCATGCTCCTGTACTTCGGTGACATACGCCCGGATGTTTCTTACCACAAGTATTACATAGAGGATATGTAATCTGATTCAGTGGTTGAGTTCTAATAGGTTCTGCAGACAACAGAATCTGGTTTTGAGCAGGCCTCGGGTTTTGCAGTCTAGGTTGCCATGGACGTGCCTGATTTACAGAGTTTTGATTTCCTTGCACTTTGCGATCTTGATGCTGTGGCGTAGTGGATGATTGGCCGTTTTCTTGCTTAATTTGTCCTTCCCTATTTCTCTTCTTATTATCCCCAGTTCGAGATAAGAATTCTTTCCTTTCGAACTCAAAAGTCTTGATTGCATCAGCAACTTCGGTGATTTCCTTAAATTTCATGTACATGATCGACTTCCGAATTCGATCATTAACTGCCCACTTGCATTTTTCTGCTTGGACTTCTGCTGATCCTGCAACGTCTCCTACAATACTAGCCAACCTTGAAAATCGAGTAATGAACTCAGAGGCTGGTTCATCACTTCCCTGTCGAATTATTGCATACTCCCTGATATAAGCTTCTTTATCAGCGGTCGAAAAATACTTATCGTAAAAGATGTTACGAAAGTTGACCCATGAAAGATTAGCGTCAAAATCATCCCCTCCTTTGACATGCTTATATCCTTCCCACCAAGTTTGTGCGTCATCTTCGAGTTTGTAGGTAGCCAATCTAACTTTGTATTGCTCCGGAACTCCAAGAACTCCGAAGATCTTTTCAATATGAGCTATCCAGTTCCTTGCTTCGACTGGATTATTAGCATGACTAAAGGATTTCGGCTTTTGTTTTTGGAATTTACTAATCCATATGTCTATACTATAAGTAGTATTGTTTGTGGTATTCTCACGAGTTTCACCACCAGAGGTTGGATTAGTGTTAGTGCCTTCTGGATGACGAGTTTGTTGAATAACGGCCTCAGCTGTTTGAGCAACCAGGTTTGGAAGCAACCCAGCAACAGCCTGGTTGATAGCATTAATTACGCTTGGATCGACTGGAGTCTCATTCGAAGAAGTGTTGTTACGTACAGGGTTAGTACGAGTATTCCTACGTAGCGAACGACGAGGAGGCATCTATACGAATAAACATAGGAGTTAAACCAAATAAGAGATCAAGTTGAATCCTATCTACCCATTCCTCACAGGTTTTAATTACTATCTTCAAGTTTTCTACAGGAAAGAGCCTTTGCTCTGATACCATAGCTGTAACACCCCAACCCGGAAGGGCTGACGTGTCACAATAACAGTAGTATCATAAACAAAAGTCATAATTCCATTTATTTATTTGACAAGGATACAACCATATAACAACGAAACTTAAGATTAATATACAAGCAGACACATTCAATTTTATTAACTAACATCTTCAGATTTATTCCTAAGCTTTATTCTTCTCTCTTTCCCCCGCCCAAGATAACCTGCTGACCTGTAAATACAAAATTTATACGGAATGAGCCGAATGCTCAGTAGGGAATTATAGGCTCAAAGAACAAGTAACGCTTTATAGAAATGTTATCTGAATGGAACTTTATGCGAAAATAATATGATGCAAGAACATAATTTCATAATCATATCTTACGGATGTACCCATGAGCAAACTGAAAATGTGACAATACACAGGTAGCTACTCCTGCATAATTATCACACGAGATGGCGAGTTGGCATACCCATTATCCACCTCCTGAAACTTAAATTCTAGGATCGATCCATACGCCTCCTAGTAGCTTTGTACCACACTTGTACCTAGGGACGCCGTGAACTAATCTCTCCGTCACAGATGGAGCACATGCTGTTGATGCCGCAACAACATGCTCGTGGGACACTCCACGAGAAGCGATACTCAGGGTATCAGAGTACAAATGGACTTATTCACATAACTTATAAAACTTATTTTCATAACAGAACGGAACATATATTGGAACATGCGATAATGAGTACAACTAACATAATATTATCGCATGACATGAAAGCTTAAATCAAATGATTAGAACAGAATTCGAACGGACTGTCAAATGAATCGATACTCAAAGACGTGAGGAGTTTTAAAATATATAGTAATTTAGTGGTTTATAACAATTTGAATATGAAGCAATAAGAAGTGGGGTCAGGATCCGTACCTTAACAACTCCAAATTGATGCTACCTTGTGATAATATTTCAGATTTATACGGACAGAGTTTAGACTACTGATTAGTCTTTTAACCTAATTTAAATAACATGCACACAAACTAGGTTAGTAACTTAATACAGCCTTTACGATAACTCACGAGATCAAATTCTCACAACGAACGACAAAGTGCGATACTTCATCCATCGAATTAACGATGATCCGTCAAATTAATGACGAACGACAAAGTACAATACTTTATCCATCGAATTAACGATGATCCGTCAAATTAATGACGAACGACAAAGTATAACCCTAATGTGGGTAGCACTTAAACATCCATTGGATATATTGATCGATCGGACAATGAATCGTAATAGCGATCGAGTTATTACCCTGTTCTGCAGCACCCCGCTACTCTTAATTAGTGTTTTGTGTGTGTTTGGAGAGTAATTGGATGATAACTCAGAGTGAATTTGAAGTTTGAACGTCGTTTTTGTGCCCAGAATCAAGTGCCAATGTTCTGTATTTATAGCTGTAATTTGGACATGCTTGCCTACCTGCTTGACATGCCTACCTACCTGCTTGACATGCCTACCTACCTGCTTGACATGCCTAGATGAGTCAACACTTTCGAAAATTTAGATTTTGACAACGTTTAATAAGGATAATCGTTAACTAGGGTTTACTCCCCCTGAGTTTTAGGGGCCCTGATCCTGATTCCGATTGTTCTGAAATTTTTAGGGTTTGTACAGAATTACTTGGGTGTCTTAATTAGGGTTTCCTATTAGACTAATTTAAATAATAATTAGGACTTTTGGTTGATATACAGAAGAATGGATCATACGATTATTATTATTATTCTTTTATTTCTAGAATAATGATTTAAAATTTACCAGGGTGAAACCTTTACCCCAAAAAAAAATAGAATAATGATTTTAAATTTATGGTTATTACAAAGCAACTACAAAACACTAGCAAACTAAACTCGCAATCAGCCCGGTTCGCCTTCTTTTACTCCCCATACTTCCAAAAGCTTCCGATAATTGATGTCTCGGCCTATCTTGAAACCCATTATACGAAGCCGCACCACTTCCACTATAAGCTGAGCCACCATCTCTTCCTTCCTGTGTATGTTGGAAAACAGCCGTTTATTCCGTTCTTGCCATATAAAGTATGTAGACGCAGCTACCACAAGCTTACATACAATGTGTTCCAGTTTCTTCGACCTCGCATTCAACTCTATCCACGCCATAATTGAAGTGCATGAATCGTTAACATTTACCATATCAACTTTTTTCTTTACAATACTCCAAACCTTGGCCGCAAATGAACATTGAAAGAACAAATGATCTCTTGAATCTCGTCCATAATTACAAAGGGGGCAGCACATAAGACGTAAATTTGTTTCACTCCCCGTTTCCCAAACTGCCAACCTATCTTGCGTTTTCAGCTTGTTCTTCAGAACTAACCAAAAATGAAAGGAATGCCTTGGAATGCATTGGCCATACCACACCATATCCACCCAAGCCACCTTACTATCCCTAACCCGTAAATTATTCCAAGCTTCCCAGGAGCTAAAATGAACAATTTTACCTTCCACAGATTTCCATCCCAGTCTGTCTTCCGAATCAGGAACAAGAGGATGATCCATAACATTTATGAGTACTGGAAATAAATCATACCATGCCTGAGGCCATCGCCAGTTGCCATTAGCGTCTACCAGCTCCGCAACAGTAGTTTGCAAATTAAAACCCGCTTGAGCAATTCTCCTTGGCGTTATGAAGTTTCGGATGGGACTGCACGAACACCAATTATCACTCCACGCATTTGTCTGAGAACCATTCCCAATCAACTTCCAAACATACGGTCTAACCAAAGGACGAATAGATAAAATCTTTCTCCAACTCCAAGTCATATTACCACGACTTGGTATCTCCCAGAAATTTCTACCTTTTATCTTATAAGAATGGATCCATTTTACCCACAGGGATTCCCGATTACTAATAATGCTCCAAATATGCGTCATCATAAGAGCTTTGTTCACATCTGAAATATTTCGGATTCCAAGACCTCCCTCCTCCTTAGGCAGACAAACATCCTTCCATGCAACTTTTGACCGAATACTCCCAGGAGTACCCCCATTCCATAGAAACCTTCGCATTCTCTTTTCTAGATCCTTCACTATACGTTGCGGCAAAATAAATACCGAGGCCCAAAACGTATACATAGCTGCAAGCACAGAATTAAGGAGCTGCAATCGACCCGCAAATGATAACAATTTAGACATCCAATTATCAATCTTCCTCTCCATGTGTTCCACTAGAACCCGACAATCTCTAAAAGATAACTTAGTAGAGATTAAAGGAACCCCGAGGTAACGAACCGGGAGTTCACCCTCACGAAAAGGCAACAGACCCAGAATCTCCTCTTTTACACGCCTTGGAACATTGCAGAAAAAAATCGTACTCTTAGGCAAGCTAGGGACCAGACCCGAAACACTAGAAAATTTCTCCAAAACATGCCGAGTAAGTTGAACCGATCCCGTATCCCCATTCACAAAAACAAATAAATCATCAGCAAAAGAGACGTTGATAATCTTTTGTTTAGAACAGTGCCTGTGGAACTTGAAATCAGGGTTTAAAGCCATTTTTTGAAACATGAGAGATAGCACCTCCATAATTAACGTGAACAGATACGGGGACATAGGATCACCTTGACGAAGCCCCCGTTTCCCTAAAAAATAACCATGCAACTCACCATTTACACTAATCGAATAGGAAACCGTTGTGACGCACGCCATAATCCAAGAAACCATTTTCCGGTGAAAACCGAACCGGTATAAAATAGCTTCTAAAAACGACCAGCTTACAGTATCATAAGCTTTCTGGATATCAATCTTCAAGGCACACCTCGGAGGACCACGTTCCACATGATAATTATGCATCAGCTCTTGCGTAATAAGAATATTATCAGATATCTTTCTACCAGGAACAAACGCCGACTGGTTGATATTCACAAGCGTCCCCAAGCCCCCCTTCAACCGATCAGTGATTATTTTGCTAATACACTTGTATATCACATTGCAACATGATATTGGCCTGTAATCAAGAACCGTATTTGGGGTATCAATCTTTGGCACCAATGCTAATATCGTATGATTAATTTGCTTTAGAATTTGGCCATTATTAAAGAATTCACACACCGCCTTTGTGACTTCACCGCCCACAATATTCCAGGCATTTTTAAAAAAAGCTGAAGTGTATCCGTCCGGACCAGGTGCCTTATTCTCACCTATACTGAACATGGCTTGTTTAACTTCATCATCAGTAACCTGTCTCACCATATTCTCCGCCACATTCTGTTGCAAGACATTAACAAACAAATCTGCATCATCTAAGCTATTCACTTGATCTTCCGTACCCATGAAACCTGAATAATGAGTTAACAAAGCAGACGCTACATCCACTCCCTCATACTGGTTTCCATTCGTATCCTTAATGCAACTGATTTTATTTCTAGCATTCCTACTCTTCACACAATTATGAAAATAGGAAGTATTTGAATCACCCGCACATAACCATTGCACTTTAGATTTTTGTTTCAAGAAACACTCCTCATCATAAACCGCTGATTTGAAATCTCGTAAACATATAGTTTCCGAAGACCGAATAGCAGCATCAAAAGGATGAGCTTCCACCTGTTTTTGAATCTGGTCCAGCTCATTCCGTAAATCAGTAACTCTCTTATGGAGATTACCTTGATTACGCAATATTTTTCTAAAGTGTGGTTTCAAAGTCTTCATTTTCTTAACCACAGAAAACATGGTAGCTCCCTCCACGGTCTTGTTCCATTCAGACACAACAACTTGGCTAAACTCAGGCTTTGTGACAATAAAATTTGGGAATTTAAACGATTTAGGACGAACCGTAGACATAGAGAATAACTTCAGGATAGCAGGAGCATGATCTGAAACCCGAAAAGGCTGAAACATAGCATAAGCATCCGAGAAAACATCCAACAGTTTGATGTTACCCATAATACGATCAATCTTCTTTAACATTCCTACCCCATCCTTCGGTTTTTGGTTCCAAGTATAATGCAACCCATGACTCTTAACATCAACCAATTCTGCCTCTTGAATACACTCATAAAATTCTCGCATAGCTATTGTGTGTGAAGACGGCCCCATTGTAAAATCCTCCATATTCAAAGCTGCATTAAAATCACCCATAACAACCCAAGGGTCATCATGAGTGATGCCTTTAAAATTACACAAATCAGCCCACAAGCTTCTCCTATCTTGATATTTGTTTTCCGCATACACAAAAGAACAAAATATCTTCTTTTTGACCGATTTCAACAATACCTGAGCATGAATAACCTGGTCTGATTGGGATATAACCATAAGGTCAATATCATCTGCATTCCATCCCAATATCACCCTCGTACCTCTACTACACATACCTCCATTCGATGTCCACTTCCAATTCCGAAACACTTTTTCGCATATCTTATTCAGCTTGTTAACTTCCACATGAGACTCTAAAATTGCACAAATACTTAAATGATTTTCAGCAATAAAATGGCGAACCTCACTTTGTTTCAGGGGTTGGTTCAGACCCCTTATGTTCCAAGCAGCTAAGCTACCCATTAAAACCATTGTCAACGGGAGTGCTTGCCCCCTCAGAAGTTTGATTGTTCAGATTTCCACTCATAAACTCAGCCATCTCTGTCGGATTCAACTCTTTAACTTCATCAGGTTGTTGTATTCGGGTTCCATGATTTTCATCAATCGTCGATTTGACACTAGTCGGTTCCCTTTTCTCATTATTGTTATCATTATCAAGCACCGCAAAGGAATTTGACACCTGCACATTAGTATTCGTAACCCTTGAATTATCCCCCTTCGATCCAGATGTACTTGCCTGATATTTATTAGTCTTAGGTCTATACATAACCTTCGGTTTCTGCTTTTTTTGAGGGAACGAATACCTCGCCATCTTCCTTTTATCAGTAACAAACCCCTCCTCATCAACAGTAACCATTTTTTCCTTACCACTAGGTTTCTTGCTACAAGTATTATCATCATGCCCAAATAAACAGCATGCACTACAACGCAACGGCCTCCACTCATATTCAACTTTAACCTGTTCCATAATAAACCCATCCTCATCCATTTTAGGTATAGCTACAGTAATGTGATCCTTAAGGTCGTTGTCGGCATTTATCTCAATCATCGCACGAGCATAACTACTCCTACCCCAGTTTTCAACACACATATCCGCTGTATAAGAATCTAACCTTTTAGGGACCCCTAGCTTCGAAGCCAACAAGCTCAGACCATCATCAGTATAAACTGAAATCGGCACATTATGCAATTTAACCCATATTGGAACAGTTTTGATACTATCTTTCTTAAGTGTAACCTTCGGAGACCATATGTTCAAAAATAATGGTACTTTTCGTATTAGCCATGGTCCTCCCTCCAACACCTTAGTCAATCCATCCTTCGAATCAAACTTAAAGAAAAAGAAACCTGCCATGTTCATCATAAGTTTTGAAAATCCAAACTTTGCCCAAACATTCTTTGCATAATATTCAACCACAGGAAAAGGCAATCTATTCCCTAAAAAATAACCATAAAGGACATTATCGAATTTATCTTGCACCTGCTGAACAACCTCTTTCGGTATAACAATATCAGCATCATCTCTAGTTTCCTTTGGTTCCAAAAGTCTGAAGTTTACCTCCCTTTTTTTACGATTAGATTGTACCTTATCAGCATATGATACTGATTTTTCCCCTTTATTAGCTTCCCAGAACACATCATCATGCACAACATTAGTCTTCACTTTATCCGCATCGTGGCCATCAGCATCATGATCAACTGGAATTGTGATCTTGGAAAGTTCATCTATGACATTGATTACCCTCTGTCCCTGTTGTTGATCAGATAAAACACCCCTACGCGGACAGAATGTTTTGCCGTCAATATTCAGCAATCTAGAAGCAAAACCCTTATTAGGGTTTAACGAGGAAGACAAAATATCCGGCGGCTTGACATGTCTTGCATCCATATCCGGCGTTATGAAAGAACTATAATCCATTCCACAATAACTCTAGAACCATGCAACGATCAGAAAAACACAAATAATAAATACACCCAAGCGAATTGACAACAAAACCCTAGAAGAAAACAAATAAATCTAACCCTGATCCTGACGTCAAAAGATTAGTAGCAAGGTAAAGTCTAGTATCCTTACTCAGAAGGAACGACAACACCACACTTGCTAACCCAGATCAATCAAGAAAAAGATCAGTATGAACAAACGAACAAGAAAAAACTAGGGTTTCCCACAGTCGCCCTAACCTTCATGTTGTTCTTCCAAAAGTAATCATCTTTTAAGACAAAGTACTTGTTTTGACACTATGAAACCTCAAGGGTTAATGTTTTCATGGTAGTATACTCATTAGAATCATAACAAGTCTTATGTCTTAGATGATGTTATTCTAGCACTTTGACGAATGAACACAAGTTCATCATCAAGGTTCGAATGTTGAATAGTATATATATAAGTATTATTTAGGTTATATATTATTATGTCCAATAGTCAAGCATGAGGTAGAAGATTAAATCTTCATTTAGGTACCTCTAAGTTTCATGGAAATCATGTAGGAGGTAGGAAGGGAAGTCTTCCATTTAGGTACCTCTAAGTGTTCACCACTACACTTGATGTAAAAACATACAAGGAGGGTCATGAACTACAAGTAATACAAGAATATAAACAACTAATCTATAAGAAATCATCAAGCAAATGTAGGGATTTTATGTAGGACAACCCAAGTTAGTCCTTAATCACACCTACATCAAGTCTTGGACTTAAACATTGCTTGTGGGTTAAAAACCCTAAACAAAACAGAATGTACATGAGGTTTAACCTCTAGTTTTGAATGTCTCAACCTTGTTTTAAGCCCAACTAACCATAGAAGTGGTTATAAGCATAAGGACATAGGTTTGAGATGAGTTAGACTCAAGTTTGAACAAGTTTAGTAAAGATTTAACCAAAACAGAAATGAACAGTGAACTTTGGAGCCTTTTTGGCGACGTTCCAGGGACTAATTTACTGTGAAAAACCCATGGAATCGAAGCTAAGGTCAATCCAAGCACATAGGAAAAAGAATGGAGTAAATCGGACAAGAAACGAGTGAGTTATGCTCACTTTAGTGAAGTAGTATCAATCTACTCGAACTTCAGAAGTCAGCTGCGATTTAGAGTGGTTTGAGAGAGTTGTGAGTGATTAGAAAAGTGCAAAATGCTTGGACAACACTTGGGTTTTTGTCACACCCCCAAAATACCACATGCGGGAACACCGCGGGATGTGTGACGTACTAGGATCCAAGCCACCAATCACATTGAACCACATATAGTATTTAAATAAAACATTTCATTAATTACCAAATACAAATCCAAATCATAGGTTTAAACCAAACGAGATGTTCAGCGGAAGCATTTAGTAAATTGTTAAACATCTGTTTCATGATAAGTGTTCAAAACCAAAGTATCAAATATATCCAAGAGCCTCGATCCATGACCACTCCAGCACTCCCAGATAGCAAGTCCATGTCAAGAAATCTAACGACCTGCAAGCATGCAGACAAGTGTGTCAGACGACGTTGGTGAGTTCAAAGTTTTGTTAACGCGTTTAGTTACCAGATGTGTGTTTAAAACAGTTCAACGTTATGTTTTGATGTTGTTATTAACTCGATTACCGTATGTGGCTACTAGATGTGTTTGCCCAAACCCCAATGCCTCTATCAAAGCATTGGTCAAGTGGTCAAGGTAAATAGTTCACGCCCGTCCATTCCGGCCCGGTGTGAGGGTGCCAAACCTAATAGCGCTATCAACTAAATACCTCGTTGCCTTCCCGGCAACAATCGGTAGATGTAAGGGGTCTTATATGAAAGACACTGAGTAATAACAAACATCCCATTAACCTAACATTCTTCCCTGAAAACGTTACCCGATATCCCTTCCCGGGATGCATGCTTGGAAAAGAGCAATGAAGTCACCTCGGTTTGCTCGGTTTATTAATGTGCTTCTAGCGTTAATTAATGGTTAGGCCCGTTACACGCGACCTAAGGTACATTGCACATAAACTCAATGTAAGTGTTTACGTTCAAATAGGGTTTAAATAGGGTTTGCAATCCCTTAGTGTCCAAACATCAGAGTCCTTTGTGATTATCGTTCACAGATTTCATCATACAAGCCTGAACATACATACAGTAGCACACAGTGGCATGTTAGGTGTTTTTCATGCAACATTTAGCAACTCGAACCAAACCCCCACCTATTAAACTCGGACCAGGCATTCCCCTTACAAACTCGGACCCAACAAAATCCATAAAACTTGGACTCATGTGTGGAGCATAAAACTTGGACTCATGTGTGAGGGATAAAACTTGGACTCATGTGTGAAGGATAAAACTTGGACTCATGTGTGAAGGATAAAACTTGAACTCATGAGTTCATAGCAAACCCGGACACCCTCTCCTAACTAAACTCGGACCATATACAAAACAATAAACTCGGATCTTATTCAAATCATTAAACTCGGACATTATACAAAACAATAAACTCGGACTAGTTGTAAACCACTAAACTCGGACTCATCAAACACAAATAAACTCGGAGGCAAGTGTCATGTTACAAACTCGGACTTGTGACTTCCCAAACCCTGACACTTAACTTCGGATTAAAAACATGCGTGATTTCCAAAACCAATTTACAGTTTTCAATGGAATAGTTACAGATTACGATCAAAACCCTATTTTTATTCATTGGCAATGCTGTAATCTAATCAACGATCAAACAATTCTAACATATCAGGCATCTTAATGTCAGGCAAGTGATTACACAACTATTCACAAACCATTTCACAATAATCAGGATGGTCAATAACACAGAACCATTGTTTGGAGAACTAGGGTTTGCATGAATCAAATAGTCAAGGATTAACAACATACAATCATTAAACATTTACCTTAGATTGATTCTAGATGGATTGGAAGATCAAGATTGATGAAAGAGAACTTGTGCAGCCAAGAATGATGAGAGATTCTATTAAAATGCAACCGCAATGAAGAACAAGTAGTGAGGATGTGTTCCACACTAGTTCATATACAGGACATACCCCATATATGTAAAAAAAAAAACCAAAGACCTATAACACCCCAAAACCTAGTCTACTATACATCATGACACGACATCTAGTAGACAAAACAATGCAAACCACAAAACATAATCTCAACCACCATCATCAAAAATAAAGTGGCCACAAAACAGCAGCCCCTTCAGACGAAAAGCAGACAGCCTATCCATTCGAGCACTTGGAAGAAGAGGTGCTTGGCCCTCTTTTCGAAGAAAAAGGATGAGTACCCGATGTCATGAATGCACTAGTTTCATTGTAGACTTCCTCAACCTCCTCCTCATCCGATTCCTGCCTGTCACTCGACGGTTTCTTCTCAACTCGACCCCCAGTGGTACCTCCCTGATTACCAGTATCATCCTTTAGAATGGCAAACGGGTTAGACGTTGAAACCTGATTCTGCATCGGACTCTTTGAGGACGATTTTGGTTTAGGGTTGACAACTGGCCTGTACACTAACTTAGTCTTCTGATTTTTCATATGGATGCCTGGGTTGTTCACTTTCTTCTTCTTGCCCTCTACAACTTGAAAATCATCATTCTTCTTTTCAGCATCCCCACTTGGGGTTACCTGAGGGTTCTTCGGGCACGAGCTGTCATCATGGCCAAACACACAACACGAGGAGCATCTTAGAGGCTCCCAATCATATTCAATCTTGACCTCTATCTTTGAATACCCACTACCATCCATAGATGGGATAGCAACAGTAACACTCTGTCACACCCCGACCGCGTAAAACAACAAATCGCGGCGGAAACATCGGGGCGTGTTGCGACAGAATTAATTGTCTCATAACCATGGCATACAAAGTTTTATTTATTTATTAAACAAGAGTGTTACATTGTCTTAAACAGGAATTAAGGAGTTCAGAACATAATTAAACATAGTCTATCTTCTTTTAAAGTCTCTAAGGCACAGGTCCGCCCTAGTATCAAGATCAACATCTTACGGAAAAGCTCCTGAAAACACATGTGAAAATAGGTACGTCAGCATAAAAATGCCTGTGAGATACATAGGTTTGTGAAAATAGGATTCATGACTTGTATTTGAGAAAATGTTTAGTCATGAACCTTGTAATTTGCTTTGTCTTGTAAATCATTTGAAACAATAAGATCAGATGATATGTATAAGTAAATGTCAGGTTTAAATAAATAACCATGTAAAAAAAAATGTGTTTGTATAAGATAAGTTGTTTGTAAATCAATGTCTTGTGAAAAGTATGTTATTTGTATAAAATGTTCTATGTATCAAACTGAAATGATTCAAATAACGTTACGATATGTAATACCATACAAACACTTATATATAGGAAGTACCAGCGGCGTATCCACCATGCTTGTATCATATTACACACGCATCGTTACTTAATCACTTAATCAAACCAAACCAATCAATGTAAGAAGTCTATGTTTAAACCAATTGTCAAAATGTATTGAATAATATGTCAAAGTGTACATGTCAAGATGTAAATCATGTAGTATGTAAAATCAATGTCAAAAGTGTTTGTGTCAAATGTAAATCATGTCAAAATGTCTATGTCAAATATCCATGTCAAATGTCTATGTCGAATATCCATGTCAAATGTCTATGTCAAATATCCATGTCAAATGTCTATGTCAAATATCCATGTCAAATCTCTATGTCGAATATCCATGTCAAATGTCTATGTCAAAATGTCATGTATGGCAAGTGAAATGTCTCAAACTAAACCATATGCACAAAAACAAAGTATTGAAGTAAAACTTGGTTTAAATCAAAGCTATGTTTTGTGTAAATGCATGCAACTATTTAATATGAACATTTATGCGGCATTGTGAAAATGCATACATCCAAGCCTTGTGACTGTGGTGATAAACCCTTTAAACAAATTAAAGGTCTATCTGTCTTATATCATCGAATTCGGTCATTCCTTTCTGTCCCCTTTCCCTGGGATGTCCGGAACGGGAGTTGTCAATTCCTATGGTACCACTACCTACTAACGAACGGCGTAGCTAATGTTAATGAATGTATTGTCCCATGTAAACAAACCAAATGTCATACCAAAATGTAAACATGTGAAAACAATGCACTAAGTATGTAATCAAATGAACATACATAGCGTGAAATGTCATGTAAAACGATGTACTAAGTAATGCACACAATGGGCACACCTAGCATGAAATGTCATGTAAAACAATGTACTAAGTAATGCACACAATGGGCACACCTAGCATGAAATATAATGTAAAACAATGTACTAAGTAATGCACACAATGGGCACACCTAGCATAAGATGATATGAAATCATGTACTATAATGTACTAACGAACATAGCATGTATATGATGTGAAAACAGAAAAGCATGAAAGTAACAAGTAGGCACATGTGTTCCACCCCAAAACAGTTTGGAAAACAGTAAAAGAGGGGTCTATGTACTCACTTGTGAT
Source organism: Helianthus tuberosus (assembly GCA_030545235.1). NCBI lineage: Eukaryota > Viridiplantae > Streptophyta > Magnoliopsida > Asterales > Asteraceae > Helianthus > Helianthus tuberosus. Next base: position 121,316 of record JARYGA010055104.1, read on the forward strand.
TGCTCAGATGTCTAAAGATAATCACCAAGTAATGCTAGAGATCTCGGAATCAAACGGCACCTAGTATAGGTAACTATGTTAATAAACCGGACCTATATCGGAAGACTGGGTAGCATTAGGGTTTGTAAACCAAATGAGTGTAGGAACTCATGTGATATGGTTTAACAAAGCCTACATGCTAAATGAAACTTAACCTAAGTCTTATCGACCCATTACGACCCGTTTAGGAAGCTTATGCTACTTTAACGTGTCGTGCGCGTGAAACGCGTTCGGACCGCCTAACTAGTCCTATGACAAGTGTTATATGCCTAAACATGTTACATAATCAGCTACGTGACAAAGGTTTAGGTTACATATGCTTAATTACCAATTATACATGAAAAAGGGTATTCTGGTAATTTACCTAAGGCATATAAACTACCTATCATACAACTACTTAAACGATGTGACCATAGGGTATAACCTCGGAAGGTTATTCCCTACCTACTATGGTCACCTAATGTATTTGGTCGGATCCTAATGATCGACCAAATGGGTCGGGTTCGAAGGTATAGGCGATTTATTAGATCGCCTACCCTACGACCCTAGACAACGTGGTAATCAGTAGGCATAGTCCCAAGGGACTATGACCATCGTGATTACAATCACGTTGCGAAGTTCAACCGAACTTCGCATTGACCATTACTGGTCAACGCTGAAAGTCAAACAAAGTTTGACTTTCTGACTCGAAAAGCAGTAAAAATAAGGAAAAGAACGAAAGAATACTTACGAAGGGTCCCCGAATGCTAAACTCGATTCGAAAATCTCAGGTATGAAACTAGTGTTTCAACTTAGAGTTTCTCAAATCAAATTTCTAGTGATTATGAATGAAACATATGGTGGGTATTTATAGTTTTTCCATATGGAATATTCCTAGAATATTCCTAGAATATTCCTAGCATATTCCAAGCATATTCCTAGCATATACCTTAGCATATTCCAAGCATATACCTTAGCATATTCCAAGCATATACCTTAGCATATTCCAAGCATATGCCAAGCATATTCCTAGTATATGGCTAAGACGGGTATTTAACTGGGTACCGGGTATTTTATCTAGCGTTTAAATCCCGGTTTATGGCGTTCTAAATTATTTTTATTACTCTATAAAAATAAACTCGCCAAGTTATTACTAAAATAAATTTCAGTTGCCAGGACTGGCTGCGTTGTCTGCGTTTTGCAGTAGAAGCACTGTGTTGCGCAGAAACACACGGTACGCGCTTAAACTTTGAAAAATAACGTTTTTAGGCGTTTTAATTTATTTTTCAACACGGACCTGATTAAAATAAGATTTTAATCATAACAGAATATTTGTGGGATTTAAATATTATCCGGTCGGTCACCAACGTTCGTTTGGTCGTACGATCGCGATGTTCGGTTAATTACGACGGAATGCGCATAAGCGCGAAAAACGATCCAAATTGCGCGACGAATGGATTTTTCTTATGCCAAACACTAAAATAAAATATTTTGGTGCTTACATAAATTTTTGGATGTCCGGATGTATTCAGAACGTATGTTATGCGCGAAAATGCAAACTTGTGCACTTTTTGACACTTTTAGTCCCTGAATGACCCAAAAGTTTATTTTAGCACACCGAACCCCTCAAAGCCTATTTCTAAGCTATGTAAAGGATATTTAAGGTGTGTTTAACTTATGGTTAGGTTCCGGAATGTTCGTTACAGTTCAAATTGACATACTTTCGCAGTTTGTCATTTTTAGTCCCTGTAAGCGAATTAACTTGTTTTTGCCATACCAAAGCCTTTAAAACTTATTTCTAAGTTATGTAAAGGTTATTTAAGGTATGTTGAGTATATGTTGATGTTCCGGAGTATTTCTCGCATTAAACTGAGTACGTTTACGCACTAGTTTGCGTATAACTCTCCAGAAAGCGATGTAGAGTTTGAAATTGAACAAAAGTCAAAACATGAAAAATGTAAAACATAACAAAACAAACATTGTGATCAAATAACATTGTTTTATTGATAACATAACTGTTCATAGTGATTACAAGCACAGTTGTTACAGTCTCCCCTACTTGTGGAAATTTCGTCCCGAAATTTATTTAGAGGAAACTCGTGGAAAAAGATGCGGATATTTCGCTTTCATTTGATCTTCGCGTTCCCAAGTAAACTCGGGTCCACGTTTAGCTTCCCAGCGAACTTTGACCAAAGGAATGCGCTTGCGTTTAAGCCACTTGACTTCACGTTCCATGATTTCCACTGGCTTCTCAACAAATTTCAGTGTTTTGCCAACACGAATTTCGTCAAGCGGTATGGAGAAATTCTCATCAGCTGTACACTTCTTGAGATTGGACACGTGAAAAGTTGGATGAACATTTCCTTGTTCAGGAGGTAACTCAAGTCTGTAGGCTACCTTTCCGATTCTTTCGACGATCTTGAATGGTCCAACGTATCTAGGTGCAAGTTTTCCTTTCTTTCCAAATCTGATCACACCTTTCCAAGGTGAGACCTTAAGTAATACTCGATCACCGACTTGAAATTCCAAGGCTTTGCGTTTTGGGTCCGCGTAAATCTTCTGACGGCTTCTAGCTGCCTGAAGGTTATCACGAACTTTCTTGACCTTGTCAGTTGTCTCTAAAATAAGGGCAGGTCCAGTAAGTTGAGCCTCGCCAATCTCATTCCAGCAGACTGGTGAACGACATTTTCGACCATAGAGAGCTTCGAAAGGAGCCATTTTGATGCTAGTGTGATAACTGTTGTTGTAGGAGAATTCATTCAATTTAAGATGTGAATCCCAACTACCACCAAAATCGATCACACAAGCTCTAAGCATATCCTCCAGAGTCTGGATTGTTCTCTCAGATTGACCATCCGTTTGCGGATGATAAGCTGTGCTCAGATTAAGTTGGGTCCCCATGGCAGATTGCATGGTTCTCCAAAAGTGAGAAGTGAAACGAGCATCTCTGTCAGAAATGATGTTCAACGGAACACCATGTCGAGCTACAATTTCATCTACATAGATTTGAGCAAGTCTGTCAGCAGGAAAATCCTCACGGATTGGCAAGAAATGTGCTGACTTTGTAAGACGATCAACGACTACCCAGATGGCATCATGACCTTTCTTTGTGCGCGGGAGTTTGGTAACAAGATCCATAGTAATGTTTTCCCATTTCCAAACTGGGATCTCTGGTTGCTCCAATAATCCCGAAGGACGCTGATGTTCAGCCTTAACCTTTAGACAAGTAAGGCATTTGGATACGTATAAGGCAATGTCTTTCTTCATACCAGGCCACCAATAGTGAATACGAAGATCCTTATACATTTTATCTGAGCCCGGATGAATAGAATAACGAGACTTATGGGTTTCATCCATAAGCAAGGTACGAAGATCATCTAGGCTTGGGACCCACAAACGGTCCATGAAGTAATATGATCCATTGTCCTTCAGTTCCAGTGCAGGTGTTATGTGATAAGGAAATTCCTTATCCATCAATCCTTGTGAAACACAAGATTGTTGAGACTGAGAAATGCGTGCTTGGATATCGGATCGAGCTTGAATAACAGATTGAACACGTACACAATGAAGCTTAGTACGTTCCTTACGACTTAATGCATCAGCTACGACATTCGCCTTACCAGGATGGTAGCGAATTTCGCAGTCATAGTCGTTTAAAAGCTCAACCCAACGTCGTTGTCTCATGTTGAGTTCTTTTTGGTTGAAGATATGCTGAAGACTTTTGTGGTCAGTGAAAACCACACATTTTGTACCGTACAAATAGTGTCTCCAGATCTTGAGAGCAAAGACAACTGCACCCAACTCAAGATCATGAGTAGTGTAGTTTTTCTCATGTATCTTCAACTGCCTCGATGCATAGGCTATGACTTTGTTCCTTTGCATAAGAACACAGCCAAGACCCAATTTTGATGCATCACAATACACAACAAAATCATCATCACCCTCAGGCAATGATAGAACAGGCGCATCGCAAAGCTTCTGCTTCAGGTGTTGAAAAGCTTCCTCTTGTTTGTTTCCCCAATAAAAAGGCATTTTCTTCTGAGTTAGAGCAGTTAGAGGAACTGCAATCTTCGAGAAGTTTTCTATGAAGCGGCGATAATAACCCGCTAGACCAAGAAAAGAACGAACTTCAGTAGGAGTAGTAGGTGTATCCCAATCCTTAATCGCACTGATCTTGGAGGGATCTACATGAATACCCCGTTCGTTGATAACATGCCCCAAAAATTGAACTTCTTTAAGCCAAAATTCGCACTTGGAGAATTTGGCGAAAAGTTGCTCTTTCTTTAGGAGTTCAAGGGTAAGACGAAGATGTTGCTCGTGATCAGCTTGCGTCTTAGAATAAATCAAGATGTCGTCAATAAAAACAATGACGAACTGATCCAAATAAGGTTTACAGACCCTATTCATTAAGTCCATGAAAACAGCAGGAGCATTAGTCAAACCGAATGGCATGACTGTGAATTCATAATGCCCATAACGAGTACGGAACGCTGTCTTCGGAATGTCTTCTTCTTGCACCCGAAGTTGATGATATCCAGATCGCAGATCAATCTTCGAAAAATAAGAAGCGCCCTGTAGTTGATCAAAGAGATCATCAATGCGAGGTAAAGGATATCGATTCTTGATGGTAAGTTTGTTAAGCTCACGATAATCGATACACATCCTAAAGGATCCATCCTTCTTCTTTACAAAAAGAACGGGAGCACCCCAAGGTGAAAAACTAGGACGTATAAAACCTTTGTCAGAGAGCTCCTGAAGCTGTTTAGACAACTCTTGCATCTCGGATGGTGCAAGACGATATGGAGCTCTAGCAATGGGATTTGCACCAGGTACGAGATCAATGCGGAACTCGACTTGGCGTGCTGGAGGTAGACCAGGTAAATCTTCAGGGAATACTTCAGAATAATCCCGAACGACAGGAATATCTGAAATAGACTTACCCTTGCCTTTATCTTCTGTAACATGTGCTAAGAAAGCCACATAGTTCTTCTGCAGATACTTCCGAGCTTTAAAACAAGACATGAGTTTGAGACCACCGATAGGCTTCTCACCTTGAACCTGCAGAATCTCGTCTGTCGAAAGCGGCACACGAACAATCTTCTCAGAACAAACTATCTCTGCGTGATGCTTGGATAACCAATCCATTCCCACAATAACGTCGAAGCTTCCGAGTTGCATAGGCGTGAGGTCGATAGGAAAAAGATGGTCGTTAAGATTTAACTGGCAGTTGCGAAGAACAGAATTAAGAACAATGGGTTCACCACTAGCAACCTCTACTGTCAAAGATTTGCCTAGTTTCGTTCTAGACACTCGAAGCATTGGTTCAAAGGACAAAGACACGAAACTCTTATCGGCACCGGAATCGAAAAGAACAGATGCAGGCTAATTATTAATAAAGAACGTACCGTTCACCACATTATCGTCAGCCTGTGCCTCTTGGGCATTCATGTTAAAAACTCGGCCTCGAGCCGGAGCCTGAGCCTGATTCTGGTTCTGGTTCTGGTTCGCCAGTCTTGGGCACCGATTCCTATAGTGGGTCAGATCCCCACAATTGTAACAAGCACCTGGTGGGTATTGTGGTCGTGCAGCTTGACCCTGTTGCGGAGCAGCTTGTTGAGCCGGGTTCTGAACCGCGGGATTCTGAGCAGACCGACAAACATTGGCAAGATGGACTGACTTCCCACAGTTAGTACAGAAACGGCATGGAAGTTGCGGCTGGTGGTGACTGTTGCATCTATTGCACAAAGGTGCATTCCCTGTATAGGGTTTCTTTGCTGGCGGCTGTGCGGGTTGGTTGGGAGCTGCTTGATTAGCTTGGGCAGTGACAGCATAGTTTTGGGAAGCCTTACGCTTCTTTGCCCTCTTTGAAGAACCAGAGTTCTTTCCATTCCCGTTTTGACCTTTCTTGCTATCCACCTTGTCAGCTGATTGTTCCTTGCCCTTGTCACCCTTCCGGTGTAACTTGTTCTTCCGGATCTGCGACTCAGTCAGCGTCGCTGATAACTCGATCGCCTGACGGAGTGTGGCAGGTTCACTACCAGTAAGAATGTCTTGTACCGAGTCAGGTAGGCCGTCGATGTATCTTTCGATAGCCTTGTCAAGTGGGGTAACCATAGTCGGGCAAAGCAAACTCAACTCTTCAAACCGATCAGTATAAGCCCTATGCTCACCACTATCTTGCTTCAAAACATCAAACTCTTTCTCCAACGCTCGCTGCTCATGACGAGGACAGAATTCCCTCATCATAAGGGCTCTAAGTTCAGCCCAGGTCTGTGCAAGAGCAACTTCTGCACCCCTATCCCTCATAACCCCGTTCCACCATGTCAAAGCCCCCTTCTGAAATACGCTCGAAGCAAACTCAACCTTGCGATTATCCGGACACTGCACATGGCGAAAAGTATTCTCACTGCTCTCGAACCACTGAAGAAGCCCAGTCGCTCCTTCAGAACCACTAAACTTGAGTGGTTTAGCCTGATTAAAATCCTTGTATTTGCATGGAACATTGTTGTTGTTGTTGGCTTGATTCCATTGAGCAAAGAGATTTGGAAATTGAGCAGCCATCTGCTGCGCAATAATTTCTGCCAGCTCGGCAGTAGCTATCTGGTTCTCGCGTCGAGGAGGCATTCTAAAAGAGGAAACATGAAAAGAAACGAGTGAGATGATTGGATGAAGAGAATGAGATGAAACAAAATCAACAAGAGCAAAGATGGTGGTCATTCGTTCGTATCACAAAGCAAACAAACGACACACAGTGACTAATCAAAGTAAATGGGTCAAAATAATGTATTAGTGAAGACATGCTCGCCTATAAGTGAACACTCACTCCAAGAATTCCCAGGTAAGCACAACTGGTCTCGCGTCTGGTTGAGATGTATACGAAGTGCTTGCCTAGACAGAAAACTCAGAATACAGGCATTCACCCTTCCAGTTTGCACATGTTCACATTATTTAAAACCCAAAACGTTTGACGGGATTTTGAAAATTTGAAGGCACAAGGCCAAAAACCAATACTGAAAAGGGTTCAAAACCATATAACAGAGGGTTCAAAACCTTACAATTGAGGATTCAAAACCTTGTAAAAATTTATTCAAAAACAGATGATTGTTTTTCAAAAATCGTTTCGGAAAAATTTTGGTTCCTTGTTTTGTTAATCACCTAAGGATAGGTGATGTACATGTTTTAAGATCTAAACACAAGATAACTTGCGTTAGGTTCCTAGAAAAGTTATAGTCTAGGTCAAAGCATTACTAATAACCTAATTCCCTATAACCATTAGCTCTGATACCAACTCTTCTGTCACACCACGACCGCGTAAAACAACAAATCGCGGCGGAAACATCGGGGCGTGTTGCGACAGAATTAATTGTCTCATAACCATGGCATACAAAGTTTTATTTATTTATTAAACAAGAGTGTTACATTGTCTTAAACAGGAATTAAGGAGTTCAGAACATAATTAAACATAGTCTATCTTCTTTTAAAGTCTCTAAGGCACAGGTCCGCCCTAGTATCAAGATCAACATCTTACGGAAAAGCTCCTGAAAACACATGTGAAAATAGGTACGTCAGCATAAAAATGCCTGTGAGATACATAGGTTTGTGAAAATAGGATTCATGACTTGTATTTGAGAAAATGTTTAGTCATGAACCTTGTAATTTGCTTTGTCTTGTAAATCATTTGAAACAATAAGATCAGATGATATGTATAAGTAAATGTCAGGTTTAAATAAATAACCATGTAAAAAAAATGTGTTTGTATAAGATAAGTTGTTTGTAAATCAATGTCTTGTGAAAAGTATGTTATTTGTATAAAATGTTCTATGTATCAAACTGAAATGATTCAAATAACGTTACGATATGTAATACCATACAAACACTTATATATAGGAAGTACCAGCGGCGTATCCACCATGCTTGTATCATATTACACACGCATCGTTACTTAATCACTTAATCAAACCAAACCAATCAATGTAAGAAGTCTATGTTTAAACCAATTGTCAAAATGTATTGAATAATATGTCAAAGTGTACATGTCAAGATGTAAATCATGTAGTATGTAAAATCAATGTCAAAAGTGTTTGTGTCAAATGTAAATCATGTCAAAATGTCTATGTCAAATATCCATGTCAAATGTCTATGTCGAATATCCATGTCAAATGTCTATGTCAAATATCCATGTCAAATGTCTATGTCAAATATCCATGTCAAATCTCTATGTCGAATATCCATGTCAAATGTCTATGTCAAAATGTCATGTATGGCAAGTGAAATGTCTCAAACTAAACCATATGCACAAAAACAAAGTATTGAAGTAAAACTTGGTTTAAATCAAAGCTATGTTTTGTGTAAATGCATGCAACTATTTAATATGAACATTTATGCGGCATTGTGAAAATGCATACATCCAAGCCTTGTGACTGTGGTGATAAACCCTTTAAACAAATTAAAGGTCTATCTGTCTTATATCATCGAATTCGGTCATTCCTTTCTGTCCCCTTTCCCTGGGATGTCCGGAACGGGAGTTGTCAATTCCTATGGTACCACTACCTACTAACGAACGGCGTAGCTAATGTTAATGAATGTATTGTCCCATGTAAACAAACCAAATGTCATACCAAAATGTAAACATGTGAAAACAATGCACTAAGTATGTAATCAAATGAACATACATAGCGTGAAATGTCATGTAAAACGATGTACTAAGTAATGCACACAATGGGCACACCTAGCATGAAATGTCATGTAAAACAATGTACTAAGTAATGCACACAATGGGCACACCTAGCATGAAATATAATGTAAAACAATGTACTAAGTAATGCACACAATGGGCACACCTAGCATAAGATGATATGAAATCATGTACTATAATGTACTAACGAACATAGCATGTATATGATGTGAAAACAGAAAAGCATGAAAGTAACAAGTAGGCACATGTGTTCCACCCCAAAACAGTTTGGAAAACAGTAAAAGAGGGGTCTATGTACTCACTTGTGATTGCTCAGATGTCTAAAGATAATCACCAAGTAATGCTAGAGATCTCGGAATCAAACGGCACCTAGTATAGGTAACTATGTTAATAAACCGGACCTATATCGGAAGACTGGGTAGCATTAGGGTTTGTAAACCAAATGAGTGTAGGAACTCATGTGATATGGTTTAACAAAGCCTACATGCTAAATGAAACTTAACCTAAGTCTTATCGACCCATTACGACCCGTTTAGGAAGCTTATGCTACTTTAACGTGTCGTGCGCGTGAAACGCGTTCGGACCGCCTAACTAGTCCTATGACAAGTGTTATATGCCTAAACATGTTACATAATCAGCTACGTGACAAAGGTTTAGGTTACATATGCTTAATTACCAATTATACATGAAAAAGGGTATTCTGGTAATTTACCTAAGGCATATAAACTACCTATCATACAACTACTTAAACGATGTGACCATAGGGTATAACCTCGGAAGGTTATTCCCTACCTACTATGGTCACCTAATGTATTTGGTCGGATCCTAATGATCGACCAAATGGGTCGGGTTCGAAGGTATAGGCGATTTATTAGATCGCCTACCCTACGACCCTAGACAACGTGGTAATCAGTAGGCATAGTCCCAAGGGACTATGACCATCGTGATTACAATCACGTTGCGAAGTTCAACCGAACTTCGCATTGACCATTACTGGTCAACGCTGAAAGTCAAACAAAGTTTGACTTTCTGACTCGAAAAGCAGTAAAAATAAGGAAAAGAACGAAAGAATACTTACGAAGGGTCCCCGAATGCTAAACTCGATTCGAAAATCTCAGGTATGAAACTAGTGTTTCAACTTAGAGTTTCTCAAATCAAATTTCTAGTGATTATGAATGAAACATATGGTGGGTATTTATAGTTTTTCCATATGGAATATTCCTAGAATATTCCTAGAATATTCCTAGCATATTCCAAGCATATTCCTAGCATATACCTTAGCATATTCCAAGCATATACCTTAGCATATTCCAAGCATATACCTTAGCATATTCCTAGTATATGGCTAAGACGGGTATTTAACTGGGTACCGTGTATTTTATCTAGCGTTTAAATCCCGGTTTATGGCGTTCTAAATTATTTTTATTACTCTATAAAAATAAACTCGCCAAGTTATTACTAAAATAAATTTCAGTTGCCAGGACTGGCTGCGTTGTCTGCGTTTTGCAGTAGAAGCACTGTGTTGCGCAGAAACACACGGTACGCGCTTAAACTTTGAAAAATAACGTTTTTAGGCGTTTTAATTTATTTTTCAACACGGACCTGATTAAAATAAGATTTTAATCATAACAGAATATTTGTGGGATTTAAATATTATCCGGTCGGTCACCAACGTTCGTTTGGTCGTACGATCGCGATGTTCGATTAATTACGACGGAATGCGCATAAGCGCGAAAAACGATCCAAATTGCGCGACGAATGGATTTTTCTTATGCCAAACACTAAAATAAAATATTTTGGTGCTTACATAAATTTTTGGATGTCCGGATGTATTCAGAACGTATGTTATGCGCGAAAATGCAAACTTGTGCACTTTTTGACACTTTTAGTCCCTGAATGACCCAAAAGTTTATTTTAGCACACCGAACCCCTCAAAGCCTATTTCTAAGCTATGTAAAGGATATTTAAGGTGTGTTTAACTTATGGTTAGGTTCCGGAATGTTCGTTACAGTTCAAATTGACATACTTTCGCAGTTTGTCATTTTTAGTCCCTGTAAGCGAATTAACTTGTTTTTGCCATACCAAAGCCTTTAAAACTTATTTCTAAGTTATGTAAAGGTTATTTAAGGTATGTTGAGTATATGTTGATGTTCCGGAGTATTTCTCGCATTAAACTGAGTACGTTTACGCACTAGTTTGCGTATAACTCTCCAGAAAGCGATGTAGAGTTTGAAATTGAACAAAAGTCAAAACATGAAAAATGTAAAACATAACAAAACAAACATTGTGATCAAATAACATTGTTTTATTGATAACATAACTGTTCATAGTGATTACAAGCACAGTTGTTACACACTCTTTTTTAAATCAGCCCCCGCTTGCACTTCAATAAGCGCTCTAGAATAGCTGCTCCTTCCCCAAGATTCAGCACACATCTTGGCAGTATACGTATCCAACATCTTAGGTATCCCAATCATAGAAGCAACCAAACTAAGCCCATCCTCGGTAAATGCCGCTAACGGCACATCATGCATCTTGACCCAAACTGGAACCACTTTAATATCCTCTTTTTCCATCTTGATAGAGGGCGACCACTCCTTCAAAATTATGGGAACACTTCTGATTAGCCAAGGCCCATCCTCTAGCATTTGATTCATCCCTTCCTTAGAAGTAAACTTAAAGAAAAAGAACCCGTTTGCATTCATCAAGAGACGGGAAAGACCATATTTAGCCCAGTTGTTTTTTGCAAAATAATCGACCACAGGAAATGCCAACCGTTTACCCAGAAAATATCCAAACAAAGTGTTAGCATACCTATCAGTAACTTGTTGAACCGATGACAATGGAATAACAACATCAGCCCCATCCACTTTCTCGGCAGATTCCATCGCCCGAAAATTCACTTTAACCTTCTCCTTTGTATTCTTTACAATGTGAGCGAAGGAAACAGGACTTGCAGTTCCCGAAGTACGTGCTTTACCTTGAGCAGCCCTGTTGTCAGCCGAGAAAGAAGCACCAAACAGAACTGAATTTGGCGAACATTTGCTAGGATAATCCCAAAAGTTGTCTGACTTTTCGACATCCCTCTTATCCAAATGAACCGAAACTGTGGTCTTTGTGAGTTCATCAATGATGTTGATACCATGTTTTGGCTGAATATTGTTCCCATCAACATCAAGAATACGATCCGCAATTTCCTTAAACGACAGTGATGGCCGCCCACCAGGTTTCGTGCGTTCTTCCATTAAACTGAAACCTATTAGCCAGAATTTCGTTCAAGATAGAAGCCGCCTGAAAAACCCTAGTAGCCGCAACCCCCAAAATAATTCACCAACAATCAGAATCAAAGAGAGAACTCCGAAATTAGGTGAGTGATCAGCCGCCAAACCCTAATTCGCAAACCAGGAATTGGTGCCGACAACAAACCCTAATCCGGCAAACTTGATTCTGCCGAAACCCTAATCTTGCGTAACCCCAACACAAACAGAATCTGATATAACACTCTTCTAAGGATCGAATGAAAACCGTAAGATGATAATCAGGAAATAAAAACGGCGGAACCCTAACTAAAAAACCGAATCTGATTGCAAATGATTACCTTCTAAGGATCGAATGAAAATCCATAAGATGATAATCAAGTTCAATCGAGATTAGGATCAGCAATAATCTGGTAGGGTTTGCACGAAGATGCCAAGTCGCCCTAATCGCCACTCTTATGACCTAAGATAGTCCCAAAAAAGAATGATGAGAGAAATGGTTGTAGAAGAGGACTAGAGAAAAAATGATTTGAACTGCCGTAGAATGATTTGTGAGGGAGATTTTAGGGTTAGGAGTTATTAAGGTTTCACTAACTACTCTACTTGTGACACCTGGGTCACTGCGGCCAACAAACAAATACCAAACCAATGAAATATTGTGTTTCATACTTGGGATTTGTACAAATATGTGTATCATTTGCACATATCAATTCTTGTTCGATTTCAGGCTCTAAATCGCTTTCGGGAAGGTTATACGCGCACTGATGCGTAAATATAACCAGTTTAATGCAACGAACACTCTGGAATAGTGAAATAGGCTTCACATACCTTAAATAACCTTTACATAACTTAGAAATAAGTTTTGAAGGCTTTGGTATGACAAAATCAAGTTTAATCGCTTACAGGGACTAAATTCGACAAACTGCGAAAGTATGCCGATTTGAACTGTAACAGACATTCCGGAACATGACCATGAGTTAAACATACCATAAATATCCTTTACATAGCTTAGAAATAGGCTTTGAGGGGTTTGGTGTGCTAAAATAAACTTTTGGGTCGTTCAGAGACTAAAAGCGTCAAAAAGTGCACAAGTTTGCAATTTTCGCGCATAACTTACGTTCTGAATACATCCGGACATCCAAAAATTTATGTAAGCACTAAAATATTTTATTTTAGTGTTTGGCATAAGAAAAATTCATTCGTCGCGCAATTTGGACCGTTTTTGCGTTTGTTACGACTTCCGTCGTAATTAACCGAACAACGCAATCGTACAGCCAAACGAACTGACATCCGAGATATTTTTGAGCATGTTTTCAGTTCCCTATACCTTAACTTCATTTTAGAGCTTTGAAATGGGGTTAACGGGGCTTAAACGTGTCAAAAATGCATCAAAAAAAAGTTTGGAGCTACAGGGGCCTGTTCTGCCATTTTTCAAACTTTCTGGTCTGCAAGGTCCTTACGGACCGTAAGGTTCTAAGTCTTACGGTCCGTAAGCATGGGTCAGATGCAAAAAATCGTTTTGGACTGCTGTTATCAGCTTTTCAACACTCCAAAGGCCAATGCCACATGTCAATCTCTGGTGGTGGGGGCAAAATGAGTTACCATAACATTCCAACACATGTACGGATGAGATTCGATCACGTTATTCGATAAACGATCCTAACGGTTGTCCATTTACTATAAATACCCAACCCATCTCAACCCCAAAACCCACAAATCTGATCAAAAGTGCTCTAAGTTGAAGTCATTGCTTCTTACCTGAGCTATTCGATCAAGTTTTACTAGCGGGGACCCTTTGTAAGTGTTCCTTCGTTCTTTTATCGCTTTCCTTGTCCGAAAGACAAACTATGTTTGACTTTCTACATTGACCAGTTTATGGTCAACACGAAGTTCGTTTGAACTTCATAACGTGAGCGTGATCACGATGGTTATAGTCCCTAGTGACTATACCTACTGATTACCACGTTATCTAGGCTCGGTGACGAGTCGTAGTTTCGGCCAAAATGCGTGTTATTGCGTATTTTGTAACCAAACTACTTCTAGGTATCAAAACCGTTTGTTTTGATACCAAACCTGTTTTCTAAACTTAGTTAAGCATGTTTTAACATGCTTAGCTCGTCACTTTTAGTTTAGTGCTTATATAGGGTCGTAAGGTAAGCAATCTAAACAATCGCTTATACTTTCGAACCCGACCCGTTTGGTCGATCCTTAGGATCCAACCAAACACATTAGGTGACCATAGTATATAGGGAATAACCTTCCGAGGTTATACCTTATGGTCGCTTCATTTAAGTAGTTGTATGATAGGTAGTTTATATGCCTTAAGTAAATTACCAAAATGCCCTTTTTACGCCAAAATTCATTTTAAGCATATGTAACATAACTTTTAACATCTAAACTGATTTGGCAACAATATTAGACATGTTAAGGCATATTTTACTTATCATAGGGCTAGTTAGGCATTCCGAACGCGTTTTACGCGAACGACGCGTTAAAGTAGCATAAGCTACCTAAACGGGTCGTAATGGGTCATAAGCACTTAGGTTAGGTTTCATTTTAGTATGTGGGCTTTGTTAAACCATATTACATGAGTTCACATACTCATTTGGTTTACGAACCCTCATTCTATCCGATCCTCCGATTTAGGTCCGGTATATTAACATAGTTTCCTATATTTAGGTGCCGTTTGATATCCGTGATCTTTAGCATTGTTTGGTTGTTACTCAAGGACTACTAAGCAATCTCAAGTGAGTACATAAACCCCTCTTTTACTGTTTTCCAAGCATTTTGGGGTGAAACACATGTGCCTACTTGTTACTTTCATGCTTTTCCATGTTTTCATATCATACGCTTGCTATGTTCATTAGTACATTTATAGTACATGATTTCATTGTGTTTTTGCTATGTATGCCCATTGTGTGCATACTTAGTACATCGTTTTACATTACATTTTATGCTATGTATGTCCATTGTGTGCATACTTAGTACATTGTTTTTACATTACATTTTATGCTATGTATGCCCATTGTGTGCATACTTAGTACATTGTTTTACATTACATTACATTTTATGCTATGTATGCCCATTGTGTGCATACTTAGTACATTTGTTATTCATCACATGCTTACATTTTGGTATGACATTTGGTTTGTTTAAATGGGACAATGTACATTCATTAACACCGATCATGCCGCTCGGTAGTAGGTAGTGGTACCATAGGACTTGACAACTCCCATTCCTGAAATCCCGGGTTTGTTTGGATTGGAAGGAATGACCGAATCCGACTACATTTCTAGGTGGACCTTAGACTTTGTGCTAGGGTTTATTCTACTGTCACAAGGCTTGGATGTATGAATTTTCACAATACCGCATAGATGTTTATATCAGTATAGCATGCATTTATTACACAAAACATAACTTTGATTTAAACCATGTTTTACTTCAATACCTTGTTTTTGTGCATTTTACATATGGTTTAGTTGACATATTTCACTTACTATACATAAACATTTTGACATTGATATACACAATTCATGGTTTACATTAGACATAAACATTTTGACAATTGATTATACATAAACATTTTACTTTGGTGGTTTGGTTTGGGTAAGTGATTTAAGTAACGAGGCGTGTGTAATACGATACAAGTATGGTGGATACGCCGCTGGTACTTCCTATATATAAGTGCTTGTATGGTATTACATATCGTAGCGTTTTTTGAATCATTTCAACATAAGACATATAACATTTTATACAAATAACATACTTTTCACAAGACATTGTTTTACAAAACAACTTATCTTATACAAACTCATTTTTCTTGGTTATTCATTTAACCATACATTATTCTCTTATTTATACATATCATCTAATCTTATTGCTTTTCAAATGATTTACAAGACAAAGCAAATTACAAGGTTCATGACTAAATATTTTCTTAAAAATAAGTCATGAATTCTATTTTCACAAACCTATGTATCTCACAGGCATTTTTATGCTGACGTACCTATTTTCACATGTGTTTCAGGATATGATGCATAGGATTTATCAAGATACACTTAGGCGGACTTGGGCCTTAGTGACAATAAAAGATGCAAGACTAGTTATTTATGTTATATTTCTTTGATTGTCAAGACATTGTAACTCTTTTAGTCAATAAAACAATATTTCAATTTCCATGTGTTATGAAACAATGATTCTGTTACAACACTCCCCGACGTTTCCGCCACGTTTTGTTGTTTTACGTGGTCGGGGTGTGACAGAAAAGTTGGTATCAGAGCTCATGGTTATAGGGAATTAGGTTATTAGTAATACTTTGACCTAGTCCATAACCTTCCTAGGACCCTAACGCGAGTTTACTTGCGTTTAGTCATAAAACAATACCGTCACCTATCCTTAGGCGACGACCTCAACAAGAACACAAATTTCAAAACCGCTTTGGAAACTAATCATCTGTTCTAGGATGATTGATTACTAGGTTTTGAACCCTCTATTGTAAGGTTTTGAACCCTCTGTTATAAGGTTTTGAACCCTCTAAGTTTTCAAATCTCGTCAAAGTTTGCGTCTTATAATGTGAACACGTGCAAACTGGAAGAGTGAATGCCTGTACCCTGAGTTTTCTGTCGAAGGCTAGAGTGTTCGTACAAATCCGCAGTATCGGACTAGTCACTCTTACCTGGGAACTCTTGGGGTGAGTGTTCACTTATAGGCGAGAATGTCTTCAGTGATACATTAATATGACCTGTTTACTTTGATTAGTCACCGTCTCATTTGTTTGCCTTAGGTAACAAGCAAATGATCGCAATTTTATGCGTTGCCATTTTGTTTTTATTTTCCGATAATATTTCACTTGTTTCTTCCTATATCTTTCATTTTCTTCTAGAATGTCTCTTCCTCCCAGCAACGGTCAAATGTCCGAGCAAACAGCCAAATTTGCTCAGCAAATAGGCGAAGTGATTCTGAAGACGGTGGATTTAGGCATTGTCATGTCTCGTCTCAACAATGAAGCCACTCAAGAGTCACCAAAGGAAGCAGAAGTCAAGCCTGCACCAAAATCAAGGAAGCGTAAGGCTTCAAAGAAACCCACAGCAGTTACACCTAATCAAGCGGGACCTAGCCAAATGACAGCGCCACCAGCTAGGAAGCCGTACTTTGGAACTGCCCCATGGTGCAAACGATGCAACCGTCATCATTCAAACCTCATACCCTGCTCCAAATGTACCTACTGTGGACGGCGGGGACATTTGGTTAACATATGCCGCTTTGCTATCCAAAACAAAGTTGTTAGCTACTGCTCAACCTCCTGCTAGGAAACCTTATGCCGGTACTGCACCAAAATGCGACAAATGTAATGGGCATCACCAAGCTCACTTACAATGTCGTCTGTGTGTATCATGTGGGTGAATTGGTCACCTGGAAAGTGCTTGTTGATGTAACCCGAACCAAGGTGGTCCAGATCAACCACAAGCCAATCCTGCTCAAGCTCGCTTTCAGCCTGGATCGTGCTACAACTGTGGCAAGATGGGTCATTTCGTGAATAAATGCCCGAAGCTTGCTAAGGCAAATCCAACCCACGGATGAGCAGTTGGCTGATTAGAAGATGTTGTTGTCTTATGCTTTTGTTTCTTCTATTTCTTGTAATGTGAAACAATCTGATTTGATTATAAATAAATTGTTGTTCACAATTCTGATATACAAGTGTAGTTACATGAGTAAATGGAAATTCTCTATGATACCTGTATTAAGGAACTATGTTCCTTACAAACTACTCTTGTGATTCTCTCTTTCAAATGATCGCTCATGATTCCCTCGAAAATTTTAAGTACTCGTTTCACTCTAAGAAACAAAGTACATAAAATAAAGTGACATTATGAGTAATCATGCTTCTGCACATCTGTGCCTTTGAATCCTTGGTTAGATAACTAAGGGTATTTTCAAATCTCATACCCATTACGTTTTGATTTTTTTTAACATACACAGTACAAGTATTTCAAAAACAATCTTCATGATCTCAAAACATTTCATATAGTTTGAAAACAATTTTTTTTTCAAATGCATTGTCTATGTTATTTCAAAAACATTGGCTATGTTTTCAAAAAAAAAAAAAACAACAACCTGCATAATTTCAAAATGTTTCATATAGTCTGAAAACAATATTAACACAGTACATTTTCTTATCAAGTGCATGATTTCGAAAAGCATTATTCATATTTTCAAAAACCATATACATAATTTCAAAATTCATCTCGCATGATTTTAAAACAATTTTTTTATATAAATATATACCTACCTAATACACCTACTTTATGATTTCAAAGGTATTATATATAAGGTTTCAAAAACATTGAACACATTTTTTTAAGAACCCCATGCATAGTTTTCCAAAAATATTTCTCTTCATACATAGACTTAACTTTCAAAGTTCGCTTCATATGTCGCCTTGGCATATCTGGCATCTCAACTTCATAAGCATTTTACTTCATGTTTTGACCTAAGCACATCCAGTGCAAGGTTTCAAAACATCTTCAACTTCTAAAATCCATATGGGATCTTTTTATCTTCACGTTTAGACCCTTGTGGATGATTATCATTCAAATCAGAGTCCTTAATTGGATTCCTTATGTACCTAAATTCGAACATTTCGGTTCCTTATAATCGAAATCGAATTTTTCTTTTAAAAATCTTCCTATCTTTATAGTTAGATTCTTGATAATGTTTAAAGTACCAAATGAAATCCACGAGATGGATTCCTAGTGTGCTTTAAATACATGTGCTCTGTTAGCAAAACAAATTAACAAATTAAAGATCTAGATAAACAATCTTTGTGGTTATATGACTATGTGTTTATGCATCTTGTGTTTTCTTTTATGCATTTTGTGTTTTTGTATACTCTGGGTGTTCGTTATCCAAATCCTCGTAGAATCTTTCATATCTTCATATGAGGGATTCGTAGTAGGATATTCAAAAAGGTACTACCTTAAATCCTTATTGGGCATCTATGTAATAGTTAAGACCCTTGGGTTATATAGTACCATTCCATGTTTCATAAGAGACCCTTTTAGGGGTCTAGTAAAAAAAGATTGATTCAAAAATCTGGTTAAGAATGACATGTGATGATATAAGCTGAAAAGACTCCTTGGTTGTCTATTAAAATCATTTATTGATTTAATAAAAGGGACCCTATGGTGGTCTAGTCACACTCATCACAGGTTTGTTCATTTGGTTTTCCCCTACACATTATAAAATAGACTGTGTGAACTATGCAAGGAATTGTCTAATTATGGATGCGTACATAATTATGAAATTTAGTGCACAGAAACCCAGTAAGATTTATTATGTGTAAGAACCGATAGTGACAACAATAACAAAATGAGAACGATGTAATGGAGGTACGGTGGACGCACCAATGACGTTTCATATACTTGTATATAAGTATCCCTCTTACATTGCAAGCATGATATTATTAAAGTTACTTGAAGTTCAGAACCCTAACCAATGTTGTTCGATCTTTTCAACTTCATGTTTTAAACTCTCACAAGTTTCCTCTAAATAAAATTTCGGGACGAAATTTCCTAAAGTAGGGGAGACTGTGACACCTGGGTCACTGCGGCCATCAAACAAATACCAAACCAATGAAATATTGTGTTTCATACTTGGGATTTGTACAAATATGTGTATCATTTGCACATATCAATTCTTGTTCGATTTCGGGCTCTAAATCGCTTTCTGGAAGGTTATACGTGCACTGATGCGTAAATATAACCAGTTTAATGCAACGAACACTCCGGAATAGTGAAATAGGCTTCACATACCTTAAATAACCTTTACATAACTTAGAAATAAGTTTTGAAGGCTTTGGAATGACAAAATCAAGTTTAACCGCTTACAGGGACTAAATTCGACAAACTGTGAAAGTATGCCGATTTGAACTGTAACAGACATTCCGGAACATGACCATGAGTTAAACATACAATAAATATCCTTTACATAGCTTAGAAATAGGCTTTGAGGGGTTCGGTGTGCTAAAATAAACTTTTGGGTCGTTCAGGGACTAAAAGCGTTAAAAAGTGCACAAGTTTGCAATTTTCGCGCATAACTTACGTTCTGAATACATCCGGACATCCAAAAATTTATGTAAGCACTAAAATATTTTATTTTAGTGTTTGGCATAAGAAAAATTCATTCGTCGCGCAATTTGGACCGTTTTTGCGTTCGTTACGACTTCCGTCGTAATTAACCGAACAACGCAATCGTACGGCCAAACGAACTGACATCCGAGATATTTTTGAGCATGTTTTCAGTTCCCTATACCTTAACTTCATTTTAGAGCTTTGAAATGGGGTTAACGGGGCTTAAACATGTCAAAAATGCATCAAAAACCAAGTTTGGAGCTACAGGGGCCTGTTCTGCCATTTTTCAAACTTTCTGGTCTGCAAGGTCCTTACGGACTGTAAGGTTCTAAGTCTTACGGTCCGTAAGCATGGGTCAGATGCAGAAAATCGTTTTTGACTGCTGTTATCAGCTTTTCAACACTCCAAAGGCCAATGCCACATGTCAATCTCTGGTGGTGGGGGCAAAACGAGTTACCATAACATTCCAACACATGTACGGATGAGATTCGATCACGTTATTCGATAAACGATCCTAACGGTTGTCCATTTACTATAAATACCCAACCCATCTCAACCCCAAAACCCACAAATCTGATCAAAAGTGCTCTAAGTTGAAGTCATTGCTTCATACCTGAGCTATTCGATCAAGTTTTACTAGCGGAGACCCTTTGTAAGTGTTCCTTCGTTCTTTTATCGCTTTCCTTGTCCGAAAGTCAAACTATGTTTGACTTTCTGCGTTGACCAGTTTATGGTCAACACGAAGTTTGTTTGGACTTCATAACGTGAGCGTGATCACGATGGTTATAGTCCCTAGTGACTATACCTATTGATTACCACGTTATCTAGGCTCAGTGACGAGTCGTAGTTTCGGCCAAAATGCGTGTTATTGCGTATTTTGTAACCAAACTACTTCTAGGTATCAAAACCGTTTGTTTTGATACCAAACCTGTTTTCTAAACTTAGTTAAGCATGTTTTAACATGCTTAGCTCGTCACTTTTAGTTTAGTGCTTATATAGGGTCGTAAGGTAAGCAATCTAAACAATCGCTTATACTTTCGAACCCGACCCGTTTAACACATTAGGTGACCATAGTATATATGGAATAACCTTCCGAGGTTATACCTTATGGTCGCTTCGTTTAAGTAGTTGTACGATAAGTAGTTTATATGCCTTAAGTAAATTACCAAAATGCCCTTTTTACTCCAAAATTCATTTTAAGCATATGTAACATAACTTTTAACATCTAAACTGATTTGGCAATAATATTAGACATGTTAAGGCATATTTTACTTATCATAGGGCTAGTTAGGCATTCCGAGCGCGTTTCACGCGAACGACGCGTTAAAGTAGCATAAGCTACCTAAACGGGTCGTAATGGGTCGTAAGCACTTAGGTTAGGTTTCATTTTAGTATGTGGGCTTTGTTAAACCATATTACATGAGTTCACATACTCATTTAGTTTACGAACCCTCATTCTATCCGATCCTCCGATTTAGGTCCGGTATATTAACATTGTTACCTATATTTAGGTGCCGTTTGATATCCGTGATCTCTAGCATTGTTTGGTTGTTACTCAAGGACTACTAAGCAATCTCAAGTGAGTACATAGACCCATCTTTTATTGTTTTCCAAGCATTTTGGGGTGAAACACATGTGCCTACTTGTTACTTTCATGCTTTTCCATGTTTTCATATCATACGCTTGCTATGTTCATTAGTACATTTATAGTACATGATTTCATTGTGTTTTTGCTATGTATGCCCATTGTGTACATACTTAGTACATCGTTTTACATTACATTTTATGCTATGTATGTCCATTGTGTGCATACTTAGTACATTGTTTTTACATTACATTTTATGCTATGTATGCCCATTGTGTGCATACTTAGTACATTGTTTTACATTACATTTTATGCTATGTATGCCCATTGTGTGCATACTTAGTACATTGTTTTACATTACATTTTATGCTATGTATGCCCATTGTGTGCATACTTAGTACATTTGTTATTCATCACATGCTTACATTTTGGTATGACATTTGGTTTGTTTAAATGGAACAATGTACATTCATTAACACCGATCATGCCGCTCGGTAGTAGTTAGTGGTACCATAGGACTTGACAACTCCCATTCCTGAAATCCCGGGTTTGTTTGGATTGGAAGGAATGACCGAATCCGACTACATTTCTAGGTGGACCTTAGACTTTGTGCTAGGGTTTATTCTACAGTCACAAGGCTTGGATGTATGAATTTTCACAATACCGCATAGATGTTTATATCAGTATAGCATGCATTTATTACACAAAACATAACTTTGATTTAAACCATGTTTTACTTCAATACCTTGTTTTTGTGCATTTTACATATGGTTTAGTTGACATATTTCACTTACTATACATAAACATTTTGACATTGATATACACAATTCATGGTTTACATTAGACATAAACATTTTGACAATTGATTATACATAAACATTTTACTTTGGTGGTTTGGTTTGGGTAAGTGATTTAAGTAACGAGGCGTGTGTAATACGATACAAGTATGGTGGATACGCCGTTGGTACTTCCTATATATAAGTGCTTGTATGGTATTACATATCGTAGCGTTATTTGAATCATTTCAACATAAGACATATAACATTTTATACAAATAACATACTTTTCACAAGACATTGTTTTACAAAACAACTTATCTTATACAAACTCATTTTACTTGGTTATTCATTTAACCATACATTATTCTCTTATTTATACATATCATCTGATCTTATTGCTTTTCAAATGATTTACAAGACAAAGCAAATTACAAGGTTCATGACTAAACATTTTCTTAAACATAAGTCATGAATTCTATTTTCATAAAACCTATGTATCTCACAGGCATTTTTATGCTATTTATGTTATATTTCTTTGATTGTCAAGACATTGTAACTCTTTTAATCAATAAAACAATATTTCAATTTCCATGTGTTATGAAACAATGATTCTGTTACAACACTCCCCGACGTTTCCGCCACGTTTTGTTGTTTTACGTGGTCGGGGTGTGACACTACTCACCCCTAAGTATCATCTTTTACATAAAACACACACACCAATATAATTTACAGTTAAGGCACAAAGTTCTCGTGTTAGTCAAACAATGCATAAAGTAATGCATAGTTCCATGCAATGCTAAAGATTGTGTGACCAAATTAATTGTGTTAGGTTAAAGCATTAACCTGAAGTTGCGGGTTGTCACATCATCCCCAACTTAAAAGAAATTTCATCCCGAAATTTGATAAGCAACCCAAAACAGCAAGACGGTAACTCAGGATGACTGGGGATTTTTCGTGGGTACCACAGTTTTATTGGGAAGGATTAGGGTTGGGTGGTTGTAATTAATATAGGTAGTTGGTTGATAAAAAAAATTAAAACAAAACAATGTTGCAGCCATACATGCGGCTGCAAAGTTGTTGTCTTCTATTTATTTATTTTTTTGATTTGTCCCACTACGGCATGATTATTTAATATGTATTAAATTTGTTAGTCATAAGACTAACCACTCAAATGAAAGGTTAAGTAGTTAGGTGGTTTCAAAAACAATTAAATAAAATCCATTTGTTGCTGCTTTTGAAATTTGTTGCTGATAATGGCTAAAGCCAATTAGGTTTTTATATATATTATTATTTATTCTTTTTTTTTGTCATGCAAATATTTACGTATGTATGTATGTATGTATTATTATTATTATATTATTACTAGAATTATTATTATTATTATTATTATATTATTATTATTATTAGAATTTGATCACTTATATAATAGCTATCAAGCATGTATAAGTTATGAGTACTAGTATGTCGAGTATCGGTTGCGTGTATGCATTCGAGATTGGTAACGCGTAACCCGAGTATTGCAACACGTTTAAGTATGTATAAAAATAAAATTTCATTACGATCGAAGTCTCGGATTTACAATGGTTTGAAACGAAAAACGAAATACGAAATACAAAAGGAAGAAGCTTCGAAAAATAGGAATACAAGACACGATCTTTCTAATTATGGAAAGTACTAGGAAGCAAGGCGTTACAGTCTCCCCTCCTTTAGAAAATTTCATCCCGAAATTTAGGAAGAAGTAGTGAAAAGATATGGATACTTCGTCTTCATGTCACTCTTGAGTTCCCAAGTAAATTCAGCGCCATGTTTACCTTCCCATCGAACCTTAACGATAGGAATTTCACTGCGCCTCAATAACTTGACTCCTTGATCCATGATTTCGACGGGTTTTTCCACAAAATGCAAGGTCTCGTTGACTTGGAGGTCCTCGAGTGGGACTTGAAGTCCTTCGTCAGCTAGACACTTCTTAAGGTTGGATACGTGAAAGACATGGTGTACATTGTTGAGTTCTTCTTTGAAAGCTAGAAACCACTTTTCCAGAATTGAGGTTATTACAGATTCGGGAGGTATTACCTATGAGGGTGATATGGTATATAAAGCATTTGTTCAGCATTATGAAAAGTTTTTTGGTTCTCAAGGTGACATTTCGCTTCAGCCGGCTCCAGAGTTATTCCCCAAAATGCTATCTTTTAATGTGGCATCTCATATGGTCCGAGAAGTAACGACGAAGGAGATCAGAAAAGCGATGTTTTCTATTGGTAACGATAAAGCCCCTGGGCCGGATGGTTACACGGCCGCCTTTTTTAAAAGTGCTTGGTCGTTAGTTGGTGATGATGTCTCTAATGCGATTAAAGACTTCTTTGAAACGGGTAACATGCTGCGGGAATTGAATCATACCCTCATTGTTCTTATTCCAAAGGTTTCGACCCCTATGCAAGTTACTGATTTTCGGCCGATTGCTTGTTGTAATGTTTTTTATAAATGCATTAGTAAGATTGTTGCTGAGAGAATGAAAGGAGCTCTTAATGATATTGTTAGTATCAACCAATCTGCCTTTGTTCCTGGTCGGAAGATATCGGATAATATTCTGTTGACCCAAGAGCTTATGCATAATTATCATCGAGATGCGGGTCCTCCGAGATGTGCGTTTAAGGTAGATATTCAGAAAGCGTATGATACTGTGGATTGGGAGTTTCTGAAAAGTGTGCTGATTGGTTTTGGTTTTCATAGTAAAATGGTGGAGTGGATTATGGTATGTGTGTCTACTACCTCTTTCTCGGTCTGTGTGAATGGCTTAGTGCATGGTTTTTTCAAAGGCAAACGTGGCTAAGGCAAGGGGATCCAATGTCCCCATACTTATTTACTTTGGTGATGGAGGTCTTAACGAGCATTTTGCATCATTCGGTACGAATTGATTCGTCTTTCAAATTCCATAATAGATGTGAAAAGCAGAAGATTATTAATCTTTGTTTTGCAGATGACTTATTCCTTTTCGCTAGAGGTGAAGTATATTCGGCCAACTGTATTATGTCTTCTCTCGCTAAGTTTACCAAGATGTCGGGGTTAGTGCCTAGCAATCAGAAAAGCACGGTTTTCTTTTGCAATGTTAAAAATCAAACAAAACAAGCTATTCTAGATATCATGCCATTTACGGAAGGAAAGTTGCCTGTTAAATACTTGGGGGTTCCCCTGATTTCGGCTAGGCTGGGGTACAATGACTGTCGTGTGCTAGTGGATAGATTAGAGAAACGTATTATACATTGGAGGAACAAGATGTTATCTTTTGCGGGAAGACTTCAGCTTATTATTTCTGTGCTTTCATCTATGCATATTTATTGGGCCTCGGTTTTTGTCTTACCGGTTCAGATTATTAAAGAGCTTGAAGCTAAAATGAGAAACTTTCTATGGTCTCAAGAATCTGCGTTTATTAAAGGTAAATCTAAAGTTTCTTGGAAGTTGGTTTGTACGCCTAAGTATGAAGGTGGTTTGGGTATTAGAAGGATTGGGGATATGAATAAATCATTGATGTCGTCTCATATTTGGAGCATTGTCTCCAAGCAAGAATCCTTGTGGGTGGACTGGGTGCATGCGTATCGTTTAAAGGGCAAGAGTTTCTGGGTGTGTAAAACGCCCTCTAATAGCTGTTGGTCTTGGCGAAAACTCACTCAGATTCGGCCTATGGTTACAAAATATATATGGTCGGATTTAGGTAATGGTGCCAGCACATCAGCCTGGTATGATAACTGGAACGAATTGGGTCCTCTTGGTGATTTTTTATCGTCTAGAGTGATCACTGATGCTGATTTTAGTTTGGATGATTCGGTTGCTGATGTGTATTCGAATGGAGCATGGAGATGGCCTACGGCCTGGAGGGATTTATTTCCTGTCCTTATTCAGATTGATCGAGTTCGGTTGGATCCCATGAAAACAGATAGGCTGCTATGGAAGGATGGTGATGATCTTAATGGTTTTTCGACGTCCGGGGTTTGGCATTCGTTGCGTCATAGAGAGCCGGATGTTAATTGGTGTAACATTGTTTGGTTCGGCCAGTGTATTCCTAGACATGCTTTCATGATGTGGTTGATTATGAAACGTAAGCTCCTTACGCAAGACAAGATTTTGCAATGGGATTTGTCTCGTAGAAAAAACATGAACATGATGTGTTGTTTATTGTGCTTTGAGAATGTTGACTCTCACCCTCACTTGTTTTTTGAATGCAAGTACTCATCGCAAGTGTGGGCTCAAATTAGGAATAGGGGGGATGAACTCAGTTTGTCCGAAATGGTCGGACATTATTGACTGGCTTTGTGCTCGTGCTCATCAAAAGAGGGCTGATACTTATGTTGCTAAGCTTCTTGTTTCGGCTGCTGCTTATACTATTTGGCAAGAGAGGAATGCCAGGTTGTTTAAAGATCAATTGAGACCACCTGAGACGGTTAGTGATGTTATCATAAAAACGGTGCGATACAAGTTGATGGGAGCAAAGTTGAAGGATACCGTTAGGGTGCGGAAGATTCTTGAAGAATGGGAGATCCATGCGTTTGAGAAGAGTGACGATGGAGGCTGATTAGTTTTTAGTTGTTTTTCGTTTTTCGGTCTAGAAATTTTGTCTACTTGTTTATTTTCCTTTTGTTGGTTGGACGTTTGTTGGTTGTTTGGTGTTTCGGGTTTACTTTCATGAGGCATGTCTCATGATTGAACTAGTGTAGACACTCTACACTACTTGTTTCGTTTTGGTTGTGAATATATAGAATCACCGGGGTAACCCTTTACCCAAAAAATACATTGTTGAGTTCTTCAGGTAGGTCCAGTCTATACGCAACCTTGCCAATCCTTTCGAGGATCTTGAAAGGACCAACGTAGCGAGGTGCGAGTTTCCCTTTCTTACCAAATCGAACCACGCCCTTCCAAGAGGATACCTTGAGAAGTACTAAGTCACCTGTCTCGAATTCCAAGGGTTTACGACGCTTGTCGGCTAACTCTTTTGTCGGCTCCTGGCTTTCAATAAGTTGTCTCGAACCGGTATAAGCTCGGGACCAGTGAAATGAGATTCACCAACCTCGTGCCAACAAATAGGCGAATGGCACTTGCGACCATGCAATGCTTTGAAAGGTGCCATTTGAATACTCGCATGATAACTGTTGTTGTACGAGAATTCGATCAAAGGAAAGTGTGAATCCTAGTTGCCACCAAAATCTATTACGCAGGAACGAAGCATATCCTCTAATGTTTGGATAGTGCGCTCGGTTTGACTGTCAGACTGAGGATGAAAAGCGGTGCTAAGGTTAAGAAAAGTACCCATAGCAGATTGAAAGGTTTGCCAAAGACGAGACGTAAAACGAGCATCACAATTGGAAATTATGTCAATGGGTATACCATGACGCAGATGATCTCATCAGTGTAGATCCTAGCCAATTTCTCGACTTTGAAATCTTCACGAATGGGAAGGAAAGGAGCTGATTTGGTCAATCGATCAACGATCACCCAAATACTGTCATGACCAGAAGAAGTACGAGGGAGTTTGGTGATAAAATCCATGGCAATGCTCTCCCATTTCCAGACAGGAATTTCTGGTTATTCGAGCAAGCCAGAGGGACGTTGATGTTCAACTTTTACCTTCAAACAAGTGAGACATTTCACAACGTAAGAGGCGATATCCCGCTTTATTCTAGGCCACCAGTAAGATGTACGCATATCTTGGTACCTCTTGTCAGCACCAGGATGAACGGAATACTTCGATTTGTGTGCCTCGTTCATTAGAAAGTTTCGAAGGTTTTCATGATTAGGGATCCAGATACGATTGAGATAGTATAGAATATCATCAGATTTAGACATGAGATCTTGCTCCATAGCGCCTCGTATCTCGACAGAGAGATTACCTTCGTTAATAGAGGCATATTGAGCTTCGCGAATGCGGCATTGGAGATCGTTAACGAGTTGGAGACAACGAGCACTCTTCACATGAGTTTTACGACTAAGAGCGTCGGCCACTACATTCGTTTTACCTGGATTGTATTTGATTTCGCAGTCGTAGTCGTTTAACAGTTCCACCCAACGACGTTGACGCATGTTCAATTCCTTTTGGTCGAAGATATGTTGAAGGCTCTTATGGTTGGTGAAGACCACACACTTAGTACCATAAAGGTAGTGTCGCAAAATCTTCAACGCAAAATCAATTGCGCCAAGTTCAAGGTCGTGAGTAGTATAGTTCTTTTCATGTATTTTGAGTTGTCTCGACGTATAAGCGATGAGCTTGTCTCTTTGCATAAGCACACAACCAAGTCCAAGGTTTGAAGCATCACAATATACGATGAAGCCATTGTTACCATCATGAAGCACGAGAATAGGAGCATTACAAAGGATCTCCTTGAGCGTTTGAAAATATTCCTCTTGTTTGGGACCCCAAACAAAAGGTTTCTCTTTTTGAGTCAAAGAGGTCAAAGGAACGGAGATCTTCAAAAAGTTAGAGATAAAACGACGATAGTAACCAGCAAGACCAAGAAACGATCGAATTTCAGACAGAGATTTAGGTGCGATCCAGTTCTTCACAGCTTCGATTTTAGCGGGGTCAACGTGAATACCAAGTTCGTTGACAGTATGACCAAGGAATTGAACCTCTTTTAACCAAAATCCGCACTTGGAGAATTTGGCGTATAGACGTTCAGTACGAAGAAGTTGAAGGATAAGACGCAAGTGTTGCTCATGCTCCCCTTGTGTCTTGGAATAAATGAGAATATCATCGATGAAGACGATCACGAAACGGTCCGAGTACGCTTTGCACACGCGGTTCATCAAATCCATGAAAACAGCAGGTGCATTGGTCAAACCAAAGGGCATGACCACGAACTCGTAATGACCATAACGCGTACGAAAAGCGGTTTTAGGTACATCTTCTTCGAGGACTCGAAGTTGATGGTACCCAGAACGAAGATCGATCTTGGAAAAGCAGGTCGTGCCTTGCAATTGATCGAAGAGGTCATCGATGCGAGGAAGGGGGTATCGGTTCTTGACAGTGAGCTTGTTGAGCTCACGATAGTCAATACACATTCGGAATGACCTGTCTTTCTTTTTTGACGACTAGAACGGGAGCGCCCCAAGGAGAAGTACTAGGGCGTATAACGCCTTTATCAAGAAGCTCTTGAAGTTTTTTTTGGGTAAAGGGTTACCCCGGTGAATTTTATATATAAAAACTAAAAGAATCACACGAGTGTGCCAGAGAAGCACACTAGAGCTAGCCTTGGCATACCAAGACTAGCAAGACCAAACCAACATCCTCAAACAACCAAACAAACCAACCAAAAGAAACAACCAAAAGCCGAAAGGCCCGAAACAATGGCAACCAAAAAAGAAAAAACTCAGACTACAAACACTATCCCGGTTCGAGGCTTAAAACCCTCACTTGGGTCTTCCACCTCTCTAACAACAAAGGGTTCTTCGAGCACCTCCCTGCCTTGAACGTCATCAACTCCAGGCGCACCGTATGGAGGACAATATTGGCAATCATAGGAGCATTACGATGGTTCGGTGAGAAAAGTCTATTGTTTCTCTCTTGCCAAATGAAATAAGTAGAAGCTGCCACTACCAGTTTACTAATAATACTTTCAGCATTCTTACATCTCTGACGCTGGGAAAACCATGCCATAATAGAGTCCCATCTAGCATCAAATGTGTCCATGTATGCCATATCTTTAACCAGGTTCCATACTTGTATCGCATAAGAGCACTGGAAAAATAAGTGATCACGAGAGTCTTTACCATGTTGGCAAAGCGGACAACACATGAGATTGAGATTGGTTGCACTTCTCGCGTCCCACACACCCATATGATCCTGAGTTTTCAGGTTGTTCTTGATGACTAACCACACATGGAAAGAGTGTCTAGGAATACATTGACTAAACCACACCAAATCCACCCAATCAACCTCATCCACGCGATCGGATATTATCCCATACCTCACTTGCACTGAAATACCTTTGTTTGCCTTGCCTATCCTTCCAAATTAAATTGTCTGCTGCGTTTTGGTCAAGAAAAGGTGGAGTTAAATTAATCAGCACCGGGAAAAGATCATACCAAGTCTGCATGTTGAAACCCGCCCCATGTATCCATCTAGGAGTAATAAAATTTCTAAGAGGACTATATTCACACCAGTTATCATTCCATGCATTAGTTTTTCGGCCATCACAAATGGAATACCATATGAATGGACGAACGGATGCTCGAATAGCTAAGATTTTCCTCCACCCCCAACTCACACTACCTCGATAAGGGATGTCCCAAAAATTCTTACCCTTGATCCTGTAAGAATGGACCCATTTAACCCAAATGGACTCTCTCTTAACAAGAATACTCCAAATATGGTTTGCCAGAAGAGCTTTGTTCACATAAAAAATTCTTCTAATACCTAGACCTCCTTCATACTTAGGAAGACAAACATTATTCCAAGCCACTTTAGGATTAGCGTCCTTAACCGGACCTCCACTCCATAAAAAATTTCGCATTCTTTTTTCAATATCACCTATAATACGAGCCGGAAGCATAAACACAGAGGCCCAGTAAATGTGCATAGCCGAGATAACTGAGTTAATCAATTGAAGCCTTCCCGCAAAAGAAAGAGACTTATTCATCCAATGATCGATCTTTTTATCCACACGGTCCACAAGAATTTTGCAGTCCTTATACATAAGCTTGGTTGAGATTAGCGGGATGCCCAAATACCGAACAGGGAGATCTCCCTCTTTAAAAGGCAAAAAAGAAAGAATTTCCTGTTTAACCATAAGAGAAACGTTGCTAAAAAAAGCCGTGCTTTTAGCCAAGTTCGGGGTTAAACCTAAAACTCTAGTGAACAAATCCAATGTATCCCTCATGACTTTTACAAAGACCAGATCCGGATTGACAAACAAAAACAAGTCATCAGCAAAATTAATAATCTTCTGTTGTTTGCACTTGGCATGGTATCTGAAAGCAGGATTCCGATCAGCAGCTTGATGTAACACTAACGAGAGGACCTCCATTACTAAGGTGAATAGATAAGGGGATATAGGATCTCCCTGTCTAAGACCCCTCTTACATTTGAAGAAGCCACATAGGTTTCCATTAATGCTTAGCGAAAAAGAAGCAGTGGATACACATGTCATAATCCAATCAACCATTTTTTGAGGAAATCCAAAACTGATTAGAATAGATTTAAGAAAAGACCAGCTAACTGTATCATAAGCTTTCTGGATATCAATTTTGAAAGCACACCTTGATTATCCTCTATTAAGATGGTAGTTATGCATAAGCTCCTGCGTGAGAAGGATATTATCAGAAATTCTCCGACCAGGCACAAAAGCAGATTGATTTATATCAACCAAGCTACCCAGACTGCCTTTTATTCTCTTCGTCAATATTTTGCTAATGCATTTAAAGATGACATTGCAACAAGAGATAGGTCTATACTCTAAGACCGAACTAGGCATAGGGACTTTGGGAACAAGGGCGATAATCGTGTGGTTTACTTGCTGAAGCAGTTTCCCATTTCCAAAAATTGGAGGATGGCATTGGACACCTCCTCACCCACTATGCCCCAAGCTTTCTTAAAAAACACCGACGTATAACCATTGGGGCCAGGGGCCTTGTTATCGCCAATGCTGAACATCGCAGATTTAACTTCGTCTCGGGTCACCTGACGTATCATATGGGCAGCCGCAACTGGGCTGACAGTATTGGTAAATAAGTCCTCCATAACCAGCTCATCCACCTTATCTTCGGCCCCCAAGAAACTAACATAATGATCAACTAAAGCTAGCTCAACACCTGACCCCTCGAATTGATTACCATTTGCATCATTAATGCTATGAATTTTACTCCTAGCATTCCTACTCTTAACAAAATTGTGAAAATAGGATGTGTTGCCATTTCCTGCACAAAGCCATTCCAGTTTAGCCTTCTATTTCAAGAAAGATTCCTCATCATAAGCTGCACTATGGAACTCTTTAATGAGATTGGTCTCTTTGTCCTGAAGAGCGATATCAAATGGGTTCGAATCTATTTGTTTTTGAACTTCATCCAGCTTGAGTCTTAGATCATTCACCTTAACGTGCAAGTTACCTTGTTGATGGAGAAGTTTCCTTAACGGAGGCTTTAGGTTCCGAAGCTTTTTAACCACAGATAGCATAGGAATGCCCTCTATTGTTTTACTCCATTCAGTCGCCACACATTCCTTAAATTCATCTTTAGCAGCTATGAAGTTTGCAAACTTAAAAGGCTTTGGCTGTATCCGAGAATCCCTAGCCATTTTATGAATACATGGAGTATGATCCGACATATGGTAGGGATGATAAAGAATGTGGGCATTTGGAAAATCATCCAAGAAACTAACATTTCCCATTACCTGATCAATCTTCTTGAGGATGCCTACCCCTTCTCTTGGTTTTTGATTCCAAGTAAAGTGAAGGCCGTGACCAGGAACATCGAGCAGCTCATTGTGTTGAACACATTCAAAAAAATCCCTCATACCAATCGTAAGAGTAGAAGTGCCATGCAGACAATCATCCATATAAAGGGCCGAGTTAAAATCCCCATAACAATCCACAGTTTATTTCTCGTAACCAACTTATGTTTGCATAAATCTTGCCATAAAACTCTTCGTTCCTGATAAGTGTTCTTTGCATAGACAAAAGAGACAAGCAAAACTTTAGAATCAATTTTAGACTTTAGTTGGACATGCATGACCTGGTCCGTTTGAGCTAAGACCATAAGATCGACATTCTCATCATTCCACCCCACAAAGATTCTGGTTCCTCTGTTACAGACCCCACCATTAGATGTCCACTCCCATTTTTTAAAGACACTACGACAAACCTTCGAAAGCTTTGCAACCTCCACATGAGATTCCAAAATAGCACAAACATTCAGATGATTATCTTTAACTATTTGGTGAACCTCTCTTTGTTTCAGGGGCCGGTTCAAGCCCCTTATATTCCAAGAGGCTATGCTATCCATCGAAACCCATGTCTACGGGAGTGCTTGCCCCCTTCGAAGTTCCATTCTTTTTATCCGCATTCATGAAGGACGATATTTCAGTTTGAAAAGGTTCTACAAAACCCTCCTCTTCAGCATTATTCTGACCTGACTTTTTAGAACCTTTGCTTACTAAGCTGTTCCCGTCCTCATCCACCTTTTCATAAACAGGATCCAGTGAAAGT
Organism: Helianthus tuberosus; assembly: GCA_030545235.1. Taxonomy (NCBI): domain Eukaryota; kingdom Viridiplantae; phylum Streptophyta; class Magnoliopsida; order Asterales; family Asteraceae; genus Helianthus; species Helianthus tuberosus. The sequence continues at coordinate 154,965 of JARYGA010055104.1, forward strand.
TGCTCATTTACGGTGCCTGATCTCAACGAATCATTCGCTAAAACCTCAAATTTGTTATGCATTTTCACATTACCCGTATCTCCTTTAGAATCCGTTTGACTCTTTGTACCCGAAGAACTTGCTCCTCCCGAATTAGTTTTAGGCTTGTATATGAATTTCGGCTTTTGTTTCTTCTATGGAAAACCATGTTTGGCTGTTTTGCTTTTGTCCCTAATGAACCCCTCCTCATCAATAATAACCTGCTTTGCTTTCTCCTTAGGAGTCTTTGGGCATGTCGTGTTGTTGTGGCCAAATAAGCAGCATATTTCACACCGATGCGGCTTCCATTCATATTCTATTTTGATTCTTTTCGTCACAAAACCTTCTTCATCCATTTTTGGTATAGCAACCACTACATGATTTTTTAATTCAATATCTGCATTAATTTCAATCATGGCACGTGCATAACTGGTTCTACCCCAATTTTCAATGCACATATCAGCTGTGTAACTATCCAACCTTTTCGGGATACCAACTTTCGAAGCAAGGAGACTTAAACCATCATCCGTATAAACAGCAAGAGGCACATTATGAAACTTAATCCAAACTGGAACCGATTTGATTCCATCCTTCTTTAAACTCACCGTCGGTCCCCAGATGTTCAGGAATAATGGCATCTTTCTAATCAACCATGGACCACCTTCTAGAACTTTATTCATACCCTCCTTGGTTTCGAATTTGAAGAAGAAAAAGCCATCTGAATTCATTATCAGCTTAACGAAACCATATTTTGCCCAAACATTCTTTACATAATACTCAACAACTGGAAAAGGCAATCTATCACCTAGAAAATAGCCATAAAGAACGTTCTCGAATTTCTTTTGAACCTGACGAATAGCTTCCTTTGGTATCACAACATCAGCCTCCTCCACAGTCTCCGTAGATTCTAGAAGTCTGAAGTTGACCTCTCGCTTGACTCGAGAGTTCTTGCATCTCAGAAGGTGCTAAACGGTAGGGAGACTTAGCGACGGGCGTAGCGCCAGGCACTAAATCGATGCGAAAATTGACAGAACGAGCAGGAGGCGGACCAGGGAGATCGTTGGGAAACACATCGGGAAAATCACGTACGACGGGAACGTCGCTTATGCTTGGGCCTTTGTCCTTCTTTTCCACAATGTGGGCGAGAAAGGCGAAGGTACCCTTGCGTAAGCATTTATTCACTTGCAAACACAACATAAGATTGAGACCTTGAGAAGGTTTCTCGCCATACACGTGTAGATAATCACCGTTTGGAAGAGGGAGACGGATAAACTTTTCAGAACAAACAACTTCAGCACGAACTCGCCTAAGCCAGTCCATGCCTACTATGATGTCAAAGCTACCCATTTGCATAGGTATAAGATTGATCGAGAAGGTATGATCATTAAGAATCAAGGAACAATTGGAAAGAACGGAATCGACAGCAACGGATTTACCATTAGCGACTTCGAAAATAAAAGATCTTGGCAACTTAGAGCGTTTACACATAAGCAAAGGTTCGAATTCTGGCGACACAAAACTTTTATCCGCACCAGTATCAAATAGACAAGAAGCATAAACATGGTTCACAAGAAACGTACCAGTATCGCATTATGGGAAACATTAAGTTTATGGACTTGTTCCCAGACGTGTATGCTTTGTTCCAGCCTGCCCGTGTATCCGACCATACTCCATGTGTATTAAAGTTACCTTCTATCACTCGTCATAGATCGAAGCCATTTAAATTTGTTAACTTTCTGACCTCTAAACCTGAGTTTAGGCAGTTTGTTACTTCTGAATGGGCTAAAACAGTGCAAGGTTATGCTATGTTTTCGGTGGTCAAGAAAATGAGAAGCCTGAAACCATACTTTCGTAAGCTTTTACACCAACAAGGAAATCTTCATGATAGGGTTTCTCGGCTGCGTAGTGAACTGGATATGTTTCAGCAACTTGTTGATGCAAACCCCCTAGACATCGAAGCTCGAGATTCGGCTGCCAAGTGTCTTTGTGAATTTCAAGTAGCAGCTTATGATGAGGAGTGTTTTCTCAAGCAAAAATCTAAGGTTGAATGGCTTTGTGCTGGGGATTCGAATACATCCTACTTCCACAATTCTATGAAAAGCAGGAATGCTAGGAACAAGATTCATTGTATTCATGATGTGCATGGTAATCGGTTTGATGGTGATGATGTCCCTGCCGCTCTTTTGGACCATTACTCGACGTTTTTGGGAACAGATCAGCTTGTTCAGAATTTTAATGGTGAAGATCTGGTTGTTAACACTTTAAACCAAGATATGGCGGATCATATGGTTAGACAAGTGACTCGAGAGGAGGTTAAAAAAGCCATGTTTAGCATTGGTGAAATTAAGGCTCCTGGACCGGATGGTTTCACTTCTGCATTCTTTAAGCATGCCTGGGATATTGTGGGTGGTGAGGTGATGAATGCTGTGATTGATTTTTTTGATAATGGTAAACTCCTAAAACAGGTCAATCATACTATCCTTGCTCTGGTTCCAAAAAAGGATACCCCCAATTCAGTTATAGACTATCGTCCTATTTCTTGCTGTAACGTTCTGTTTAAGTGTATTAGCAAGATTATAACGGATAGGATTAAGGGAAGTTTGGATAAATTGGTCAGCATAAATCAGTCGGCTTTTATTCCGGGCAGGAAAATTTCAGACAATATTCTTCTTACTCAGGAATTAATGCACAATTATCATCTTAATAGAGGGCCTCCTAGATGTGCTTTCAAAATTGATATTCAGAAAGCGTACGATACAGTCAGCTGGCAGTTTCTTGAGTCTATTTTGCACAGTTTTGGGTTCCATTTTAAAATGGTTAATTGGATTATGACCTGTGTCACAACGGTGTCATACTCGCTTAGCATAAATGGGGAGCTTCATGGTTATTTTGCGGGAAAGCGTGGTCTTAGACAAGGGGATCCAATGTCCCCTTACTTGTTTACGCTGGTCATGGAAGTTCTGATGCTTTTCTTACAACAAGCTTCATTGCACACGTCATTTAAGTTTCATGCTCGTTGCCCTAAACAGAAGATAATAAGTGTTTCGTTTGCTGATGACTTGTTTTTATTCTCTCATGGTGATACTGCTTCGGTTAAACTTTTGAGAGAAGGCCTTGAGAAGTTTACTCTAGTCTCAGGTCTGGTTCCTAGCATGTCAAAAAGTACCGTATACTTCAGCAACGTCCCTCGCGCTATAAAAGACCGGATTATGAACCTTATGCCCTTTCAAGAGGGATCCTTTCCGGTTCGCTATCTTGGGGTTCCGTTGATTTCTACAAGATTGGCTGCCAAAGATTGCAAAGTCCTTTTGGAGCGTATGGAGAGACGAATTGATAATTGGATGTCAAAGTCCCTTTCGTTTGCAGGACGACTCCAGCTTATTAACTATGTTCTTGCGGTTTTATATTCCTACTGGGCTTCGGTCATGATGCTTCCTTCTAGTGTTATAAAGGATTTGGAGAAACGGCTTCGTAGATTCCTGTGGAATGGTGGTAATCAAGGCCCGCTTCGTGCTAAAGTAGCATGGAAGGAGGTTTATATGCCTAAAGAGGAGGGTGGTTTAGGTATTCGGAGTATCGTGGATGTTAACAAGGCTCTTTTAACATCCCATATCTGGAGCTTAATTACTAACCGTCAGTCTCTCTGGGTCCAGTGGATCCACTCTTACAAGTTGAAAGGTATTAGTTTCTGGGAAGTTCAATGTCGAGGTAGTGTTAGCTGGGGATGGAGGAAGCTTTTATCCATCCGCTCTAGTGTTCGTTCCTTCTTCTGGATGTCCATTCGGAGTGGACGACAAACGAACGTGTGGAGTGACAATTGGTGTACATGCAGTCCTCTCCGCTCGTTCATCTCCCCTAGAGCTATTGTTAATGTTGGGTTCTCTTTAAACAACACTGTGGCCGATATTGTTGCTGAAAATGGCCAATGGTTATGGCCCCAAGCGTGGTATAATGTATATCCGGTTCTCATAAACATTGATCCGCCTCAGATTATTTCTAATATGAATGACCGGTTTTGTTGGAAAGATTTGGAAGGCAATCTTCACGTTTTTGGATCCTGGGAGGTTTGGAATAGCTTGCGGAATAGACATAATAAGGTTCAATGGATTAATTCAGTTTGGTTCAGTCAGTGTATTCCTCGTCATTCATTCCACCTGTGGTTGGTTATCAAGAATAAGTTGAAAACACAAGATAGGATGGCCATTTGGGAAGCAGGTAGTGCTACTAATTTACGGCTCATGTGTTGTCCCTTATGCAGGTTTGATCGTGATTCTAGGGATCACCTTTTCTTCCAATGTTCTTATGCTTCAGAGGTGTGGAGACTGGTTAGGAAAATGGTGGACATGGGGAGTGTTACAGATACATGGAATTCAATTTCGCAGTGGATGGAGCTCAATGTGAATTCTAGATCTATGGATCATATTATTTGCAACATTCTGGTGGCAGCTTCTACATACTTTGTTTGGCAAGAAAGGAATAACCGTTTGTTCTCTCAAAACCTGAGGAGTGCTAGTGTGCTTGCTAAGGTCATCATTGATACTGTGCGGCTCAGAATTATGGGTTTCAAGTTCTGTAGAGACCCGAAGCAAAAGAAGATTTTGGATAGATGGCTGATCTCGGAAAATAACATGGATTTTGATCCCGGCTAAAGCGGGTCGACTTGTTGAAGTCTTGTTTTTGTTTGGGTCGTGTTTTGTTGTGTAGTTCTATTTGTTTGGTTGTGACGTTGTGTTGGGTTGTTTCTTTTGTTGTCCTAGTCTTGGTATGCCAAGTCTAGTAGTGTGTATTGATGTCACGATACACCCTGTTTTATTTGGTTGATTGATATAAAATTCACCGGCGTAACCCTTTACCCAAAAAAAAGAAACGTACCAGTAATGACGTCATTCGCGTTTTGGGCTTGAGCAGTAGTGAGGAGAAAACTCGGCCCCTAGCTGGTTGCTGAGCATATTGCTGCTGCTGCTGTTGTTGCTGCTGAGGTTGATTACGCTGAGGACACACGTTGGCAAAATGACTGAGATCACCACACTTGAAGCATGCTCGTACAGGAGCAGCTTGAGGTTGAGCCCGATTAGGAACAGGGTTTGCAACGATAGCCTGATCTTGGGCAGACTTTGGGTTGTAGCGACATCGATCGGCGAAATGCCCCAGCCTGTGACAGGTGGTGCATTTGCGCATTGGGTGCCAGTAGGGTGATGGTATGAACATTGGTTACACTTGGGCTATGTCCTAGTGTAGTTTCTTCTTGGTGGTTCTAGGGTTGTGGGATTAACGGCAACTACTGATTGGATGGGTTGAGTGTTTGGCGGAGTAACGACCGCACAGTTCTGGCTTGAAGCCTTCCGCTTCTTGCCCTTGTTCTTCTTGGGTGGCTGAGAGGGTGAAGGTTCAACAATGGTGGTAGTATCTGTCACACCCTCAAAATACCACCTGCGGATAACACCGCGAGGCGTGTGACGTACCAGGATCCAGCCACTAATCACATTGAACTAAAAACAAGATTTCGAATAAAGGTTTTCATTCATTAAAAAAAAGTATCAAAAAACATTAATTAAAAACTCAACGTGTTCAGCGGAAGCATAATTCAATGTTTATTCAATTTAAAGCCCAAGTGTATGTAAACCAATAGTCTCGTTTTGTGTTTCCGTGCATCACGATCCATGACCACACCTTCTCTGTCAACCATTGCTTCTACATCGTCTCCGTAACACATCGATGTTTCAGATCACCACAATAATTCTTTGTTAAACCATCACCAAACAATCACCTTCGATCATCATCAGCATTAATGTCACACCCCAACCGCGTTAAAACAACGAAACCGCGGCGGAAATGTCGGGGAGTGTTGTAACAGAATCATCGTTTCACAACCATGGTAATTAAAAGTTTCGTTTTATTGATTTATTAAGTAATTTACATTGTCTTAAAACCAAATCAACAAGTTACATATCGTCTATCATTGTTTTTATGTCACTAAGGCCACGTCCAGATCCTAAGTGAACATGCTTCCTAGCAATCAACATCACGCAACATCACCTGAAACATATGTAAAAAACAAAGTCAGCAAAGAAATGCTGGCGAGCACATAGGTTTTGTGAGAGTGTCGGATTCATGGCTCGTTTATATGTTGCAGTACCTCATTAGACTACAAGAGTCAAAAGTACAAACCTCGTTTTGAAAAGTGTATTGCAACATAATTAACCAACCCAAATCAAGATGGTTATAGTTTATAAAATCTTGTAGCCATGATTCTTAACCCCAAAACATTTTTTTTAGTAAACCAACTCGTAAAATATCTCATAAAAACTCGTTAATAAACTCGTATGGTTTATATCATTTTGAAAACCTCGTTGTGTGGCATCGTTTCAAATCGTTTCCCAAGTGAACTAAATAATGACATGAAATGTAATATGATAAAAGCACTTATATATAAGATGTACCAGCGGCGTATCTACCATGCTTTTATCATGCTACACCCATCCCATTATCTGATCACTACCCAAAACCAATCGTTTATCCAATTCGTTTATCTCGTTTAAGTCATTTCAATTCGTTTAACTCGTCTCCAAATCGTATTCATTTTAATTGTGAAACTACTTTTGGTCATCTCGCTAATAACATTCAAACCTTCGTGACTCGATTATCTCGCTTCTCGTATTAACAAACCACCAAAGGGTAAGTTAACAATCATCAGATTCGGTCGTTACCTACATAACCCCCACACATAACCAAGGGTGTAGTCTGATAACGGGATTTGTCAGATCCTATGGTAACATAACCTAATACTGGTCGGCTCGGCTGTCACACCCCCAAAATCCACCATGCGGAGTACCACCGCTTGGAGGCGTGACGTGACCAGGATCGAGCCACCAATCATATTGAACATCGTAATTAAGTAAATAAGACCAAACTCAATACAACTGGTGACCAAAGCTAGTTGACCATGTTTAGTTTAAACAGCGGAAGCATAAAAGTAAATCCAAAAGCATAAGTCCATAGTTTTAAAGTTCAGAACGCAAGTTTAATAAGTTCATAAGGATTTAAATAATAAGAACGGAACATAACAGTCCGTACACCACAACGACTCCTTCCTCGTGCAAGAACCAAGTCTTTAGCGACCTGTAAGGCATGTAACAACTAGTCAACAACAAAGTTGAGTGAGTTCACGTTTGGTTGTCTGGTTTTAAGTTGTTTCTGAAAAACGTGGTTTGACTTTCGTTGGCTTATTTGCCGTGGGGGTTACCCCGAAGTTGAAAGTATGTTTAACCATTTCCTTTTTCTTTACCCAAACCGTATCCATAATTAGTGGGGGCTTTCCCCGTGTGAACTACTAGACTGTATGATATCGACTACTACGAATAATAGTTGTGCCCTACATCAGTGTCTATCATCACTGACAGTTTGCCATAGTCCATTAGTACACGCCCGTCCGAACGGCACGGTGTGAGGTTTGTTAAACCTAATAGCGCTATTAACTAATGACCCGCTCGCCATTGGCCTCGGCGATTAAGTCGATATAAATTGAGGGACTTCATGATAGAGTTTTGTCTAGCTAGTTTTAAGGTTGTTGTCCTACCCAAGGAGGACGAACGTACGTATTCTGCACCAGGAGAATTCGTAGGTTTAATAATGGCATCCTACCTATGGAGGATGGCCGTACATATCCTACCCAAGGAGGATATGTAGATTCCAATTTTAATTTCTTAACCCATTCCCAAACCACCGGGAATCCCATGCCTTGTAGAAAGTGTGTGAACTCACCTCGGTTTGCTCGGTAGATTCTCAATATAGCTAACAGTCAAGGTCGGTCAATCACGTCCTAGTATGATTTACCAGTTAGTCATTTAGTGGCTTTCAAATAGAACACAAAGTTCCTACACGTATCTATCACACAACATGCATCATTTTAACGGTTTATGCCCATCTAAGTTTCCCATCCATTCCCCACTCAAAATCAAACATACGATAATGCACATAACATATATAACATGTTAGATCATTCACAGATAGCATACTCGACATTTAGACACGCGAGTCACAACTTATGTCATTTCAGCATTTATATTCAAAACCGGCTGTTTTCGGACATTTTAATAAAATAGTTAAATTATTCTAAAAATTCCCAAATTTTTACAGGATGTCTTAAATGTTCCATGTTTTATTGTGTAAAAATATCGGGGTCCAGTTCATTACCAATATTTTATAAAAATTCATATTACGGACTGAACTCAGATTTATGTATTTCTGACCATAGTCCACGGAACAATTTATTAAAAATTCATCGAGTGTCCGATTTACGAAATTCCAGTGGGGTAATTACAAATGCATCGGTTGTCATCTACTGTACAAATTACATGGTCCGATTCATCACAAAACTCAGGTTATGACTGAAAGTATGACACCCATTTATTGCTGTCAAAATTCAGCTTAAGTTGTTGTTACAAATCGACACTTTAAAAATAGTAAACGAAGTCCAAAAATTACGATTCCGGTGCCATTAGAACCGTATTTCATAATAACATATTTTAGATTCAAAATATCGGTTTTTCGTTGAGTTTATGGCCTGTTTACAGCCAACTGAAGTTGGCTTTAAAACTTGGACAGATTCTGATTTTCAGTGTTTATCCTTCTAAATCGTGTTCGATTGATTCCGTTAACAAGTTTAGTGACCACAACAATCATCAATCATCAATATTAATTAGTAAATCATCAAGTAATCAACAAGAATCATAACAAAGCAAGTCTCACAAGTTTTACACCATTATTTTCTCTTTATCCAACATATACATCTTCATTACAAGACTTTTAGTTTGTGATCTTTAGTGTTCTTAACTTTAATCATCAAATCACCTATTAACCACTTAAATAACATGAAGAATGAACGGATCTAAGTTCTTACCACTAGCACAAGGCTAGGAGAGTTCGAGTGTAGGAAAGTGGTGGTTAAAAGCGAATAGAGAAGGTCCTTCCACTTCCGAGAGCACCAAGCTTCGTTATACGAACTCTAGCACCCTTGTATGTGTGTGATTTAGCAAGAACCAAACTTGAAGGTGTGGTGGCTATGGTGGTGGCTCTTGGCTGGTTATGAGCAAGAGAGAAGAGGGCAAATTTTCTTGTGTTCAAGTGATGAAAGTGAGAGTTCTTATCCCATGATCTTTCTTATAGTCCATGTCTTCTAGTAACCAACATGTATTGTGTCTTAAAGATATTAGGCACAATCAATAAAATAATGAAGTGTGTAAGGATGTGTCCCCTAAGGGGGGGGGGGATCGGTTACAAGGGGGTTAGGGTTGGGTTTGTTTTCAAGTGCATAGTTAAGTATTAGTTAAGTTAGTTAGGTGTTTAAATTAGTTATTAGTGAGTAGTGTCTTGTAACGGGTGTTAGGGTGTTCGGGGACCCTAACTAGCTCAGAAAAAGATAAAACAATGTCATTGACAATATTTTTAGGTTCCGGGTAAAGTCCGGTTGTTCGGTTCGGTGTTGTTCCGTTAAAGCGCTTAATTAATCCGTAAAGTGTCCTATTTATATATTTTGTAACGTTTTTACTTTCTAACACTTAGGAAAATATAACGGACTATTTAGTGACCTTTCTGTACACTATTAGTATATTAACAGATACGTGTAAGCATAACACAGATATCAGAAAGCAGTTAAGTAATTCCACACAGTCGTCAAGCACATTAATTATTATTAATAAACTGTACGGTTACATGTAAATTCGAGGGTTGTCACATTCTCCCCCTGTTAAGAGAATTTCGTCCCGAAATTTAGCGCGTGGTTACTGAGGAAGCTAGTTAAGTTGCGTTGTTTTCCTGATTTTCCTGGGGTGTCACATCATCCCCCCGTTGATTTGGAATTTCGTCCCGAAATTCTGCAGTAGCTTCAGCCTCAGTAGTGGTTGCGTTTTTCTTAAACAGCTGGGGATACTTTCAGGTAGGTTCAACCTGTAGGCGACTTTGCCAAATTTCTCAATGACTTCGAATGGTCCGACATAACGCGGATTGAGTTTGCCTCGTTTGCCAAAGCGGACTACACCTTTCCAAGGTGAGACTTTGAGTAGCACTCGATCCCCAACCTGGAGCTCGAGTGGTTTTCTTCCCTTATCAGCATAGCTTTTCTGACGGTCACGAGCTGCCGCCATTCGCTGTCGTATCTGAGCAATTCTCTCGGTGGTATCTACCACAAGTTCTGGGCCAGTGATTTGGCTGTCACCAACTTCTGCCCAACAGAGAGGTGATCGGCATTTGCGTCCGTACAATGCCTCGAATGGAGCGGCCTGAATGCTGGTGTGGTAGCTGTTGTTATACGAAAACTCCACTAGTGGGAGGTGCTTTTCCCAGCCATTACCAAAATCGATTACACATGCCCTAAGCATGTCTTCAAGGGTTTGGATGGTGCGTTCAGATTGCCCATCCGTCTGTGGGTGATAAGCGGTGCTCATATCTAAACGTGAGCCAAAAGACTTGTGCATTGCTTGCCACAGTTCTGAAGTAAAACGCGCGTCACGATCAGATATAATAGAGGTTGGCACTCCATGCCTTGACACTACTTCCTTTAGATAAATGTCTACAAGAGTAGAAAACTTATCCGTTTCTTTGATAGCCAGAAAATGTGCAGACTTGGTCAGTCGATCTACGATCACCCAAATGGTATCGTTTCCGCGTTGAGATCTGGGCAGGCCAGTAACGAAATCCATGGAAATTTGCTCCAATTTCCATTTCAGGATCTCCGGTTGTTGAAGTAGGCCTGATGGTTTCTGATATTCAGACTTGACTCTCGCACAAGTCAAGCACTTGCTGACGTAGGTTGCTATGTGGGCTTTCATGCCAGGCCACCAATACGTAGTCTTGAGGTCGTGGTACATTTTATCCGAACCAGGATGTACCGAATAACGAGACTTATGTGCTTCATCCATCACAAGCTCGCGTAAGTTGCCATAAAGTGGGACCCAGATGCATCCGTTTACATAGTAGGCACTGTCTTCCTTTTGTTCTAGCCGCTGCCTCGATCCTCGTAGGGACTCAGCCCTGATGTTCTCTGCTTTCAATGATTCAACCTGAGCATCACGAATCTGAGCGGGAAGGTTAGATTGGATAGTAAGCTGTAGAGCACGTACACGCCTAGGTATAGTATCCTTTCGACTGAGGGCGTCGGCCACAACATTGGCTTTGCCCGGGTGATACTTGATTGCGCATTCATAATCATTCAAGAGCTCAACCCATCGGCGTTGTCGCATATTTAACACCTTTTGCTTGAAGATATGCTCGAGACTCATGTGATCGGTGTAAATGGTGCACTTGGTACCGTACAGGTAATGTCTCCATATCTTAAGCGCGAAAATAACTGCTCCCAGCTCCAGATCGTGAGTAGTGTAATTTCTTTCGTGAACCTTGAGTTGGCGTGATGCGTAGGCAATGACCTTGTCACGTTGCATCAACACGCAACCAAGTCCTTGGATGGAAGCATCGCAGTAAACCACAAAATCGTCTGTGCCCTCAGGCAATGAGAGGATAGGCGCGCTACAAAGTCTATCCTTCAAGTGCTGAAATGCGGACTCCTATGCATCACCCCAACGATAGATGACACCCTTCTGAGTCAGTGAAGTGAGAGGTTGCGCAATCTTGGAGAAATATTTTATAAACCTTCTGTTATATCCGGCCAAACCCAGGAATTGGCGGATTTCTGTTGGTGTGCGGGGTGCAGGCCAGTTCTTGATCGATTCAGCCTTAGATGGATCCACATGAATTCCATCCTTGTTTACCACATGGCCTAGAAAGTGGACTTCGCGAAGCCAGAAGTCACATTTTGAAAACTTGGCATACAACTGCTCTTTTCGAAGAAGTTCCAACATAAGTCGTAGATGCTGCTCGTGTTCCTCCTGACTTTTAGAATAGATCAGGATATCGTCGATGAACACAATAACGAATTTATCCAGGTAAGGTTTGCATACCCGGTTCATGAGATCCATGAAGACCGCTGGTGCGTTCGTCAGCCCGAATGGCATAACCAGAAACTCGTAATGGCCGTAGCGAGTTCTGAATGCTGTTTTGGAGACGTCCTTATCTCGGACCCTCAGCTGATGGTATCCCGATCTCAAATCAATCTTGGAGTAATAGCTCGACCCTTGCAACTGGTCGAACAAGTCGTCAATACGTGGAAGAGGATAACGATTCTTCACAGTCACCTTGTTAAGTTCGCGATAGTCAATACACATCCTGAAGGTACCGTCTTTCTTCTTCACGAATAGTACTGGAGCTCCCCAGGGCGAAGAGCTAGGACGTATAAAACCCTTTTCCAAGAGTTCTTGTAGTTGTGTGGACAGTTCTTCGAGTTCTGATGGAGCTAGACGATATGGTGCTCGAGCTACTGGCGCTGCTCTAGGAGCTAGCTCGATTTGAAATTCAACTTGGCGGTGAGGCGGAAGACCAGGTAATTCCTCAGGAAATACCTCAGGAAAGTCGCGCACTATAGGAATGTCTTCAATTCTCTTCTCTTCCGTGGATGTGTCAGTAACGAGTGCTAAAATGGCAGTGTGGCCCTTTCGCAAACACTTCTGGGCCTTAAAGAAAGAGATGATGCCTTCGACAGCACCACTCTTGTCACCACGAATCATGAGAGGTTCTTCACCAGAACGAGGAATGCGGACGATTTTCTCCTTGCAAACAATCTTCGCTTGATGATGAGATAGCCAATCCATCCCAATAACGACGTCGAAACTACCCAGTGTGATAGGAATAAGTTCGATAGAGAAAGTCTGACCAGCTAAGACGAGGTTACAACCTTTAACTACGTGTGTGGCTTCAAGACTTTTACAGTTAGCTAGTTCTACCGTGTGTTTGGTGTTCAGGAGTGTTTTTGGGTAAAGGGTTACCCCGGTGATTCTATTATAGACAACCGCCAAATAAGTACAAGTAGTGAGGATGAGTTCCCCACTAGTTCATATACAGGACATGCCCCATATATGTAAACAAAAAAACAAAACAAACCAAGTTACCACCTCAATCTAGCCTACTACAATCATGATAATGACTAACTAGTAGACAAACGAAAAAATCAAACAAACGACATCAACCGCCATCATCAAAAATGAAATTGCTACCAACCGGCAGCCCCTTAGCATGAAACAAAAGCCACATATCCATTGGACTTTATGTGAGAGGTGCTTGCCCCTATACTGGAAGACGTAGGATGTATACCCGATGTCATAACCTCATTCGTTTCATCATATACAACCTCAACCTCGTCATCATCAGACTCCTCATTTGGCTCACGTCCCCCTTTATATCTCCCCTGGAAGGATCCCCCGTTCCCCCCAACAAACCCAAGAGCACTAAACGAATTATGAGTTTGAACCTTGCACGAACTAGTGCACCGCGCACTCACGTAGGAAGAACTCACAGCCTTTTTCTTTTTATCCACAGGTCGATATTCAACCTTGGGCTTTTGATTGTTAACTTGAAAACCGCTCTTCTTTACATTCTTCTTTGTCTTGACTAATGTATAACCATCCTCATCTACTATCGGACTGTTTGTAAGAGGTTTCACTGTCGATCGAATGCATTTTGGACACTCCTCAGAATCATGCCCAAATACACAACAGTGGGCACATCTCGGGGGTTTCCATTCATATTCCACACGAATAGTCTCATTGACATTCTTGTTCTCATCGAACTCAGGAATAGCCATGGTTAGGACCTCTTTAAAGTCATGTTCAGCAGAGATATCAATGAGGGCCCTAGCATAGTTGCTTCGTCCCCAAGCCTCGTTGCACATATCAATAGTATACGAATCCAACCGCAAAGGAGAACCAATTTTAGACGCCAACATGCTTAACCCATCATCAGTATACGCCGCTAGAGGAACCTCATGCAATTTCACCCACACCGCAACCTTTTTAATATCTTCTTTTTTAAGGGTGTTTGTAGGGGACCAAGTGTTGAGAAAAAGAGGTTTGTTCCGAATCAGCCAAGGACCCCCTTCAAGAACGTTATTCATACCCTGACTATCTTCAAACTTGAAGAAGAAAAACCCATTCGAGTTCATCATAATTTTCTGAAAACCATGTTTTTTCCAATTTGTTTTCACAAAATATTCAACAACCGGATAAGCAATTCTATCCCCCAGGAAGTAACCATAAAGAGTATTTGCTAACGTGCTATTAACCTGACGAACAGAATCAATTGGTAAAACTACATCCACTCCTTCCAAGTAGACATCCGACTTTAGCGACCTAAAATTAATTTTAGGAGTTTGATCAGCCGACTCATTTGCATTCCTAGCTGAATTTTGAGCATTCGAACCTGAATCCATGTTTACACCACTCTGGTCAGCTTGTTTGTTTAACACCACATTAGCGTACGATTGAGAAGTAGCTCGATGGATAGGGCTAACATCATTCAACGGGAGCACAAAAGCTACCTTTCTTTTATCAAAAACCTTAGCATACTGCTGATTAGGAGAATCAGATCGCCCATTAACCTATTCATCATCATCTAATGGCAGCATAAAAGTTACCTTCTTGCTTAGTTCAGAAACCCTCGCAGCTATATTTGACATTAGTTTTGGCTCAAAGGGTTTTCCGTCAATATTCTTTATCTTCCTTGCAAAGACGTTTGCATTGTCTACATTTTGAACATCCATTTCAGCAGCTTCAATGATTCAACAGCTGCAATGAAAAACCCTAGTGACGGCTGAAAAACAATCGGACAGATTCGCTAAAAACAGCCGCCGATTAAGTAAATCAATCAGCGAATGAAACCTATCAAGTCGCTAGTGCAGATCGGACAACCAAATATGCAATTGAAACAGCCAAATATGTAATGAAACAGCCAACTATGTGTTTAGAATCAGCCGATTAATCCTCTTCAGCCGATCAAAAAACAAAAAAATGGAAACCCTAAAAAGAAGAAACCCTAATCTGATTACAACTGATTAGAAACGACAGATTAGTTGCTAACCAGAGTTAATCACGAACAGGATTGGAATGAAAGATCAAGGATCTCACGATTTCTCCCAAATCGCCCAGAGCCCCATTGTCAATCATCAATTGGTGTTCAGGAGTGTTGGAGTGCGCTTAAGCATCTGGCTAACTTTTACGGACACATAACTAGTATCGGCACCTGAATCGAATAAAACAGTAACAAAGAAGTCGTCCAGAAGAAACTTACCCATCACAACGTTGGGGTCGTTCCTTGCTTCACCTTGACCAATCACGAAAGCACGACCTCTTGCCCCATTTCCATTGTTGTTTCCCCCATTGCCGCCTCCATTGTTGCCTCCATTGTTATTCCCATTGTGGTTCCCATTTCCTTGGTTATTGTTCTGGTTTTGGTTCAGCTGGGGGCAGTTCCTCTTAAAGTGGCCTTCAGCGCCACACTGAAAGCATCCTTTATTGCCCTGTTGATGCTGCTGCTGGTGGTTCTGTGGGGCTTGTTGCTGTTGTTGGCGATTCTGATTTGCTGGTCGGGCGCTCCTGCAATCCTTTGCTTCATGACCAAACTTGTTACACCTCAGACAACGACCTTTGTTGCACTGCCCGCTGTGATGTTTGTTGCACCGGTTGCACTTGGGGTGGTTCCCTCGGTATCCACCTTGTCCTTGGTTACCAGAAGATTGCTGACCAGGATTTTGGTAGTCATCAGTCTTTCGTTGCTGAGACTGAACTGAAGTAGAACCCTTTCCGGAGTTCCCATCCCATTTTCGCTTGTTGTCGGTAGGTGCATCAGAAGTAGCTGTGGCACTGATACGTTTGGGTAGCCTGTTTTGCTCCACCGCCTGGTCGGTGAGACGATGAGCCAACTTGATAATTTGCTGAATGGTACCCAGGTTGGCTGAAGTTACGTGACTTTGAATCTCTGGTACAAGGCCCTTGAGGTACAGCTCAATACGTTTGATGGGAGGGTCCACCATAGTTGGACACAGGATGGCCAGCTCGTTTGACCTCTTAGTATACGCCTCAATCTCAGACCCCGTCATCTTCAAATTGTAAAATTCCACTTCTAGCTTGTGGATGTCATCCCGACTACAGTACTCCTCCTTGATCAGCTCTTTGAAACCATTCCAGGGTGTGGCATTATCAACTGCCAGTCCTAGTAGTTGAACCTGTGCCTTCCACCAGGTTAACGCAGCTCCTTCAAGTGTTCCGGTAGCATATTTCACCCTACGGTCTTCGGGGCATTCACACATCTCGAAAACAGACTCAAGCTTTTCAAACCAGTGAAGAAGGCCCACTTCTCCTTCGGTGCCACTGAAAGTGGTAGGTCGGTAGTCCATGAAGGTTTTGAATGTGCACACAGGAGTTTGAGCATGTTGACCTGTTGTGTGAGAATAATAGACAAGGTTAAGCACGAGGGTTGGTTTGTGAAGATAGGATCTAAACGTCCTAAGGTGAGTTGGTATAGCAGGTTATACCTCCTGCTGGGTTAGCTGCGAGTGCCTCAGCAACTCGTTCGTTGATCAAAGCCGTCAACTGGGCTTGAGTGAGGTTGATACGTCCTCCGCGTCCGCTCATGATCTTCATAACGAAGCAACGTATGTGAGGAAAGTATGGGACGATAGTAGAGAGCAAGCACACAAGGTTCAAATAGCAAATTACCACATTATCTAATGCACAGTGAGAACTATCTAACCGACAATATAACATAAATCATACCACTTATGGTGTCGAGTCTTGCACGTGGAGCGAAGCGTCGTTGTGGATCGTTGAGCATTGTACTGGTTATAGTCTGGTTTTATCAAAAACTTTTCCCTTTTAAAAACCAAGTTCACTATAACCAATGGCTCTGATACCAATCTGTAACAACTAGTCAACAACAAAGTTGAGTGAGTTCACGTTTGGTTGTCTGGTTTTAAGTTGTTTCTGAAAAACGTGGTTTGACTTTCGTCGGCTTATTTGCCGTGGGGGTTACCCCGAAGTTGAAAGTATGTTTAACCATTTCCTTTTTCTTTACCCAAACCGTATCCATAATTAGTGGGGGCTTTCCCCGTGTGAACTACTAGACAGTATGATATCGACTACTACGAATAATAGTTGTGCCCTACATCAGTGTCTATCATCACTGACAGTTTGCCATAGTCCATTAGTACACGCCCGTCCGAACGGCACGATGTGAGGTTTGTTAAACCTAATAGCGCTATTAACTAATGACCCGCTCGCCATTGGCCTCGGCGATTAAGTCGATATAAATTGAGGGACTTCATGATAGAGTTTTGTCTAGCTAGTTTTAAGGTTGTTGTCCTACCCAAGGAGGACGAACGTACGTATTCTGCACCAGGAGAATTCGTAGGTTTAATAATGGCATCCTACGTATGGAGGATGGCTGTACATATCCTACCCAAGGAGGATATGTAGATTCCAATTTTAATTTCTTAACCCATTCCCAAACCACCGGGAATCCCATGCCTTGTAGAAAGTGTGTGAACTCACCTCGGTTTGCTCGGTTAGATTCTCAATATAGCTAACAGTCAAGGTCGGTCAATCACGTCCTAGTATGATTTACCAGTTAGTCATTTAGTGGCTTTCAAATAGAACACAAAGTTCCTACACGTATCTATCACACAACATGCATCATTATTTTAACGGTTTATGCCCATCTAAGTTTACCATCCATTCCCCACTCAAAATCAAACATACGATAATGCACATAACATATATAACATGTTAGATCATTCACAGATAGCATACTCGACATTTAGACACGCGAGTCACAACTTATGTCATTTCAGCATTTATATTCAAAACCGGCTGTTTTTGGAAATTTTAATAAAATAGTTAAATTATTTCAAAAATTCCCAATTTTTACAGGATGTCTTAAACGTTCCATATTTTATTGTGTAAAAATATTAGGGTCCGGTTCATTACCAATATTTTATAAAAATTCATATTCCGGACTGAAATCAGATTTATGTATTTCTGAGCACAGTCCACGGAACAATTTATTAAAAATTCATCGAGTGTCCGATTTATGAAATTCCAGTGGGGTAATTACAAATGCATCGGTTGTCATCTACTGTACAAATTTCATGGTCCGATTCATCACAAAACTCAGGTTATGACTGAAAGTATGACACCCATTTATTACTGTCAAAATTCAGCTTAAGTTGTTGTTACAAATCGACACTTTAAAAATAGTAAACGAAGTCCAAAAATTACGATTCCGGTGCCATTAGAACCGTATTTCATAATAACATATTTTAGATTCAAAATATCGGTTTTTCATTGAGTTTATGGCCTGTTTACAGCCAACTGAAGTTGGCTGTAAAACTTGGACAGATTCTGATTTTCAGTGTTTATCCTTCTAAATCGTGTTCGATTGATTGCGTTAACAAGTTTAGTGACCACAACAATCATCAATCATCAATATTAATTAGTAAATCATCAAGTAATCAACAAGAATCATAACAAAGCAAGTCTCACAAGTTTTACACCCTTATTTTCTCTTTATCCAACATATACATCTTCATTACAAGACTTTTAGTTTGTGATCTTTAGTGTTCTTAACTTTAATCATCAAATCACCTATTAACCACTTAAATAACATGAAGAATGAACGGATCTAAGTTCTTACCACTAGCACAAGGCTAGGAGAGTTCGAGTGTAGGAAAGTGGTGGTTAAAAGCGAATAGAGAAGGTCCTTCCACTTCCGAGAGCACCAAGCTTCGTTATACGAACTCTAGCACCCTTGTATGTGTGTGATTTAGCAAGAACCAAACTTGAAGGTGTGGTGGCTATGGTGGTGGCTCTTGGCCGGTTATGAGCAAGAGAGAAGAGGGCAAATTTTCTTGTGTTCATGTAACACCCGTTCAACTAAAACTAGGTTTAACGTATATTTTGCGAAAACAATTATGTAAATTATGATTACATATGGATCAGAAATACGGGTTTACTAATTTTTTTACAAATTTAAGTGATACTACATAATGTGGTTTAATTCGCCGTTTTGAATAACGACGAAACAACTTGCGGAAGCTTCATTTAACGTGTGTTCGGTTCTTGCTCGACGCTTGATCTTCATCCGGGAACTCTTGGCATTTTTCCTGTGATCAAAACCAACATAAAAGTTAGTTTTGATGCTTAAACAATAGGTTAAACAAGCTCTAAACAACAAACCATGAGATAAACGATAAATTTCCAGTTTTGTAGTCTGTCGCGGGCCGCGACAGACTTAAGGATATTTTACATGGGCCGCGACGTCTCGTCGCGTGTCGCGACATGTTTCATGTCATCCGTCGCGTGTCGCGAGGGAACACTATTTCCAGCAGGTTCAGACTCTGGACCTGCATATCAGCCAGCTCCGAATTTTCTAAAAATCCAACTTTAAACTAGCATAACTTTTTACTCGGTTGTCCGTTTTACGCGAATCTTTTTCCTACGCGTCCGTAATTTAATTCTCCATCAAATGGAGTTAAAATCCAACGTCTAACATAATAAAATTCCAGACTTTTAACTCTTCGGCTTATTACCCTTTTTACCAACTTTTGACCCGTTCGTGATTTCATCTAACAACTTATTTGCGGTCCTTGTTTCTTTTGTAAACATATCATTATGATTATTTCCTATTGTACAAGGCTCAAATCGCGGGTTATTACACATTCTAAACCCGCTTATGCATCAAGTGCTTATTTTGACCCGTTAAGGACCTTTATGACCTTTTAAGCCTTATTTCGCTCATTTCTTTTATGCCTCATAATCCCACCCGTTCATTTTGATTAGTTTTTCCACCACTACTATGAATGTGGTAGGTTTAATGTAATAGGCTATCTATCCTGAGTTTTACCCCTCAAATATGCTATCTTGCGACAATACGCATTTTAAGGCATTTAACCCTTGATAGTTTATGCCTACTATTTTCATACGTGTCTAAAGGTTACAAGATCATAACGAAAGTTCCTAAACAACCTTTTGGGGTTGTTTGCCCAAATTACCCTTCAAGGGCATTTTAGTCAACATTAGCCCCTCATTTACTACGAAGGGCTTTCACTACATATATGGCCATAAATCACATATTCTATGGACGCAATTAACCGAATCGCTAATCGCTTCTGTTAACACAAGACTTGACAAACATATTAATCGATATTGTCAAATGGTGTTATCACACCATTTGACCCGTTTGGCCTATAAGACCAAGCATTTTCATAAGTAGCAAAACATGGTTATTAATTACCAATTTGTTCATCCGACCCATTTCGGATTTTTGCCACTAGACCCCTTTTTCTCTTAAATTATTTTCTTATATTTTTACCCATTCGGCTTACGCCACGGGTGCCCCTTTTGAACTTTAATTTACTTTAGTCGATACTTGACTAAATTTTCATTTTTACCCAATTTCCTATTACTAGTTACGCTATAAGGTAACCTTAAGAAAACTCTTAAACTCTTAACCAATTCATGACTAGTTTACCATTTTGCCTTTTTCACCATTAATCATGGTTTAAAATGTTTCTATTCGTTCCGACCCAATTCGTTTCGTGTCGGAACCCATAATTCGAACCAAATCCTTTGTCGTATTTATCGCCTATAAAATAAACACGTATACTACAAGTAGGTGTAAGTTTTTACTTACCTTGCATCTGAAACACGCTTTTACTTCACACTTGATTCGTTTGACCCGCTCACTCATCAAGCTTCCACCTAGCTCGTTAGGCGTCAAACTATCATCATAATTCATGAGATGGTTAGATTAGTCATTATCAATTATGACTACTCCATCTTACGTGTCTCATGTTGACTTTATCACTTGATTAAATCGTTGGCTAGTTTGACTTCCTAGAGTCAATTGATTTATTAACATACTCAGATGCACACTTCACATGGAATTTCAACATTTTAATTTCATTTAGGCATTTTAACAAACACCTAGTGGGCATAATTTTACATATTTACTAACTAGTTCATAACTAGTTATTTTTTTACCAAGATTTACATCATAAATCAAACCTCTGTGTCTAGTGTTCATGAACTACACATCATATTTTCAAAAATCAGTTTCTATGCATCAATTTACACTAGATTAGCATTCTACATCCTAGTGTTTATCATTTTCTCACAAAACCCATGAATCACCTTGAATGTGTTCATGAAATTTTTCAGAATTTAACCATGATTTCACATGTTATTGTCTAGGTTTTACTCCTAGACACCATATCAACCCTATTCTACCCAAATAGCTAACATGCAACATAAATTTTCAGATTTCCCAATTTCATGAGAAATTCAAACAGAGAATTAACACCAAATTTCACATACCTTGTAACCCCCTTGTGATGAGGATCACGAATCTATGTTCAGATTTCGATTTGGATAGGAATTGACCTTCAATCTGGTTGTTTTGTGAATGTTTAGGGTTTAGATAGAGCCTGGGGGTCGCCCCTGATGTTGATCGATTCCCACAAAACACAGACAATTGTGTTTTGTGTTTTATTTTGTTATTTCTATACAATAGTTTTCATTAGACATATGGTCCCTCATTTTTCACTCTTAATTCTTTTGAACTCCTAACTACTCATAAGTGACTAACTAACTTAGTTAGTGTCATTCCTAGTTAGCTTAGTAGGTTCGGGAAGTCGTAACCCGTTTACTTTAAGTCCCGTTAAATCGGGCCTTTTATCCATCCTATTTTCTTGAAAGCTCTTTTTCACTATAAATAAATATTAGGATTATTCACTTAAATTCCTAATATTTGTCGGTTTACTTTTACCACTAATGGTACTTTCCCCATCTTTAGTGTGACAACCCGAATTCTCAAGGTTGGTAACGTTTAATTAACATATTTGCCATAACTCTGTTAAATTAAAAACGATAACTTGTTAATTAACGTTTTGGGTCACATGTGACAACCCTCGAATTTACATGTAACCGTACAGTTTATTAATAATAATAAATGTGCTTGACGACTGTGTGGAATTACTTAACTGCTTTCTGATATCTGTGTTATGCTTACACGTATTTGTTAATATACTAATAGTGTACAGAAAGGTCACTAAATAGTCCGTTATATTTTCCTAAGTGTTAGAAAGTAAAAAACGTTACAAAAATATATACATAGGACACGTTACGAATTAATTAAGCACTTTAACGGAACAGTATCGAACCGAATAACCGGACATTACCCGGAACACAAAAATATTGTCAAACACATTGTTCTTATTTTCTGAGCCAGTTATGATCCCCGAACATCATAACACCCCCCTAAAAATATCCACTAACTAAAGTATGAAACTAACACTAGAATTATAACTAGATTGTAACCAAAGTGGTTAGCACCTAATCTACTACCCCCCCCCCCCCCCATGCTCACGGATCCAACAAGGGACCCACCTTGTTGATTTGTTGCAATATTTAATTTGATTATGTTGGGGCATGAGGGACATGTTACACAAGAGTTAGACATGATACACAAGGGTTAAGGTTGTAGGATGGTTATAAGAATGCACCAAAGGTCCCAAGCATCATCATCTCTCATTCACAACCCACCAACACCCTAACTCTCTCCCTCCTTCCATGGTTCTCGGCTGAACCACATCCACCCCACCACCATCATCTTTCAACCTTGTTCAACCATTTCACATACTCTCCAAGGTGTAAGAAGGTCTCTAACGAAGCTCGGTGCTCTCGGAAGTGGAAGGACCTTCTCTATTCGCTTTTAACCACCACTTTTCCACACTTGAACTTCCCTAGCCTTGTGCTAGTAGTAAGTTTCTTAAATCTTCATATTGTTCATGTATTTTATGGTTAATAGATGATTAATGGTTAAAAACTTATGAAACTCTAAAAGAGCTTACATTAGTCTTGGATAAAAGATGAATAAGATGAATAAAGAGAAGATAGGTGTGTAAAGCATGTAGATCTTGTGTGATTATGATTATTGGTTGATTATCTGATGTTCTACTGATTAATATTAATGTGTCATGTTGTTGTGGTCACTAAACTTGTTAACGGAATCGATCGAACACGATTTAGAAGGTTAAACACTGAAAATCAGAATCTGTCCAACTTTTACAGCCAACTTCAGTTGGCTGTAAACAGGTCTTAAACTCAACGAAAAATTGATATTTTGAATCTAAAATATGTTATTATGAAATACGGTTCGAATGGCACTGGAATCGTAATTTTTGGACTCCGTTTACTATTTTTAAAGTGTTAATTTGTAACAGCAACTTAAGCTGAATTTTGACAGCAATAAATGGGTGTCGTACTTTCAGTCATAACCTGAGTTTTGTGATCAATCGGACCATGAAAATTTTACTGTAGATGACAACTGAAGTATTTGTAATTACCCCACTGGAATTTCGCAAATCGGACTTACCATGAATTTTTAATAAATTGTTTCGTGGACTGTGGTCAGAAATACATGAATCTGAGTTCAGTCCCGAATATGAATTTTTATAAAATGTGGGTAATGAACCGGACCCCGATATTTTTACACAATAAAATATGGAATGTTTATGACATTCTATAAAAATTTAGGAATTTTTGGAATAATCTAACTATTTTATTTAAATGTCCGAAAACAGCCGGTTTTGAGTATTAATGCTGAATTGACATAAGTTGTGACTTGCGTGTCTAAATGTCGAGTATGCTATCTGTGAATGATTTGACATGTTATATATGTTATGTGCATTATCGTATGTTTGATTTTGAGTGGGGAATGGACGGGAAACTTAGATGGGCATAAACCGTTACAGTGATGCATGTTGTGTGATAGATACGTGTAGGAACTTTGTGTTCTATTTGAAAGCCACTAAATGACTAACTGGTAAATCATACTAGGACGTGATTGACCGACCTTGCCTGTTAGCTATATTGAGAATCTAACCGAGCAAACCGAGGTGAGTTCACACACTTTCTAAGGCATGGGATTTCCGGTGGTTTGGGAATGGGTTAAAGAAATTAAAACTAAATCTACATATCCTCCTTGGGTAGGATATGTACGGCCATCCTCTATAGATTGGATGCCATTATTAATCCTACGAATTCTCCTGGTGCAGAATACGTACGTTCGTCCTCCTGGTGTAGGACAACAACCTTAAAACTAGCTAGACAAAACTCTTTCATGAAGTCCCTCAATTTATATCGACTTAATCGCCGAGGCCAATGGCGAGCGGGTCATTAGTTAATAGCGCTATTAGGTTTAACAAACCTCACACCGTGCCGTTCGGACGGGCGTGTACTAATGGACTATGGCAGATTGTCAGTGATGATAGACACTGATATAGGGCACAACTTATTTGCGTAGCAGTTGATATCACTCCGTCTAGTAGTTCAAACGGGGAAAACCCCCACTGATCATGGTTATGGATTGGGTAAAGAAAAAGGATATGGATAAACATACTTTCAACTACGGGGTAACCCCCACGGCAAATAAGCCAACGAAAGTCAAACCACGTTTTTTCAGAAACAACTTAAAACCAAACAACCAAACGTGAACTCACTCAACTTTGTTGTTGACTAGTTGTTACATGCCTTACAGGTCGCTAAACACTTGGAGCTTGCACGAGGAAGGAGTCGTTGTGGTATACGGACGGTTATGTCCAGTGTTTAATATTTATAAACTTTATGAACTTATTAAACCTACATTTTGGACTTTAAACCTAGAACTTATGTTTTATGCTTCCGCTGTTAACCCAAAAATCGGTTCACTTCCTTTTGGTCACCAATCGTATTGTGTTTGGTTTTATTTACTTAATTATGTTGTTCAATATGATTGGTGGCTCGATCCTGGTCACGTCACGCCTCCAAGCGGTGGTACTCCGCATGGTGGATTTTGGGGGTGTGACAGATTGGTATCAGAGCCATTGGTTATAGTGAACTTGGTTTTAAAAAGGGGAAAAAGCTTTTTGATAAAACCAGACTATAACCTGTACAGTGCTCAACGATCCACAACGACGCTTCGCTCCACGTGCAAGACTCGACACCATAAGTGGTATGATTTAAGTCTATATTTCTTACTTGCTAGATTACTTTTGTCCGGTGTGGTGTTTATGGTTTGTTTATTTAGGGTAGTAGCATGTTGTCTATTAGCCCTACTGCATTCTTTATGATATGCAATTGTTTACTTGAAATTTGACAAGTGATGTTCAAATTCTTTTTCTAATTTCTCGTCACCCCTCTACGACAACTGTTTATGCATTCTATCTATTTACACGCTTAACTCGACATGACGTCATCGTCTGACCCTCCGTGCATTCAGCTTGTACGTCAACATTCACGAAGACCCGACCTGGCTCAAACGAACTTGGGTTTTGGAGAACTATACCCACGCATCCCCGTTGACGGACCTCATCATCTCCACTGGTTGTCGTTACCAGAAACGAAGCAGCCACAGTTACGCGCGTTCGTCGCTTTGCAACTCGCAACTCTACCAACCAAACTCTATTTTGGACAAGTAATATACTTCCGTGAATCGTGATGCAACGAACTTCCCTTTTTGTGTCATGCCGCCACACCTCACTACTAGAATTGCTTCTAAGCGACATATTACTTGGTTGAATTCTTCTGTTATTAGTGGACCCCTGTTTTCGCTCGATTCTTCGCATAAACCTCATTAACTCCCTGTTTCTTCGATTGGCAACTGATTTAATGAAACGCCAACAACCACACCACTATTTCCACCGATCACAAGTTTACCCCCATTACCTTATTGGGTGGTTAATGTTTCTTCTACTTGATTTACTCCTTCGAAAACCCAACCTAGCGAATGGATGCCCTTACTGATACGATAGTCATCAGGACGCTCAAGGACGGAAATATGGAATCACTCAACCTACAGGCGAACACGATAATCTATACGCTTACCTGACCCGCCTCACACTACAAGAAATCGTACTATTCCATGATAGTCTTCTTAAATACGAGGAATCCTTATACTAGCTTTTGTACCGACACATGATTATTGGTTTATGTTATGTCTGATTTCTACCATTTGCTTAGACCAAACCGTCATTCTCTTACCACACTGACATTTCGTTCTCGCTCCACCATGCAAAGACACTGAAATGAACACCCTCTAGCATAGAGAGTTTGGAAGGCTCGACTCTCGATCCTCGGTGATCACTCCTTGAAATCTTCAGAGTGATGCAAAGAACGATCCCAATGTTGTGATGGGTAAGTTTCTTCTGGACGACTTCTTTGTTACTGTTTTGTTTGACTCGGGCGCTGATACTAGTTATGTATCCTTAAAAGTTAGTCAAATGCTTAAGCGTACTCCAACACCCTTGAACACCAAACACACGGTAGAACTAGCTAATGGTAAAAGTCTTGAAGCCACACACGTAGTTAAAGGTTGTAACCTCGTCTTAGCTGGTCAGACCTTCTCTATCGACCTTATTCCTATCACTTGGTAGTTTCGACGTCGTTATTGGGATGGATTGGCTATCTCATCATCAAGCGGAGATTGTTTGCAAGGAGAAAATCGTCCGCATTCCTTGTTCTGGTGAAGAACCTATCATGATTCATGGCGACAAGAGTGGTGCTGTCGAAGGCATCATCTCTTTCCTTAAGGCCCAGAAGTGTTTGCGAAAGGGCCACACTGCCATTCTAGCACTCATTACTGACACATCCACGGAAGATAAGAGAATTGAAGACATCCCTATTGTACGCGATTTTCCCGAGGTATTTCCTGAGGAATTACCTAGTCTTCCGCCTCATCGCCAAGTTGAGTTTCAAATCGAGCTAGCTCCTGGAGCAGCGCCAGTAGCTCGAGCACCATATCGTCTAGCTCCATCAGAACTCGAAGAACTGTCCACACAACTACAAGAACTCTTGGAAAAGGGTTTTATACATCCTAGCTCTTCGCCCTGGGGAGCTCCAGTCTTGTTCGTAAAGAAGAAGGATGGTACTTTCAGAATGTGTATTGACTATCGCGAGCTCAACAAGGTGACTGTGAAGAATCGTTATCCACTTCCACGTATTGACGACTTATTCGACCAGCTGCAAGGGTCGAGCTATTACTCTAAGATTGATTTGAGATCGGGATACCATCAGCTGAGGGCCCGAGATGAGGACGTCTCCAAAACAGCATTCAGAACTCGTTACGGCCATTACGAGTTTCTGGTCATGCCATTCGGGCTGACGAATGCACCAGCGGTCTTCATGGATCTCATGAACCGAGTGTGCAAGCCTTACCTAGATAAGTTCGTTATTGTGTTCATCGACGATATCCTGATCTATTCTAAGAGTCAGGAGGAACACGAGCAGCATCTACGACTTATGCTGGAACTTCTTCGAAAAGAGCAGTTGTATGCCAAGTTTTCGAAATGTGACTTCTGGCTTCGCGAAGTCCACTTTCTAGGCCACGTGGTAAACAAGGATGGAATTCATGTGGATCCATCTAAGGTTGAATCGATCAAGAACTGGCCTGCACCCCGAACACCAACAGAGATCCGCCAATTCTTGGGTTTGGCCAGATATTATAGAAGGTTTATAAAGGATTTCTCCAAGATTGCGCAACCTCTCACTTCGCTGACTCAGAAGGGTGTCATCTATCATTGGGGTGATGCACAGGAGTCCGCATTTCAACACCTAAAGGACAGAATTTGTAGCGCGCCTATCCTCTCATTGCCCGAAGGCACCGATGATTTCATGGTTTATTGCGACGCTTCCATCCAAGGACTTGGTTGCGTATTGATGCAACGTGACAAGGTCATTGCCTACGCATCGCGCCAACTTAAAGTTCACGAAAGGAATTACACTACTCACGATCTTGAGCTGGGAGCAGTTTTTTATGCGCTAAAGATATGGAGACATTACCTGTATGGTACAAAGTGCACCATTTACACCGATCACAGGAGTCTCGAGCATATCTTCAAGCAAAAGGAGTCAAACATGCGACAACGCCGATGGGTCGAACTCTTGAATGATTACGAATGCGCTATCAAGTATCATCCGGGCAAAGCCAATGTTGTGTCTGACGCCCTCAGTCGAAAGGATACTTTACCTAAGCGTGTAAGTGCTTTACAGCTTACCATCCAATCCAACCTTCCCGCTTAAATTCGAGATGCCCAGGTCGAAGCATTGAGAGCAGAGAACATCAGGGCTGAGTCCCTACGAGGATCGAGGCAACGGCTAGAACAAAAGGAAGACGGCGCCTACTATGTTAACGGACGCATCTGGGTTCCATTTTATGGCAACTTACGCGAGCTTGTGATGGATGAAGCACATAAGTCTCATTATTCTGTACACCCTGGTTCGGACAAGATGTACCACGACCTCAAAACTACGTATTGGTGGCCTGGCATGAAAGCCCACATAGCAACCTACGTCAGTAAGTGCTTGACTTGTGCGAGAGTCAAGTCTGAATATCAGAAACCATCAGGCCTACTTCAACAACCGGAGATCCCGAAATGGAAATGGGAGCAAATTTCCATGGATTTCGTTACCGGCCTGCCCAGATCTCAACGCGGAAACGATACCATTTGGGTGATCGTAGATCGACTAACCAAGTCTGCACATTTTCTGGCTATCAAAGAAACGGATAAGTTTTCTACTCTTGCAGACATTTACCTAAAGGAAGTGGTATCAAGGCACGGAGTGCCAATCTCTATTATATCTGATCGTGATGCACGTTTTACTTCTGAACTGTGGCAAGCAATGCACAAGTCCTTTGGCTCACGTTTAGATATGAGCACCGCTTATCACCCGCAGACGGATGGGCAATCTGAACGCACCATCCAAACCCTTGAAGACATGCTTAGGGCATGTGTAATCGACTTTGGTAATGGCTGGGAAAAGCACCTCCCGCTCGTGGAGTTCTCATATAACAACAGCTACCACACCAGCATCCAAGCCGCTCCATTTGAGGCATTGTACGGACGCAAATGCCGATCACCTCTCTGTTGGGCAGAAGTTGGTGACAGCCAAATCACTGGCCCAGAACATGTGGTAGATACCACCGAGAAAATTGCTCAGATACGACAGCGAATGGCTGCAGCTCGTGACCGTCAGAAAAGCTATGCTGATAAGGGAAGAAAACCACTCGAGCTCCAGGTTGGGGATCGAGTGCTACTCAAAGTCTCACCTTGGAAAGGTGTAGTCCGCTTTGGCAAACGAGGCAAACTCAATCCGCGTTATGTCGGACCATTCGAAGTCACCGAGAAAATTGGTACGGTAGCCTACAGGTTGAATCTACCCGAAAAACTCAGCGGAGTTCACAACGTATTCCACGTGTCAAATCTGAAGAAGTGTCTGTCAGATGAGACCTTCATAGTTCCTCTCAAGGAACTCACAATCGACGCCCAGCTGCGATTCGTCGAGGAACCAGTAGAGATTACTGATCGAGATGTTAAGATTCTCAAGCATACAAGAATACCTCTCGTTCGAGTTCGTTGGAATGCTCGTCGCGGCCCAGAGTATACCTGGGAACGAGAAGACCAAATGAAACTCAAGTATCCCCAACTGTTTAAGAAAAACGTAACCACTACTGAGGCTGAAGCTACCGCAGAATTTCGGGACGAAATTCCAAATCAACGGGGGGATGATGTGACACCCCAGGAAAATCAGGAAAACAACGTAACTTAACTAGCTTCCTCAGTAACCACGCGCTAAATTTCGGGACGAAATTCTCTTAACAGGGGGAGAATGTGACAACCCTCGAATTTACATGTAACCGTACAGTTTATTAATAATAATAAATGTGCTT
This sequence comes from Helianthus tuberosus, assembly GCA_030545235.1. Lineage (NCBI taxonomy): Eukaryota > Viridiplantae > Streptophyta > Magnoliopsida > Asterales > Asteraceae > Helianthus > Helianthus tuberosus. The sequence goes on from JARYGA010055104.1 coordinate 184,620, forward strand.
GACGACTGTGTGGAATTACTTAACTGCTTTCTGATATCTGTGTTATGCTTACACGTATTTGTTAATATACTAATAGTGTACAGAAAGGTCACTAAATAGTCCGTTATATTTTCCTAAGTGTTAGAAAGTAAAAAACGTTACAAAAATATATACATAGGACACGTTACGAATTAATTAAGCACTTTAACGGAACAGTATCGAACCGAATAACCGGACATTACCCGGAACACAAAAATATTGTCAAACACATTGTTCTTATTTTCTGAGCCAGTTATGATCCCCGAACATCATAACACCCCCCTAAAAATATCCACTAACTAAAGTATGAAACTAACACTAGAATTATAACTAGATTGTAACCAAAGTGGTTAGCACCTAATCTACTACCCCCCCCCCCATGCTCACGGATCCAACAAGGGACCCACCTTGTTGATTTGTTGCAATATTTAATTTGATTATGTTGGGGCATGAGGGACATGTTACACAAGAGTTAGACATGATACACAAGGGTTAAGGTTGTAGGATGGTTATAAGAATGCACCAAAGGTCCCAAGCATCATCATCTCTCATTCACAACCCACCAACACCCTAACTCTCTCCCTCCTTCCATGGTTCTCGGCTGAACCACATCCACCCCACCACCATCATCTTTCAACCTTGTTCAACCATTTCACATACTCTCCAAGGTGTAAGAAGGTCTCTAACGAAGCTCGGTGCTCTCGGAAGTGGAAGGACCTTCTCTATTCGCTTTTAACCACCACTTTTCCACACTTGAACTTCCCTAGCCTTGTGCTAGTAGTAAGTTTCTTAAATCTTCATATTGTTCATGTATTTTATGGTTAATAGATGATTAATGGTTAAAAACTTATGAAACTCTAAAAGAGCTTACATTAGTCTTGGATAAAAGATGAATAAGATGAATAAAGAGAAGATAGGTGTGTAAAGCATGTAGATCTTGTGTGATTATGATTATTGGTTGATTATCTGATGTTCTACTGATTAATATTAATGTGTCATGTTGTTGTGGTCACTAAACTTGTTAACGGAATCGATCGAACACGATTTAGAAGGTTAAACACTGAAAATCAGAATCTGTCCAACTTTTACAGCCAACTTCAGTTGGCCGTAAACAGGTCTTAAACTCAACGAAAAATTGATATTTTGTATCTAAAATATGTTATTATGAAATACGGTTCTAATGGCACCGGAATCGTAATTTTTGGACTCCGTTTACTATTTTTAAAGTGTTAATTTGTAACAGCAACTTAAGCTGAATTTTGACAGCAATAAATGGGTGTCGTACTTTCAGTCATAACCTGAGTTTTGTGATCAATCGGACCATGAAAATTTTACTGTAGATGACAACTGAAGTATTTGTAATTACCCCACTGGAATTTCGCAAATCGGACTTACCATGAATTTTTAATAAATTGTTTCGTGGACTGTGGTCAGAAATACATGAATCTGAGTTCAGTCCCGAATATGAATTTTTATAAAATGTGGGTAATGAACCGGACCCCGATATTTTTACACAATAAAATATGGAATGTTTATGACATTCTATAAAAATTTAGGAATTTTTGGAATAATCTAACTATTTTATTTAAATGTCCGAAAACAGCCGGTTTTGAGTATTAATGCTGAATTGACATAAGTTGTGACTTGCGTGTCTAAATGTCGAGTATGCTATCTGTGAATGATTTGACATGTTATATATGTTATGTGCATTATCGTATGTTTGATTTTGAGTGGGGAATGGACGGGAAACTTAGATGGGCATAAACCGTTACAGTGATGCATGTTGTGTGATAGATACGTGTAGGAACTTTGTGTTCTATTTGAAAGCCACTAAATGACTAACTGGTAAATCATACTAGGACGTGATTGACCGACCTTGACTGTTAGCTATATTGAGAATCTAACCGAGCAAACCGAGGTGAGTTCACACACTTTCTAAGGCATGGGATTTCCGGTGGTTTGGGAATGGGTTAAAGAAATTAAAACTAAATCTACATATCCTCCTTGGGTAGGATATGTACGGCCATCCTCTATAGATTGGATGCCATTATTAATCCTACGAATTCTCCTGGTGCAGAATACGTACGTTCGTCCTCCTGGTGCAGGACAACAACCTTAAAACTAGCTAGACAAAACTCTATCATGAAGTCCCTCAATTTATATCGACTTAATCGCCGAGGCCAATGGCGAGCGGGTCATTAGTTAATAGCGCTATTAGGTTTAACAAACCTCACACCGTGCCGTTCGGACGGGCGTGTACTAATGGACTATGGCAGATTGTCAGTGATGATAGACACTGATATAGGGCACAACTTATTTGCGTAGCAGTCGATATCACTCCGTCTAGTAGTTCAAACGGGGAAAACCCCCACTGATCATGGTTATGGATTGGGTAAAGAAAAAGGATATGGATAAACATACTTTCAACTACGGGGTAACCCCCACGGCAAATAAGCCAACGAAAGTCAAACCACGTTTTTTCAGAAACAACTTAAAACCAAACAACCAAACGTGAACTCACTCAACTTTGTTGTTGACTAGTTGTTACATGCCTTACAGGTCGCTAAACACTTGGAGCTTGCACGAGGAAGGAGTCGTTGTGGTATACGGACGGTTATGTCCAGTGTTTAATATTTATAAACTTTATGAACTTATTAAACCTACATTTTGGACTTTAAACCTATGAACCATGGACTTATGTTTCGAACTTATGTTTTATGCTTCCGCTGTTAACCCAAAAATCGGTTCACTTCCTTTTGGTCACCAATCGTATTGTGTTTGGTTTTATTTACTTAATTATGTTGTTCAATATGATTGGTGGCTCGATCCTGGTCACGTCACGCCTCCAAGCGGTGGTACTCCGCATGGTGGATTTTGGGGGTGTGACATCACATATGTGTTACTTGATATTTATTGGGCTGCAAATCTACACAAAACACACATGACTACTCAGACTCCTATGACTTATCGGACTTTCCCCTCTTGTTTTGACCCACACTTGTTCCTGGCCCAATATGCTGTCCAAGCCCACCTCTATTTGTGTCGTATATGTTTATATCACGTAACTGCACCTTGTCTTTGCATTACACATAACAAAACCCTAAACACCCTACCCCTCCTTGGAGTTGCGACGGCAGGAAACCCCCCCCCCCCTCACGTTTACATCCTGATCATTCGAGACTTCTGGTTAGTAAATTATTATGTGTTTAAGTTCTCGGCTACTAGATTGTGATACGTACAGGACTTATATGATCGCATGTATAAATGTATGCTTTGATTTATAAATGTGTTTAGTTATGATTATTGTAATCTGATATGAATTACCTGAGTTATTAGATTTAGTATGTTTGTTAATTGTTTAAACTGTTACCGATTAATGTAGTGATCCATTAATTTCAATTGCATGATTAATACACATGAAATTGAAATTACATGTTAGTTGTTAGTGGCTGATATTGGGTTGTGTGTAGGCATGTTATATGCATAATGCTTGATATTGATGCCAATCGGTTGTGTGTAGGCATGATTGATAGGCTAGATATGATTAATAGGCTACATGAAATTAATGTTGACCCATGTGCGACCAAACTCAAAGCAGGAAGACACATAATGAAGTTGTCAGTAGGCATGTTATATGCATGAATGATGAGATGTGATAATGGATATATACGAGTATGATAATGGCCTGTTATGGATACATAGCTTGCATGACTTAAATGACCAATATAGGTGTATAGGTTGTAGACTAGGATTTATTACATCATGATTATATGCAACTATTGTGAATCGATGATAGAAGGATAAACACTATCGAAATGCTTGTCACCATTTGAGAACACACTGATGTGATGATGATATTGATTTCTGTTATTGTACATAAGGGTTACCTTACATTACTTATAATTAGTTAAAGTGTGACCCGATTAATAAAAAAAAAGGGTTATTGGGCCGAATGAGACTTGATTGTGAAATGTTGAGCTGTTCACTAGGCTGGGCCACACGACTGTTATGGGATTCAGGTTGGGCCAGGGCCCGAACCGGGTTAAATGTGATCACATGTTGTTGAGTCATATGTTAATAATGTTGCGTTGAGTCGAGTGCTTAGATTAAACTGGACAGACTTATGGCATGAATATACAATATGCTTATGCGTTGAAGTGAATAATTGTTACAGCTCATGTGATAGCATGAAACATACTTGTGACTATTTGTTGTATATGCATGAGAGATTGTGATTTAGGTAAACATAAAAACTAATTATCACTGGTAATCATACTAGGATTTGATTGACCAACTGTGAACGGACATTTAATCTAACCGAGCAACCCAAAGGTGAGTTCACTACATTCGAGCATGCGTCCCAGTGGTTGGGGACAGTCAGTGGTTTGGGTAAAAACGGGTATATTGGTTAATATTCTCACCTATCATTTTTGTAAGTCCCTTATTATGTTACCTGGAGGGTAACGGGTATTAGTTGGTAGCGCTACTTAGGTTTGGCACCCTCACACCGCTCCTAGATAGGACGGATGTGAACTAATGACCCAGTCGGGCCCAGTACTAGATAGGAGTATGTGGGATAGGGCAGTCATGTACATCAGGAGCCGTCTTGTTCGGAATTGAGATATTAACAATATTACCTGCATTGGTTATTGAACTGTTTTACATACAACTGGTAACAAACGTTTTCTAAAACTGTGAACTCGCCAGCTTTGTCTGATACACTTGTTACATGCTCGCAGGTTGTTAGGTGATTGAAGCAGGAGCTTGCTGGCTGGAGAGCTATAGTGGTCATGGTCATGCTGATGAACTTATTTATCAAACACTTATTTATTATGATCGTTTAGTATTTACTATATGGTATCTTTACGCTTCCGCACGAGTTTCTATACAATCAGTCTATGTTATGTATGTTAGGAGTGGGACTCTTCTTGAACTTACATGTTTATTGTTATGATGTTCTTGTTCATGTTGTATGAATTTGGGAAGCCTTTTAGCACGAGTTAGGAGGAATTGAGATGAACATGCAAACTAGATTATTATTATGGGTGCACACATAATAATAATGTGGGGTGCATGTGAGTCCCAGTGAATCTTGACAAGTGCAAAGAGGATTCCGTGTTGTTAGTTGATCTTGCATTAGAACCTCGAAATCCGTGGATACTACATAAATACCTGGTTCCTATTTGAACTTGTTTGTTAACTCGTCCTTTTCCCATACTTATAGAATCATGAACGGACGTGGTGGAGGCCGTCGTGGTGGACGTGGTGGAGGCCGCGGTGGTGGACGTGGCCAAATCAATATGACTCAAGCTGAGTTAACGGATTTAATCAATGCCCAGGTGGCTGCAGCCTTGGCAGCTTATCAGGCTGGTACGACATGTACCAGACACTCTTTCTCTTTGAGCCGTATACTTGAGTCTTACTTGTTTGTTATATTTTCTCTTGTTAATAGGTCAGCCGGCGCCACAACATCCGCCTCACCCACCTGTTTGCACGTTTAAAAATTTTATGGATTGCAAGCCACAGACCTTCAGCGGGACTGAAGGGGCTGTAGGACTCCTGCGCTGGTTTGAAAAGGCGGAGTCCGTATTCACAATGTGTAACTGCCCGGTCGGGGACAGAGTGAAGTATGCCACGGGCACGCTCGAGGATGGTGCCCTGACATGGTGGAATGCCCAGGTTCAGCTGTTAGGCATCGAGGCGGCGAACGCCACTACGTGGGAAGCCTTTAAGGAGTTAATGAGGGAAGAATACTATCCTCGTGATGAGATACAGAAGCTAGAGAACGAGTATTATAATATGAAATTGGTGGGATCTGAAGTTGAAGCATACGTGAAGCGGTCGTATGAGTTGGCTGACTTGTGTCCGAATTTGTCCCGACCTATGTCTCGAAGAATTGAGTTGTTCATCAAGGGATTACCTCCACGAGTGAAGGGTTTGGTTACTACAGCAAACCTCAATAACATAACTGAGATTGTCCGTTTGACACACAAGATTGTTGATCAGGAGGTGGAAAGTAATTCACTACCACCACGTATCTCTAGTACTACGACAGCTGCTACTACTTCCACTACTCCTGCTACCGATAGCAAGCGTAAGTGGAGCGATATGGACAAGGGGTCCAACTTGGTACAGTCTCAGAAGAAAGCAGATACTGGCAGCAATCGCAGTTTCAGCCAGACATCGTCAGTGAATCAAAACCAGAGTAACAGTTCGGGGCAGGGATCTTATGCGGGGAAGTTACCTTTGTGCAACAAGTGTAACTATAATCACAAGGGTCAGTGTAATCGGGTTTGTCATAGGTGTAACCGATCAGGGCACATGGCTAAGGATTGTAGGGCTACACTTCCAGCTCAGCAGCAGCCAGCACAGCAGCAGGGTAGGCAACAGAATCAGCCGAATCAGGGTGTACAGAAAGGGTGCTTCCAGTGTGGGGCTAATGGGCATTTCAAGCGAGACTGTCCTCAGCTGAGACAGAATACAGGGGGCAATGATAATGGAAACAACAATGCTGGGAACAATGGGGGCAATGTGGCACGTGGACGCGGATTTGTTCTGGGAGCTGGGGAAGCACGAAACGACGGTAATGTAGTTACTGGTACTTTTTCAGTAAATGGTGTATTTGCTTCTATCTTGTTTGATTCTGGTGCCGATTGGAGTTACGTATCTTTGGGGTTCAGTCGTCAGTTAGGGTTAAGTCCTACACCTCTGGTAATGAAACACATAGTGGAGATAGCAAATGGTAAAACAATCGAAGCTTCACATGTTCTGGTTGGGTGTAAACTCGATCTTCTGGGTCAAGCATTCGACATTGACCTACTTCCCATTACTCTTGGAAGTTTCGACGTAGTTATCGGCATGGATTGGTTGTCCAAGTATCAGGCGGAAATTCTCTGCAAGGAGAAAATCGTGCGTGTTCCTCTCCCTAGCGGAGAATTCTTATCGGTTCAGGGTCATCGCAGTGGGACCCCGATTAAGATTGTTTCGTCAATGAAGGCTCAGGAGTATCTCCGTAAGGGCTATCCTGCTATTCTAGCCCTTGTCACTGATTCGCAGACTGACGAGAGGAAGATTGAGGATCTTCCAGTTGTTCGGGAGTTTCCTGATGTATTTCCTGAGGAACTCCCTGGTCTACCTCCACATCGACAGGTGGAGTTTCAGATCGATCTCGCTCCAGGAGCAGCCCCGATTGCTCGTGCGCCATACCGTCTTGCGCCAGGGGAGTTGCAAGAATTGTCAAACCAACTTCAGGAACTGTTGGATAGGGGTTTTATCCGACCTAGCTCTTCGCCTTGGGGAGCCCCAGTTCTATTTGTGAAGAAGAAAGACGGGTCTTTCCGCATGTGTATAGATTACCGCGAGCTTAATAAGGTGACGGTCAAGAATCGTTATCCTTTACCACGTATTGACGACCTGTTTGACCAGTTGCAAGGGTAAAGTTTCTATTCCAAAATCGACTTAAGGTCGGGTTATCATCAAGTGCGGGTCAGGGAAGAGGATGTACCTAGAACGGCATTTAGAACACGGCATGGCCACTATGAGTTCTTGGTCATGCCATTTGGGTTGACCAACGCACCAGCGGTCTTCATGGATCTCATGAACCGCGTGTGCAAGCCGTATCTTGACGACTTTGTTATCGTCTTCATCGACGACATCCTGATTTATTCCAAGAGCAAAGAGGATCATGAGCGGCATCTACGTCTTATCTTAGAACTTCTGAGGAGGGAGCAAATATATGCGAAGTTTTCTAAATGTGATTTTTGGATTCGAGAGGTACATTTTCTGGGTCACATCGCTAATGAGATGGGTATACACGTAGATCCTGCCAAGATCGATGCCATTAGAAATTGGGCGGCACCAAAGAATCCTTCGGAGGTGCGACAATTTCTCGGTCTAGCAGGGTATTATCGTCGTTTTATTCGGGACTTCTCGAAGATTGCCCAGCCACTCACCTCATTAACGCAGAAGAAGGTAGTCTATTCTTGGGGAGCGAAACAGGAGGATGCCTTCCAACTTTTGAAACAGAAATTGTGTAGCGCGCCGATTCTGTCTTTACCAGAGGGTACAGATGTCACACCCCCAAAATCCACACGCGGAGTACCACCGCTTGGAGGCGTGACATGACCAGGATCAAGCCACCAATCATATTGAACATTGTAAGTAATAAATAAAAGTCATCCATCAATATGAAAGGTGTTCACAACCATAAAGTAGTTAAGCGTTTAGCGGAAGCATAATTAAGTAAACCCAACATAAGTTTAAAAGTTTCATATGTTTAACATGGCACACAGCTGTCCATATCCCACAACGACTCCTCTTCACTCCCATGCAAGCTCCAGAGATACCTAATGATCTGCAAGGCATGTAACAACGAGTCAACAACAAAGTTGAGCGAGTTCACAGTTAGTTATTTAGTTATTGTATTCATTTCGTAATACGTATGTTTGTGTAGTACCCAAAGTACCGTATTTATTTGTATCGCGGCCTCCCAGGCATGTGTGCGAAGATTAGTGGGGGTTTCCCATGTATTATATATTAGTTACATTTGTATCGCGGCCCTCCAGGCATGTGTGCGAAGATTAGTATATGTATCGCGGCCAATCCAGGCATGTGTGCGAAGATTAGTATATGTATCGCGGCCAATCCAGGCATGTGTGCGAAGAATTGTATTATATATAAGTGCCCTTCTCAACCGAGGACAGTACGTATCCAATACGTAGATTTAGTCTAGTAATTATGTGAGTACAAATAATCATTCAATCCCATTCCCAACCCCGGGAATCCCATGCCTTGGTAAGAGTGTGAACTCACCTTGGTATGCTCGGCAGATAAAACGTTTGTCCTAAGTTGGTCAACCACACCCTATTATGGTTACCACTTGTTAGAACGGTATACAAGCTACACTTATCTATCACGCATTGTCAAGTAGTGTACACGTATTAAATCAAGTAATCATGTATTTAATAGTAGCATACAAACAGTATGTAGATCATGACGAACATTGTCGAATGTGTGGCCCAACATGAGTTCATTTAAGTTACATGTTTGAAAAGGTGCAGTGTGCGATTATTTAACCACTTGTGCGACTAGCATGGAGTGTACGAATCAATCCAGTGGGACCATCTTCTAATTGTGCGATTTAGATTTGAAACATTTTAAACAATGGTGGGGCCAGTTCATTAATTGTGCAATCAGGTTCCTTTTTGTCGTACCAGATAAATGGGTGTTCCTTATTTATTTAAGGACTTATAATATTCATGCTCAAGCACATATTATTCCAAATAGTTGCACCCCCTGCTTAAACACTTATACCCTCCATTTAAACCCAGCCTCAATTTCCAATACCCGATACCCACTAACAGATAAGACAATTATCTTTTTCTCATTCAATCAATCACATGGTCATCATCTTCTAAATATATAAAAGCATGCATTAAACAGTTGTACCTTGAGCATATAAAGTTGTACTCTCCATGAAAATACAGAATCAAGTTATTAAAAGAAAACCCAGTTCCTTAATTCAATCAGTTTCATGTTCATGCTTTTAAATCTGAATCAACATTTAAAACTCACAACTAATATGAATAATCAGACTTCGTTTAATACGTAGGAGGAATCGAAGATAACACATACCGTCCGGCGGTTTCTTTGAAGGTCCGCTGCCACTGTCGTGGTCGTGAACTCGACTCGAACCACCACCATCATCGTTGATTTCCCGATCTTGGTTCCAGCATTACCGGACATCGACGCCAGTCACCGTCGCATCATCATCATTCCAGCTTTAATTGCCTCCACTTGTTCGAACCGAACCACCAGCTTCTCGGTGGCTCCATCCGTCATCACCGCTGCTGTTATCAGAAACGAGAGGGGAGGGGGTGTCGCAGGTTTGTGGGTGTTATCGGAGGAGGAGGGTTAGGGAGTGTGATGTGCGGCTCGCCGGAGCTCCGATCTCCGGTCACCGGAAATTGCGGTCGAGAGAGAGAGACAAGGGGAAGGTAGTTTGCAACTGATTGCATTACGATTCTTATTGTTTTTAAAAGATGGGGTGGGGTTTATTAAGGGAATATAAATATAAGGTAGTGTTTTAGGTATGGGGAGTTGGCCCCATAGGTAGGATCCATATAATACTAGAAGTCCCGTTTTTAAATGACTGATCCGTTTAACTTAGCACTTAATTATGATGGTAAGTAAATAAATAGGAAGATATGGATGTATGCATAATGTGTTCGGCTATGGCTCAATTTTATTAATTATAATTTCACCAACATATTATATACACAAAGCATAATATTAACACATAATATATATTAATACACTTGCAAATAGTTACTCAGTTAAATCGAGTAAAGACCTTGAAACTTGGGTTGTCACATTATCCCCAACTTGAAAGAAATTTCGTCCCGAAATTTAGCACGTAGTTACTGAGGAAGCTAGTGTAGTTTACTGTTTTTTTTCCCGGGTGTCACATCATCTCCCCGTTGATTTGGAATTTCGTCCCGAAATTCCGTAGTAGCTTCAGCCTCAGTAGTGGTTGCACTGTTTCCGAACAACTGGGGATACTTGAGTTTCATTTGATCTTCTCGTTCCCAAGTAAACTCTGGGCCACGACGGGAGTTCCTACGAACTCGAACTAGAGGTATTCTAGTGTGCTTAAGGACCTTAACATCCTGGTCCGTGATTTCAACTAGTTCCTCGACGAATCGCAACTGCTCGTCGATAGTGAGCTCCTTCAAAGGAACTATGAAGGTCTCATTTGACAGATACTTCTTCAGATTCGACACGTGAAAAACATTGTGAACTGCACTGAGTTCTGCGGGCAGATTTAATTTGTAGGCCACTTTGCCTATTTTCTCTATGACTTCAAATGGTCCGACATATCGCGGATTAAGTTTGCCCCGTTTGCCAAAACGAACCACACCCTTCCAGGGTGAAACCTTGAGTAGCACTCGATCACCAACTTGTAATTCGAGTGGTTTCCTACCTTTATCAGCGTAGGTTTTCTGACGATCTCGAGCTGCCGCCATGCGTTGTCGTATTTGAGCAATCATTTCCGTTGTGTCTACCACAAATTATGGACCAGTGATTTGACTATCCCCCACCTCTGCCCAACAAAGAGGTGACCGGCATTTACGTCCGTACAATGCCTCAAATGGAGCGGCCCGAACACTGGCATGGTAACTGTTATTATACGAGAATTCCACTAGTGGCAGATGTTTTTCCCAACCATTGCCAAAGTCAATCACACATGACCTAAGCATGTCTTCAAGAGTCTGGATGGTACGTTCAGACTGTCCATCCGTCTGAGGGTGATAGGCTGTGCTCATGTCTAATCGTGAGCCGAAAGATTTGTGCATCGCTTGCCAAAGTTCTGAAGTGAAACGTGCATCACGATCGGAAATAATAGAGGTGGGCACTCCGTGCCTCGAAACCACTTCTTTCAAGTAAACGCCTGCTAGAGTAGAGAATTTGTCTGTTTCTTTGATAGCCAAGAAGTGTGCAGACTTTGTGAGTCGATCCACGATCACCCAAATAGTATCGTTACCACGTTGAGATCTAGGTAAGCCAGTAACAAAATCCATGGAAATTTGCTCCCATTTCCATTGTGGTATTTCTAGTTGTTGAAGTAGGCCCGACGGTTTCTGATATTCTGCTTTGACTCTCGCACAAGTCAAACACTTACTAACGTAAGTTGCTATATGAGCTTTCATGCTAGGCCACCAATATGTAGTTTTCAAGTCGTGGTACATCTTATCCGAACCAGGATGTACTGAGCAGCGAGACTTATGAGCTTCATCCATTACAAGTCAGCGTAAGTTGCCATAGAGTGGAACCCAGATGCGTCCTGTTACGTAGTAGGCGTCGTCTGCCTTTTGTTCCATCCGTTGTCTGGAACCGCGTAAGGCTTCAGCCTTGACGTTTTCTGGTTTCAATGCTTCTACCTGAGCATCTCGTATCTGAGAAGGAAGACTAGACTGAATAGTGAGTTGCAACGCTCGTACACGCCTAGGTATAGTATCCTTTCAACTGAGAGCATCGGCCACCACATTGGCCTTGCCCGAATGGTACTTGATGGCACATTCATAATCGTTCAGTAGTTCAACCCATCGACGTTGACGCATGTTTAACTCTTTCTGCTTGAAGATATATTCGAGACTCCTGTGATCTGTGTAGATGGTGCACTTGGTACCGTACAGGTAATGTCTCCATATCTTGAGTGCAAAAACAACAGCTCCAAGCTCTAAATCGTGTGTAGTGTAATTCCGTTCGTGAATCTTAAGTTGACGTGAAGCATAAGCAATGACTTTATCCCTTTGCATCAGTACACATCCCAGACCTTGGATGGATGCGTCACAGTAGACTACAAAATCGTCCGTGCCTTCAGGCAATGAGAGGATAGGTGCGCTACAAAGTCTATCCTTTAAGTGCTGAAACGTTGTTTCCTGTGTATTACCCCAACGGTAAGCAACACCTTTCTGTGTCAGGAGGGTAAGTGGCTGTGCAATCTTTGAGAAGTCTTTGATGAACCTTCTGTAGTAACCTGCCAAACCTAAGAATTGGCGAATTTCTGTTGGTGTACAAGGTGCAGACCAATTCTTGATCGAATCTATCTTGGATGGATTAACATGAATCCCATACTTGTTTATCACGTGGCCTAGAAAGTGGACTTCACGAAGCCAGAAGTCGCATTTCGAAAACTTGGCGTACAGCTGTTCTGTTCGAAGGAGTTCCAAAATAAGTCGTAAATGATGCTCGTGCTCCTCCTGACTCTTGGAGTAGATTAGAATGTCGTCGATGAATACAATCACAAACTTATCCAGGTAAGGCTTACACACTCTGTTCATAAGATCCATGAAAACTGCAGGTGCGTTTGTTAACCCGAATGGCATGACCAGGAACTCGTAATGACCGTAGCGTGTTCTGAATGTTGTTTTAGAGACGTCCTCGTCCTGGACTCTCAGTTGATGGTAGCCTAATCTTAGGTCAATCTTTGAATAGTAGCTCGACCCTTGCAGCTGGTAGAACAAGTCATCAATGCGTGGAAGAGGATAGCGATTCTTCACAGTCACCTTGTTCAGTTCGCGGTAATCTATGCATATGCGAAAAGTACCGTCTTTCTTTTTCTCTTTTGTTGATGCATCAGTAACAAGTGCTAAGATAGCGGTATGCCCCTTTCGTAAACATTTCTGGGCCTTAAGGAAAGAGATGATGCCATTCACGACACCACTCTTGTCACCTTGAACTTCGAGAGGTTCCTTGCCAGAACGGGGAATACGAACAATCTTCTCTTTGCATAGGATTTCTAGTTGCTGTTGGGATAACCAATCCATCCCCATGACGATGTCGAAACTACCCAGAACTATAGGAATGAGATCGATAGAGAAAGTTTGACCAGTTAAGACGAGGTTACAACCCTTGACTATGTGACCACAGTGGTTTATGTTGCATCTATTGCACTTTGGGTGATTTCCTCGATATTCACCCTGCCCTTGCCTACCAGAAGATTACTGACCAGGGCTCTGGTAGTCATCAATCCTTTGCTGCTGTGCCTGGGACTGAACTGAAGTCGAACCCTTGCTAGAGGTTCCATCCCATTTTAGTTTATTGTCACTGAGAGTAGCAGAAGTAGTAATAGTAGTAGTAGCACTAATACGTTTAGGCGGCTATTTCTGTTCCACTGCCTTGTCTGTGAGACGAGTAACATCTTGAATAGTAGTAAGATTAGCAGAAGTCACATGACTTTGAATTGCTAGTCTAAGCCTTTGAGGTACAGCTCAATGAGTTTGATGGAAGGATCCACCATAGTTGGACATAACATTGTCGTTTCGTTGGATCGTATCGTGTACGCTTCTATCTCTGACCCCGTCATCTTTAGGTTAAAGAACTCCACTTCCAGCTTGTGGATGTCATCACGACTACAGTATTCACGTTTGATCAGTTCCTTAAAATCATTCCATGGGATGGCGTTAGTAGCAACCAACCCCAGCATCTGAACTTGCGCGTTCCACAAGTTAGTGTAGTGCCTTCGAGAGTACCAGTGGCGTATTTCACCCCACTAGCCTCTGTGCATTCATACATTTCGAAGACTGATTTCGAGCTTTTTAAACCAATGGAGAAGTCCAACTGCTCCTTTCATGCCACTGAATAGGTTAGGATGACAGTCCATGAAAGTCTTAAAGTGCAAATAGGTGGCTGAGTGCGTTGACTTGTCGTGTGTGTAAGAGTAAACAAAATTAAGCACAAGTGTCGGTTTACGAAAGTAAGATCTAAGGATCCTAGAGTAAGTTGTGATGGCAGGCTATAACTCCTGCCTGGGCAGCTGCGAGTGCTGCTGTAACTTGTTCAATGATCAAAGCCGCCAACTGGCTTGAGTTAGGTTAACGCGTACACTCATGATCTTCACATCGATGGGAATATGAGTGAGAAGTGCGTCGTATCATTACACAAGTGTGGGATGACAGAAGAGTGTGAGCATACAAGGTTTCAAATAGTAGTTGTTACATTCATCTAAGCATACCCTGAGCAAAGTTCTATGTAATCTAGTAAGTAGGCAATGTAAACATGAACAGTATTACCTATAGTGTCGAGTCTTGCACGTGAAGCGAAGTGTCGTTGTGGATCGTTGAGCACTGTACAGGTTATAGTCTGGTTTTAACAAAAACGTTTTCCCCCTTATTAAAACCAAGTTCACTATAACCAATGGCTCTGATACCAATCTGTCACATCCCCAAAATCCACACGCGGAGTACCACCGCTTGGAGGCGTGACATGACCAGGATCAAGCCACCAATCATATTGAACATTGTAAGTAATAAATAAAAGTCATCCATCAATATGAAAGGTGTTCACAACCATAAAGTAGTTAAGCGTTTAGCGGAAGCATAATTAAGTAAACCCAACATAAGTTTAAAAGTTTCATATGTTTAACATGGCACACAGCTGTCCATATCCCACAACGACTCCTCTTCACTCCCATGCAAGCTCCAGAGATACCTAATGATCTGCAAGGCATGTAACAACGAGTCAACAACAAAGTTGAGCGAGTTCACAGTTAGTTATTTAGTTATTGTATTCATTTCGTAATACGTATGTTTGTGTAGTACCCAAAGTACCGTATTTATTTGTATCGCGGCCTCCCAGGCATGTGTGCGAAGATTAGTGGGGGTTTCCCATGTATTATATATTAGTTACATTTGTATCGCGGCCCTCCAGGCATGTGTGCGAAGATTAGTATATGTATCGCGGCCAATCCAGGCATGTGTGCGAAGAATTGTATTATATATAAGTGCCCTTCTCAACCGAGGACAGTACGTATCCAATACGTAGATTTAGTCTAGTAATTATGTGAGTACAAATAATCATTCAATCCCATTCCCAACCCCGGGAATCCCATGCCTTGGTAAGAGTGTGAACTCACCTTGGTATGCTCGGCAGATAAAACGTTTGTCCTAAGTTGGTCAACCACACCCTATTATGGTTACCACTTGTTAGAACGGTATACAAGCTACACTTATCTATCACGCATTGTCAAGTAGTGTACACGTATTAAATCAAGTAATCATTTATTTAATAGTAGCATACAAACAGTATGTAGATCATGACGAACATTGTCGAATGTGTGGCCCAACATGAGTTCATTTAAGTTACATGTTTGAAAAGGTGCAGTGTGCGATTATTTAACCACTTGTGCGACTAGCATGGAGTGTACGAATCAATCCAGTGGGACCATCTTCTAATTGTGCGATTTAGATTTGAAACATTTTAAACAATGGTGGGGCCAGTTCATTAATTGTGCAATCAGGTTCCTTTTTGTCGTACCAGATAAATGGGTGTTCCTTATTTATTTAAGGACTTATAATATTCATGCTCAAGCACATATTATTCCAAATAGTTGCACCCCCTGCTTAAACACTTATACCCTCCATTTAAACCCAGCCTCAATTTCCAATACCCGATACCCACTAACAGATAAGACAATTATCTTTTTCTCATTCAATCAATCACATGGTCATCATCTTCTAAATATATAAAAGCATGCATTAAACAGTTGTACCTTGAGCATATAAAGTTGTACTCTCCATGAAAATACAGAATCAAGTTATTAAAAGAAAACCCAGTTCCTTAATTCAATCAGTTTCATGTTCATGCTTTTAAATCTGAATCAACATTTAAAACTCACAACTAATATGAATAATCAGACTTCGTTTAATACGTAGGAGGAATCGAAGATAACACATACCGTCCGGCGGTTTCTTTGAAGGTCCGCTGCCACTGTCGTGGTCGTGAACTCGACTCGAACCACCACCATCATCGTTGATTTCCCGATCTTGGTTCCAGCATTACCGGACATCGACGCCAGTCACCGTCGCATCATCATCATTCCAGCTTTAATTGCCGCCACTTGTTCGAACCGAACCACCAGCTTCTCGGTGGCTCCATCCGTCATCACCGCTGCTGTTATCAGAAACGAGAGGGGAGGGGGTGTCGCAGGTTTGTGGGTGTTATCGGAGGAGGAGGGTTAGGGAGTGTGATGTGCGGCTCGCCGGAGCTCCGATCTCCGGTCACCGGAAATTGCGGTCGAGAGAGAGAGATAAGGGGAAGGTAGTTTGCAACTGATTGCATTACGGTTCTTATTGTTTTTAAAAGATGGGGTGGGGTTTATTAAGGGAATATAAATATAAGGTAGTGTTTTAGGTATGGGGAGTTGGCCCCATAGGTAGGATCCATATAATACTAGAAGTCCCGTTTTTAAATGACTGATCCGTTTAACTTAGCACTTAATTATGATGGTAAGTAAATAAATAGGAAGATATGGATGTATGCATAATGTGTTCGGCTATGGCTCAATTTTATTAATTATAATTTCACCAACATATTATATACACAAAGCATAATATTAACACATAATATATATTAATACACTTGCAAATAGTTACTCAGTTTAATCGAGTAAAGACCTTGAAACTTGGGTTGTCACAACAGAGGACTTCGAAGTCCATTGTGATGCATCGATTCAGGGTCTGGGTTGCGTGTTAATGCAACGCAACAAGGTGATAGCCTATGCTTCTCGACAGTTGAAGGTACACGAGAAGAACTACACGACCCACGACTTGGAGTTAGGGGCAGTGGTCTTTGCACTGAAGATTTGGAGGCATTATCTGTACGGCACGAAATGCACTATCTACACCGATCACAAGAGCCTTCAGCATATCTTCGACCAGAAAGAACTGAATATGCGTCAGCGTCGCTGGGTAGAACTGTTCAATGATTACGAGTGTGCCATCAAGTTGGTAAAGCTAACGTTGTAGCAGATGCACTTAGTCGCAAGGAGCCAAAGCCGAAGCGTGTTCGTGCTTTACAGCTTACTATTCACTCTAATCTACCTACACGGATTCGTTCAGCTCAAGCCGAGGCCTTAAAGGATGAAAACATTGAAACAGAGGGTTTACGTGGTATGCAAAAGAAGTTCGAGCAAAAATTTGATGGTATTTACTATTTTATGGGGAGATTATGGGTTCCTCTACTTGGCAACCTTCGAGAACTTGTGATGGATGAAGCGCACAAGTCACGATACTCCGTACACCCGGGATCTGATAAGATGTATCACGATCTCAAAGTTTTGTATTGGTGGCCGAATATGAAAGCTATCATAGCCACGTATGTAAGCAAGTGCTTGACTTGTGCCAGGGTCAAGGCAGAGTACCAAAAACCCTCGGGTCTACTCCAGCAACCAGAGATTCCGATGTGGAAGTGGGAACAGATCTCCATGGATTTTGTTACGGGGTTACCGAGAACACAGGCGGGGAACGACACGATATGGGTAATTTTTGATCGACTTACGAAGTCAGCGCACTTTCTACCAATTAAAGAAACATACAAGCACTCCCAGCTCGCAGCGATATACCTTAAGGAGGTGGTTTCTAGGCACGGGGTGCCAACTTCTATCATTTCGGATCGGGATCCGCGTTTCACTTCGGAGGTGTGGCAGGCTATGCACAGGTCGTTTGGCTCGCGTCTCGATATGAGTACTGCGTATCACCCACAGACCGACGCTCAGAGTGAGCGCACTATTCAGACACTTGAAGACATGTTGCGGGCGTGTGTTATTGATTTTGGGAGGGGCTGGGGGAGACATTTGCCATTAGTAGAATTCTCTTACAACAACAGCTATCACACTAGCATCAAGGCAGCCCCGTTTGAAGCATTGTATGGGAGGAAATGTCGTTCACCCCTCTGTTGGGCTGAAGTGGGTGACAGTCAGATTTCAGGCCCCGAGTTGGTATTAGAAACATCAGAGATGATTGTGAAAATCAGGGAGCGTATGGCAGCAGCTCGTGATCGTCAGAAAGCCTATGCTGACAAACGTAGCAAAGAAGTAGTGTTCGAGGTGAATGATCGCGTTATGTTGAAAGTTTCACCATGGAAGGGCGTTGTACGTTTTGGAAAGCGTGGCAAGCTTAATCCACGCTACGTTGGACCGTTTAGAGTTCTTGAACGCATTGGTAAGGTGGCTTACAGATTGGAATTACCTACTGAATTGGGTAATGTTCACGATGTTTTTCATGTATCGCAACTGAAGAAGTGCTATGCTGAAGACCCGCTGGCTGTACCATTCCAAGAGCTGAAGATCGACGACAAGCTACAGTTTGTCGAGGAGCCCGTTGAGATTATGGATCGAGAGGTCAAAGTACGCAAGCATAGTCGTATTCCGATTGTTCGAGTCCGTTGGAACTCGCGGCGAGGACCGGAGTTCACATGGGAACGAGAAGATCAAATGAAGCTCAAGTATCCACACCTTTTTCCTAAAGACAAACCAGAATCTAGTAAAGCTGGTGAATCTCGGGACGAGATTCCTCTTCAAGTTGGGGATGATGTGGCACCCGAAGAAAGTCCACAGTCATCCTGAGTCATCGCTCCTTTTCTCCGAGACTGCTAAGCAAATTTCGGGACGAAATTTCTTTCAAGTTGGGGATGATGTGACAACCCGAATTCTCAAGGTTGGTAACGTTTAATTAACATATGTGCCATAACTCTGTTAAATTAAACACGATAACTTGTTAATTAATGTTTTGGGTCACATATGTGTTACTTGATATTTATTGGGCTGCAAATCTACACAAAACACACATGACTACTCAGACTCCTATGACTTATCGGGCTTTCCCCTCTTGTTTTGACCCACACTTGTTCATGGCCCAATATGTTGTCCAAGCCCACCTCTATTTGTGTCGTATATGTTTATATCACGTAACTGCACCTTGTCTTTGCATTACACATAACAAAACCCTAAACACCCTACCCCTCCTTGGAGTTGCGACGGCAGGAAACCCCCCCCCCCCCTCACGTTTACATCCTGATCATTCGAGACTTCTGGTTAGTAAATTCTTATGTGTTTAAGTTCTCGGCTACTAGATTGTGATACGTACAGGACTTATATGATCGCATGTATAAATGTATGCTTTGATTTATAAATGTGTTTAGTTATGATTATTGTAATCTGATATGAATTACCTGAGTTATTCGATTTAGTATGTTTGTTAATTGTTTAAACTGTTACCGATTAATGTAGTGATCCATTAATTTCAATTGCATGATTAATACACATGAAATTGAAATTACATGTTAGTTGTTAGTGGCTGATATTGGGTTGTGTGTAGGCATATTATATGCATAATGCTTGATATTGATGCCAATCGGTTGTGTGTAGGCATGATTGATAGGCTAGATATGACTCATAGGCTACATGAAATTAATGTTGACCCATGTGCGACCAAACTCAAAGCAGGAAGACACATAATGAAGTTGTCAGTAGGCATGTTATATGCATGAATGATGAGATGTGATAATGGATATATACGAGTATGATAATGGCCTGTTATGGATACATAGCTTGCATGACTTAAATGACCAATATAGGTGTATAGGTTGTAGACTAGGATTTATTACATCATGATTATATGCAACTATTGTGAATCGATGATAGAAGGATAAACACTATCGAAATGCTTGTCACCATTTGAGAACACACTGATGTGATGATGATATTGATTTCTGTTATTGTACATAAGGGTTACCTTACATTACTTATAATTAGTTAAAGTGTGACCCGATTAATAAAAAAAAGGGTTATTGGGCCGAATGAGACTTGATTGTGAAATGTTGAGCTGTTCACTAGGCTGGGCCACACGACTGTTATGGGATTCAGGTTGGGCCAGGGCCCGAACCGGGTTAAATGTGATCACATGTTGTTGAGTCATATGTTAATAATGTTGCGTTGAGTCGAGTGCTTAGATTAAACTGGACAGACATATGGCATGAATATACAATATGCTTATGCGTTGAAGTGAATAATTGTTACAGCTCATGTGATAGCATGAAACATACTTGTGACTATTTGTTGTATATGCATGAGAGATTGTGATTTATGTAAACGTAAAAACTAATTATCACTGGTAATCATACTAGGATTTGATTGACCAACTGTGAACGGACATTTAATCTAACCGAGCAACCCAAAGGTGAGTTCACTACATTCGAGCATGCGTCCCAGTGGTTGGGGACAGTCAGTGGTTTGGGTAAAAACGGGTATATTGGTTAATATTCTCACCTATCATTTTTGTAAGTCCCTTATTATGTTACCTGGAGGGTAACGGGTATTAGTTGGTAGCGCTACTTAGGTTTGGCACCCTCACACCACTCCTAGATAGGACAGATGTGAACTAATGACCCAGTCGGGCCCAGTACTAGATAGGAGTACGTGGGATAGGGCAGTCATGTACATCAGGAGCCGTCTTGTTCGGAATTGAGATATTAACAATATTACCTGCATTGGTTATTGAACTGTTTTACATACAACTGGTAACAAACGTTTTCTAAAACTGTGAACTCGCCAGCTTTGTCTGATACACTTGTTACATGCTCGCAGGTTGTTAGGTGATTGAAGTAGGAGCTTGCTGGCTGGAGAGCTATAGTGGTCATGGTCATGCTGATGAACTTATTTATCAAACACTTATTTATTATGATCATTTAGTATTTACTATATGGTATCTTTACGCTTCCGCTGAACTTATGGTTTTGAATAACTTATGATTGGGTTTTCATAATTATTAAACTATGGAACTTTATTTTAAACTTGTGATTCAATGTAATTGGTGGCTCATTGCTAGTCGTCACACGCCTAACAGGGACACTCCCTAGGTGGTAATTTGAGGGTGTGACATTTAGTATTAACTGGGTTTAATTACCAAATCCGATTTCGGGGTGTTACAAGTCTGCCCCCCTTAAAGAGTTTTCGTCCTCGAAACCTTTTATGATATAACTCATTGAGTTTAAACTCAATGTCTTTGAGCCGAGAAATCCTTTAAACATTACTTATACTTTTAACCAATTTTTAGTATTACCAGATCTCACCACTCCCTTCCAAGGTGACACCTTGAGTAGGACATGGTCTCCGACTTGAAATTCCAAAGGCTTGCGTCGCATATCCGCATAACTCTTTTGAAGGCTTCTAGCTGTCACAATATTATCGCGAACTTTCTTGATTTTGTCTGTTGTTTCCAGAATGAGTTCAGGTCCAGTAAGCTGAGCTTCACCGATTTCATTCCAACAGACAGGTCAACGACATTTTCGACCGTAGAGAGCTTCGAATGGTGCCATATTAATGCTAGCATGTCACACCCCGACCATGTAAAACAACAAATCGTGGCGGAAACGTCGGGGAGTGTTGTAACAGAATTATTATTTCACAACCATGGATACAAAAGAGTTTCGTTTTATTTATTCATTAAGTAATTTACATTGTTTTAGCATGAAACAAACAGGTTATATATATCGACTATCATTGTTATTATGTCACTAAGGCCTCGTCCAGATCCTATGTGACTCATGCATCCTAGCAATCAACATCAAGCAACATCACCTGAAACATATGTAAAAACAAAGTCAGCAAAGAAATGCTGGCGAGTACATAGGTTTTATAAGAGTATCAGATTCATGGCTAGTTTACATGTTGCAATACCTTATTAAAGACCTTGTTTTGAAAAGAGTATAATATTGCAACATAATTAACCAACTCAAATCATGCGGGTTATAATTTATAAGACCTCGTAGCCATGATTCTTAACCCAAAAGCATTTGTTTTAGTAAACCAAATTGTAAAACATCTCGTATTAACTCGTTAATAGAACTCCTATGGTTTATATCCTTTCGTAAACATCGTTAAGTGACATCGTTTCAAAATCGTTAACTCGTTTAAATCATCCTCGTTTTAATTGTGAAAACTATTTTTGGTCGTCTCGCTAATAACATTCAAACCTTCGTGACTCGACTATCTCGCTTCTCGCATTAACAAACCACCAAAGGGTAAGTTAACAATCACAGATTCAGTCGTTACCCACCTAACCCACACATAACCATGGGTGCAGTCTGATAACGGGATTTGTCAGATCCTATGGTACCATAACCTAATACTGGTCGGTTCGGCCAAAATTAATGAATGTCGTTCGTTATGCAACTACAACCAACAAGTTCGTTCACATTGTTAAAATCGTTATTAATTTAGTATAAACCATCTTAATCGTTTTTGAAATCATTGTTAAAATATCGAAATCGTTTTGATACATATGAATCACCCCAAAACAATCGAAAACAGTAAAATAGGGGAACTATGTACTCACATAGTTACCACAAAACATGTAAAAAGAGGGGATCTATGTACTCACCTTTGGGTGTGTTTTTATATGTTAACACAATCCCTCAAATTGTTTATTCGTTCTAAATTAAATAAGAATGATTTAATAATAAAAAACCCACAAAATACATAAGTTTCTCCGATACTTAGAATTTTCACATAACTTTGAGATTTTTCTCAAAAGTTATTATTTTTTATTATATTGGTGTATTTGTATATATATGAGTTCACATATATATATTTTAAAACACTTTGAGACTTGAATGATTTTATTGGTGACCCTCACCAGGCTATAAGCAATATATCTACGACTTGCGCGTCGTAATATATATACTCAAATGTAACATACTAATAATAGCGTAATACACATAATCTTGTCAAGTATTATCATGTCATCATACACATATTATAAAACACACAACACATTGTAACACATAAAATTTACCCATGAACAACCCATTATAGTGTATGTCGAAAAACACTTATTTTAGCGATTCGGTAACATTTTTGGGCGTCGGAAGTCACGTATGACTAACCAAAGACCAAGTAAACTTAATATAAGTTAAAACACTTATTTTTATATCAAAAATATCAGTTTACTTACTGATCTAAAATAGTTTTATAAAAATCCTCCGAAAAGCCGATTTTTAACCGTTTTACCGCATAGTTTTGCATCAAACGTTACCCTAACCATCAAAAATTGAAACGACTTGATATTTTAACATAACCCATGTTATTTACTGAATAAAATAGTGGTTATACTCATGATAGTGCAGGTCTCACATAAAGCACATAAATCATGCAAATTTCACATATTTTACCACTTTTTAAGCTATATGTACAACATGCAAATCTATCAAACCTATGTCAAAGTTTCATGCCATTATAATATACCAAATAATGTTATTTTTAGTGTTTATAATCTGTTCTAAAACATTTTTGTCATACAATCATTTTTTTATCATTTCTTGAGCTTTAAATCAACATGTATTCTCATGTACAAGTGTCTAAAGCACACTATCATATCATCATCATTTCATATGTATTAAAATGCATCAAATATGTAATTTATTCATGTTTATTTACTGATTTGTTTGAACATTCATCATATCATACATAAATCATCAAACACTTGCATTTTAACTATCATTCAAGAACAAGCAACAACTTACAAATTCCCAAATATGTCTAATAAATTTTTAGCCATTTACATGTCAAAATACTAACATTATTCCAAAGTATAACTCATGATTAAATCCCTTCTTTATATCTCTAACATACTTGTACATAATCATGTTCATGCAAACAACCATCCTACACAAGTACCTATCAAGAAATCAAACTTCAAAGCTCATACACATATATATATATATATATGTACGGTTATATACACACATATACACAACTATTTTTATTTTCCATTTCTTTTTAGATTTCAAGTTTGTGAAAAATTCCAAGATTCAAGAGAAATTTCCAATCATCAAGAACAACCAAGAATCAAGAGTATGATTTAAACATAAATTTTATACCTTCAAGATTCAAGTAAGTTTTTGATGAGATTTTGATGATATGGAGCTTGATATCACTTGAAAACACCTTGGAAACTCCTCTGGATCTTCACACCAACTTGAAGTTTGCTAGAAATGGAGTTGGATTCTTCAAGAACAAGGTTGAAGATGAAGATGGGAGTGGTGGTGGGTGCTTACGGTTTTGGGAGAGAGAGAGAGTGAGGATTTGGAGTGTTGAGTGAGTTGTGAAGATATGATGAAGATCTTGGAGGATTATAAAGAGATATTGGAAGATTTATAAAAGATTTAGACACAACACTTGTCAAGTCGGTTAGAGAAGTGGCAAGATGGTGGCATCTAAGGCCGCCACCTACACCCACACTCACATACCATGCATCTTTACATATATATATATATATAACACATTGGTGAAAAGCAGGTATTTAACTGGATACCGGGTATTTTATCTAGCATTTAAATCCTGGTTTATGGCGTTCTAAATTATTTTTATTATTCTATAAAAAAAACTCGCCAAAATATTACTGAAATAAATTTCAGTTGCCGAGACTGGCTGCGTTGTCTGCGTTTTGCAGTATAAGCACTGTGTTGCGCAGTAACACGCGGTACGCGCTTAAACTTGAAAAATAACGTTTTTAATCGTTTTAACTTATTTTTCAACACGACCTGATTAAAAATAAAATTTTAATCATAACAGAATATTTTTAGGGTTTAAATATTATCCGGGCGGTCACCAATGTTCGTTTCGTAGTTTTGTTGCAATTAGTTCTTTAGTTCAAATAAACATGTTTTTGCCATACCGAATCCTTCGAAACTTATTTCTAAGTTATGTAAAGGGTATTTAGGGTATGTTTGGCTTATGTCACAGTTTCGGAGTGTACGTCGCGTTAAACTGATTATGTTTACGTAACGGTTTATGATTTCACTTCCAGAACAGGTTTGAGAGTTCGGAATTGAACAATGCTTGAAAACGTACTAATGTCACAAATAATTAAACACATATTGAAATTGAAACATCATATTTTATTAAATACAAAGTTGTTCGGAACAGTACAAGGTTTAAAATACACAGATGTCACAGTCTCCCCTACTTTAGGAAATTTCGTCCCGAAATTTAAATAGAGGAAACTTGTGGGAAAAGGTGTGGATATTTCATCTTCATCTGGTCCTCATGTACCCAAGTAAACTCGGGGCCACGTTTGGATTCCCAGCGAACTTTGACCAATCGAATCCGTCTGTTCTATAACTGTTTGAATGTACAGTCCACTATCTCCACATGTTTCTCGACAAAGTGCATCGTTTCATCGATTTGAATCTCGTTGAGAGGAATGTGAAGATCAGCATCAGCTAAACACTTTCGCAAATTGGACACGTGAAAAGTCGGATGAATATTTCCAAGCTCTGGAGGTAGCTCTAGTCGATAAGCAACCTTTCCAATTCTTTCAACAATCTTAAATGGTCCAACATATTGGGGTGCAAGTTTTCCTTTCTTTCCAAATCTCACCACTCCCTTCCAAGGTGACACCTTGAGTAGGACACGGTCTCCGATTTGAAATTCTAAAGGCTTGCGTCGCATATAACTCTTTTGACGGCTTCGAGCTGTCACAAGATTATCGCGGATTTTCTTGATTTTGTCTGTTGTTTCCAGAATGAGCTCAGGTCCAGTAAGTTGAGCTTCACCGATCTCATTCCAACATACAGGTGAACGACATTTCGACCGTAGAGAGCTTCGAATGGTGCTATATTAATACTAGCATGATAACTGTTGTTGTAAGAGAACTCGATCAGTGGAAGATGAGAATCCCAATTACCACCAAAGTCTATCACGCATGCCCTAAGCATATCCTCCAAAGTTTGAATCGTTCTCTTAGATTGTCCATCTGTTTGGGGATGATAAGCAGTGCTTAGATTCAGTTGGGTTCCCAACGCAGATTGCATGGTCTTCCAAAAATGAGATGAAAACCGAGCATCACGATCGGAAATGATATCTAAAGGAACACCATTCCGTGATACAATCTCATCAACATAAATCTTTGCAAGTTTATCAACAGATAGATCCTCGCGAATCGGTATAAAATGAGCTGATTTCGTTAATCGATCGATAACAACCAAAATAGCATCGTGACCTTTAGATGTACGCGGTAATTTAGTGATGAGATCCATTGCAATGTTCTCCCACTTCCAAACCGGTATCTCTGGTTATACAAGCAAACCAGAAGGTCGTTGATGTTCAGCCTTGACTTTGAGACAAGTTAGGCATTTCGATACATACAAGGCAACATCCTTCTTCATACCAGGCCACCAGAACTGAGTACGAAGATCCTTGTACATTTTATTAGCACCAGGATGGATAGAATATCAAGACTTGTGAGATTCGTCCATTACCAAGGTGCAAAGATCGTCTTGTTTCAAATTCACAGTAGAAAGGGAATGGACGAGAGGGAGCTCTGGGCGAATTGGGAGAAATCATGAGATCCTAGGTCTTTCATTCCAATCCTGTTCGTGATTAACTCTGGTTAGCAACTAATCTGTCATTTCTAATCAGTTGTAATCAGATTAGGGTTATCATCTTTTTAGGGTTTCTATTTTGTTTCTTTTTTTGATCGGCTGAAGATTTGAATAAGGGGATTAATCGGCTGATTCTAAACACATTTGGCTGATCGGTTGCTTATTTGGCTGATTCAATTGCATATTTGGCTGTCTGATCTGCACTAGGGATTCGGCAGGTTTCATTCGCTGATTGATTTACTTAATCGACGGCTGTTTTAGCGAATCTGTACAATTGCTTTTCAGCCGTCAGTCACTAGGGTTTTTCATTGCGGCTGCTGATTGCTTTTCAGCCATCACTAGGGTCTTGGTCGCTTTCCTGCTATTGGGTAGCGGCTGTTTTTCATTGCGGCTGCTGAAATGGATGTTCAAAATGCAGACAAAGCAAACGTCTTTGCGAGGAAGATAAAGAATATTGACGGAAAACCCTTTGAGCCAAAACTAACGTCGAATATAGCTGCGAGGGTTTCTGAACTGAGCAAGAAGGTAACTTTTATGCTGCCATTAGAGGATGATGAACAGGTTAATGGTCGATCTGATTCTCCGAATCAGCAGTATGCTAAGGTTCTTGATAAAAGAAAGGTAGCTTTTGTGCTTCCGTTGAATGATGTTAGTCCTATCCCTCGAGCTACTTCTCAATCGTACGCTAATGTTGTGTCAAACAAACAAGCTGACCAAGGTGGTGTTAACATGGATTCTGGTTCGAATGCTCAAAATTCAGCTAGGAATGCAAATGAGTCGGCTGATCAATCTCCAAAAATTAATTTTAGGCCGCTAAAGTCGGATATCTCCTTGGAAGGAGTGGATGTAGTTTTACCAATTGATTATGTTCGTCAGGTTAACAGCAGGTTAGCAAATACTCTTTATGGTTACTTCCTGGGGGATAGAATTGCTTATCCGGTTGTTGAATATTTTGTGAAAACAAATTGGAAAAAACATGGTTTTCAGAAAATTATGATGAATTCGAATGGATTTTTCTTCTTCAAGTTTGAAGATAGTCAGGGTATGAATAATGTTCTTGAAGGGGGTCCTTGGCTGATTTGGAACAAACCTCTTTTTCTCAACACTTGGTCCCCTACGAACACTCTTAAAAAAGAAGATATTAAAAAGGTTGCGGTTTGGGTGAAATTGCATGAGGTTCCTTTAGCGGCGTATACTGATGATGGATTAAGCATGTTGGCGTCTAAAATTGGTTCTCCTTTGCGGTTGGATTCGTATACTATTGATATGTGCAACGAGGCTTGGGGACGAAGCAACTATACTAGGGCCCTCATTGATATCTCTGCTGAACATGACTTTAAAGAGGTCCTAACCATGGCTATTCCTGAGTTGGATGAGAACAAGTATGTCAATGAGACTATTCGTGTGGAATATCAATGGAAACCCCCGAGATGTGCCCACTGTTGTGTATTTGGGCATGATTCTGAGGAGTGTCCAAAATGCATTCGATCGACAGTGAAACCTCCTACAAACAGTCCGAAAGTAGATGAGGATGGTTATACGGAAGTCAAGACAAAGAAGAATGTAAAGAAGAGCGGTTTTCAGGTTAACAATCAAAAGCGCAAGTTTAAATATAGACCTGTGGATAAAAAGAAAAAGGCAGTGAGTTCTTCCTACGTGAATGCGCGGTACACTAGTTCGTCCAAGGTTCAAACACACAATTCGTTTAGTGCTCTTGGATTCGTTGGGGGGAATGGGGGTTCCTTCCAGGGGAGATATAAAGAGGGATGTGAGCTAAATGAGGAGTCTGACGATGACAGGGTAGAGGTTGTATATGATGAAACGAATGAGTTTATGACATCGGGTACACATCCTACGTCTTCCAGTACAGGGGCAAGCACCTCTCACATAAAGTTGTCCAATGGATAGGTGGCTTCTGTTTCATGCTAAGCGGCTGCCGGTTGGTAGCAATTTCATTTTTGATGATGGCGGTTGACGTCGTTGTTTGATTTTTTTTCGTTTGTCTACTAGTTAATCATTATCATGATTGTACTAGGCTAGATTGAGGCGGTATGTTGGTTTGTTTGCTTTTTGCTTACATATATGGGGCATGTCCTGTATATGAACTAGTGGGGAACTCATCCTCACTACTTGTACTTATTTGGCGATTGTCTATAATAGAATCACCGGGGTAACCCTTTACCCAAAAAAAAGATCGTCTTGTTTCAGAATCCACAAACGATCCTTGAAATATAGCAACCCATCGTCCTTCGTTTTGAGTTTAAGTTCGTGTTGAAGCGGTAGCTCATATTTCAATAAGTCTTTGATCACTCAAGATCGTTGAGCTTGAAGGACACGAGATTGAATATCAGATAGAGTTCGAACAGAATGAAGCTTGACTCGTTCCTTTTGACTAAGCGCATCGGCTACGACATTCGCCTTACCAGGATGGTAGCGGATCTCGCAATCATAATCGTTTAAGAGTTCAACCCAACGTCGTTGCCTCATGTTCAGCTCCTTCTGATTGAGAATATGCTAGAGACTTTTGTGGTCTGTGAAAACCACACACTTCGTTCCATAGAGGTAGTGTCTCCAGATTTTAAGTGCGAAAACCACAGCTCCTAATTCAAGATCATGAGTCGCATAGTTCTTCTCGTGAATTTTCAGCTGTCTAAACGCATAAGCTATGACTTTACCTCGTTGCATAAGAACGCAACCAAGTCCTAGATTTGATGCGTCACAATAGACAACAAAATCATCGTTTCCCTCGGGTAGAGATAAAACAGGCGCATCACAGAGCTTCCATTTCAGCGTTTGGAACGCTTCTTCTTGCTTAGGTCCCCACTCAAAAGGCTTATTTTTCTGAGTCAAAGCAGTGAGTGGAACCGCGATCTTTGAGAAATTAGAAATGAATCGACGATAATGTCACACCCTGGCTTTGCGGAAGCGTGGTTAATTTTGGTGTGACTTCTTAATACCATAGCTTAATCATAACAAAGCTATATGAATTTAAAAACCATGCAAGTCATCATTAAGTTTAGAAATCAACATACAATACCATTGTTTTAAACATACGACCATAATCTTGTTCAGTAACATAACATCTAATGACAAAACATAAATGAGGGTTAAGGATTGTGTCTTGTCCAGGTAAGAGAACACAACCCCTAATCCTTGATGACTTCATGAAGGTTGCAGCGGAAAACGTTCATACCGTGCCAGAATCCGTTAATTTCCTGAAATACATGTGAGTTGAAAAATCAACAATAATGTTGAGCGAGTTCATGTGCAAGTGAGTAAGTAAAACACTTGTAAGTATAAAAGTTTCCTGGTATGTAGCAGTGTAAGAGGACTTGTGATCACCAATGGTTTGCAAGGCCATTAGCATGTTGTGAAATGCAAGTAAGTAAGATACAACCCTAGCTGATTTTTGCGTTGGGCAACCAAGTCACTCCAGGTCCGTTGTGGTTAGCCTCAGAGAGGTCCGTTTGGCCTAGAGCTGGGCTCGCTACACCCAAATAGATCTACCGCTCGAGTCCCTCGGGGTTCTAACTACCCATTCACATGATCTAAACCTCCTTACGTTATTCATACCGTGTATAAAGTACTTGTAAACAAAGTAACATGTATTTCACCCCCGCAGTTAAGAAAACTGAAAACAGTTAGAGAAAAGGGGGACATGAACTCACAGTGGATGCGTAAACTCTATCAAGCGTCTCTGAAGCAGTAATCTGTGCAACGACCTACAAGTGCTAATTCTATTAGACGGACGGCCGTGCTTTAGCTTTACAGTTTATGTTTGCGGGAAATAGTTAGACAACTATTTCGTGTTACATTTTGTATAAGCTTGATAGTTATCTTTCCTTCCCAAGGATGGGGGATACAATACATGTGCGTAAGTTACGTTTTATCAATCTTGTGGTAATGTAATTACCGGTGTAACTTATATGTTTATAGGAGCGTTCGCAAAGTTTTGGAATCAATAACGCTTGTAAATATTATTTTTACCCTAAAATAATATTTATGTATTTCACAAAATAATCATAAACAGTGTTGTGACAAATATATTTATCACGTTAATCTTTGTGAAAATCCCACCTCCGAATGTTTAGTAAAATATAGTACTGGCGAAATTTATGTTTCAAAAGTATGCCCAAAAATAGTTCTAACACTTGTTGTGTAAAAAGTCTAAGTGTTAGGTTTTTAGAAAATTTCGCCAGAGTTTCCTCTGTAACTGGAGGTGGCCACGCTTTTAAGCGTATCATTTTCTTTTAACAAATCAACTCAATCAACCTCTTTATTCAATCAAACAATTTTCGACACATCAAACT
This sequence comes from Helianthus tuberosus, assembly GCA_030545235.1. Classification (NCBI taxonomy): domain Eukaryota; kingdom Viridiplantae; phylum Streptophyta; class Magnoliopsida; order Asterales; family Asteraceae; genus Helianthus; species Helianthus tuberosus. The sequence continues at coordinate 215,669 of JARYGA010055104.1, forward strand.
AGTCAACAAGTATGTAAATTTGCATAGTCGCATGAACTTGCAGTTTTTCCGCATTAATAATGTAAATCATCCTTATATATGTAGATTTCTATATAGGGTAACTTTAATCTCGTAAAAACCTCGTGTTTAGAGAAAACCGTCTTTACAACTTCTAGTTATTTTTCCCAAAAATAGTTATTTTGTCGAAATATGCGTCACACAAGTGTTTACACACTTGTGTGCTCTAAATATCATTCTTAACATTGTAAGATCCGTTTCTTTAAAAACATGATTTCTTTAAAGCGTGGTCCTTCGAAGATACCACTTGCGGATACGTAGATCCGCTAGTTTTAAATACCATTTTACCGGTTAAATCACTTTTACACAAGTATAATATTTCACACAAGTTCATGTCTCTAAAATGTGGTAGTGTTTCACCTTTAACCCTTGTATCTATCAAAAACAAGCTTATGTGATGACACGTGATTTTACAAAGTCGGGTTAAACGAAGTTTTGAGCTACCACATTATAGATCGGGTCACAATAAGCACAAATTTCAAGTCCTACGACTTTTACACAAGGCATATGCTATTGACCTCCATTTTAGTGATTTTAGTAGACTTTAAAGATTCAAAACGCGTGTTAACGATATTTATCCGACGAAACTTCTTTTAACCACTTTAGATGAGCTTAAAAACAAGATTTAAAGGTTATACCTCTAGCTCAAGGCTAGGGAAGATCTTTGACGAAAACCGCTTGGATAAAAGATAACGAGAGTGGTCCTTCGCGTTCCGCTTGCACCAAAGCTCCTTATACGTGTCTTGTGATGTGTGAATGATCTTGGAATGGAGAGACAAGAACCGAAAATATGATGATGGTGATGATGGGGTTCGGCCGAGAGCCACAAGAGAGAAAGAGAAAGAGTGAGTTGTGGTGGAGGTTAAGTGTGATTATGTCTAGTGTTAGTGGGTATTTAAAGGCAAGATCAAGGTGTTAATGTCCAAAGGTTAATGTGTCACAAGAGTACTAGACAACATGGGATTTGGCAAGATTTCAAGTACATGTTGGTGCTCCCAAGGTAACCGATCGGTTGGGGGGGGGGTCCATGGTTCGATTTTAATTAGATGGTTAGGAGTTTAGTTATGTTAAATAAGTTAGTTTAGGTTCTAAACTCCGTTAGTTATGTATAACATGTTATGGCGGGTGTTAGGGTAATCAGGGACCCTAACTGGCTCAGAAAAAAGAGTAATAATAAAAATACTAATATTTTCATGTTTCGGGTAAAGTCCGGGTGTCCGGATGGATAGTAATCCGTTAAAGTGTTACAAAAGACTTTAAAGTGTCGTTATTACCTTTTAGTGACACAATTTGTTTTCCCGACACTTTAGAAAGTGTCTAGTAATATTTTCTCATTTTTGGCACTTTACTAGTCAGCTAGAAGCTGGTTAAATTATTAAAGTGCTGTGTTTGGTACTTAAAGTACGTTTTAGGCACATCCGTATCAGTGTATCTTATCCCTAGAGACGCGGAAACACAATCCTTACATCCTACACTCACTACTAGTGTAGTCAAAATATACGAGGCTCTTAACAGGCCTTGAGGCAGTATTTGCCTGATGCTGGTTATATCAGCATGTTTACTGTGTATCCGTTTGGTGCTACTGTGCTTTTTGTGCATCATGTTTGTCACTAGGGTTCAGCACGTAAATAATGTAGTGACAGCAAATAAAGTATGATGCAAGTAAGTGCATGTATCAGTATGCAGGTAGCAGTTTATCAGCTAGTTTCAATCAAGCACAGTAATCAAGTAATAATTAATCATTAATTAAGTCGTACGGATACCTGGTTTTGTGCGGGTTGTCACATTCTCCCCCCGTTAAATAAATTTCGTCCCGAAATTTTAAGTTCTGCTTGTAGAAGCAGGGTTCTTAGGAAATAGGTGGGGGTACTTCTCTTTCATCCGGTCCTCACGTTCCCATGTGAATTCAGGACCATGTCTGGCATTCCAACGTACCTTGACGAGTTTGACACTGCTCCGGCGGGTCTTGTTAACTTTCCAATCCGTGACCTCGACAGGTTCTTCAACGAAGTGGAGCGTGTCGTCAATATGAATCTCGTCGATAGGAATGGCAACGTCAACTTGAGTTGGACTCTTCTTTAAATTGGATACATGAAATGTATCGTGAACACCATTCAGTTCAGCAGGTAGGTCCAACTTGTAGGCTACCGTCCCAATTCTTTCTAGAATTCTAAAGGGACCAATGTAGCGTGGATTCAACTTTCCTCGCTTTCCAAAGCGCGCTACCCCTTTCCAGGGTGAAACCTTCAATAACACCATCTCTCCAACTTGGAAATCCACATGCTTCCGGTTTGGATCCGCGTAGGCCTTTTGCCTGTGGCGAGCGGCTTCGATGCGTTTGAGTATTTGCGCGATCTTATCTGTCGTCTCTTGGACGATTTCGGGACCGGCAAGTTGCCTATCACCTGCGTCAGACCAACATAGTGGGGATCGGCACTTGCGTCCGTATAGGGCCTCAAAAGGCGCGACACCAATACTGGTGTGGTAGCTGTTGTTGTACGAAAATTCGACCAAGGGTAAGTGTTTATCCCAGCTACCTCCTAAATCCATAACACATGCCCTCAGCATGTCTTCCAATGTTTGTATTGTTCGCTCGCTCTGGCCATCAGTTTGCGGATGGAATGCAGTGCTCAGATTTAATTGTGAGCCAAAAGATTCTTGGAAAGATTGCCATATTCTTGACACAAATCTTCCGTCTCTATCAGAGATGATCGAGAGTGGTACTCCATGTCGTGCTACGATCTCTCTCATGTAAATTTCCGCAAGTTTACTAGTACCGTCTTTCTCCCTGATTGGCAGAAAATGTGCGGACTTTGTTAGGCGGTCTACAATCACCCAAATCATATCATGGCCTCTTGGCGTTCTTGGCAGTTTTGTAACAAAATCCATTGAGATTTGTTCCCATTTCCATTTGGGAATCTCAGGTTGTTGCAGAAGTCCCGAAGGCTTCTGGTATTCTGCCTTGACCTTAGCGCACGTTAAACATTTGCTCACATAGACAGCAACGTCGCCTTTCATCCTAGGCCACCAATAGAAATCTTTAAGATCGTGGTACATCTTATCCGATCCAGGGTGGATAGAGTACCGTGACTTGTGCGCTTCGTTGAAAATAACTTCCCTTAATCCACCAAACAGAGGAACCCAAATCCTTTTCTCAAAATGTAACGTCCCTTCCTCGTTTGGTACCAAAAGCTTCTCCATTCCCCGGAGATATTCTTCCTCAAGGTTTCCCTTCTTGAGAGCTTCCTTTTGTGCAGCACGAATGCGCGAGGGAAGATCGGTTCGTATGATCATTTCTAGAGCCCTAACCCTTATGGGCTTGATTCTTTCCTTACGACTTAGGGCATCGGCAACTACATTCGCCTTCCCCGGGTGGTACTTGATCTCGCAGTCGTAATCGTTTAACAATTCAACCCATCGTCTTTGTCTCATGTTCAGCTCTTTCTGGTTAAATATGTGTTGTAGGCTCTTGTGATCTGTGAAAATTGTGCACTTCGTACCATACAGGTAGTGCCTCCAGATCTTTAGTGCAAAAACCACTGCGCCAAGCTCTAAATCATGTGTGGTATAGTTCTTTTCGTGTACTTTCAGTTGGCGTGATGCGTAAGCAATGACCTTTTGGCGTTGCATCAACACACAACCCAATCCCTGACGCGATGCGTCGCAGTATACCACAAAATCGTCGGTACCTTCCGGTAGAGCTAAAATTGGCGCGTTGCAGAGCTTATCCTTCAATAACTGAAACGCTTCGTCCTGTTTGATCCCCCAATCAAACGTCTTATCCTTCTGGGTCAGGAGCGTCAAAGGTTGGGCGATTTTCGAGAAATCCTCGATGAACCTTCGATAGTAGCCAGCCAAACCCAAGAATTGTCGAATCTCGGTTGGCGTTGTAGGCGTTTCCCAATTCTTGATTGCCTCGATCTTTGTGGGGTCAACATGAATTCCATCCCCATTAACCACATGTCCAAGAAACTGGACTTCGCGTAGCCAAAACTCGCACTTGGAGAATTTGGCGTACAGCTGTTCCTTCTTTAGCAGCTCTAGTATGGTTCTAAGATGTTGTTCGTGTTCATCCTTCGTCTTTGAGTAAATCAGGATGTCATCGATGAATACAATCACGAACTTGTCTAAGTATGGCTTGCAAACTCTATTCATCAAGTCCATAAACACTGCAGGCGCATTGGTTAAACCAAATGGCATCACGAGAAACTCGTAGTGTCCATAACGAGTTCGGAAGGCTGTTTTCGGGATACTTTCCTCCTGAATCCTTAATTGATGGTATCCAGATCGAAGATCGATCTTAGAATAACAGCTTGAACCTTGAAGTTGATCGAACAGATCGTCGATCCTTGGCAGTGGATACCTGTTCTTTATCGTCAGCTTGCTCAATTCTCTGTAGTCAATACACATACGGAAACTTCCGTCTTTCTTCTTGACGAACAAGACCGGAGCTCCCCAAGGCGAGAAACTTGGTCGGATAAAACCTTTATCTAACAGTTCCTGAAGCTGTGTTGATAATTCCTGCATCTCTGATGGAGCAAGTCTGTATGGTGCCTTAGCCACAGGCGCGGCGCCTGGAACTAAGTCAATGTGAAACTCCACTTGCCTCTGAGGTGGCAGTCCGGGTAAGTCTTCTGGGAAGACCTCTGGATACTCCCTTACGATAGGGATGTCTTCGATTGTTGGCTCGGCAGCCTTCTTGTCCACGATGTGTGCCAGAAAAGCGACACATCCTTTCCGTAAACACTTCCTTGCCTTCAAGCAGCTGATGAATCTTAGCGGTGTGTCACGCTTTTCTCCGTGAACCACAATTGTTTCACCATCATCGGTTGGGATACGAACAACTTTTTCGTGGCAAACAATCTCCGCTTTGTTGCCAGATAACCAATCCATTCCTACTACCACGTCGAAGCTTCCCAATGGGACCGGTAGTAGATCAAGGGTAAACTCGCGTTCTCCCAATTCTATCACACAACCTCTGATTACTTCGTCGGCTCCAACTAACTTTCCGTCAGCTAATTCGATCGAGTAGGGTATGTCTAACTTATTAGCAGCTAACCCAAGCATATTCTTAAATTCTAACGATACGAAGCTATAGTCGGCACCAGTATCAAATAAAACGGACGCGTAGCGTTGATTGATAGGGAACGTACCGGTAACAACGTTGGGATCCTGGCGTGCTTCCTTTGCTCCAATCTGAAATACCCTTCCACGGGCTTGGTTCAAATCCGGGCAATCCTTTTTGAAGTGCCCATTGTCACCGCAATTGAAGCATCCAAGTCTTTTACCACTTCCCGCACCATCCATAACTGGCGGGTTGTTCTGGTTAGCATTTCCGGCTTGGTTGGCATTGTTGTTCCGATTATTCCCCTGCTGGCGACCTCCAAAACCTCCCCGGTTGTTATTCTTATTCATATATCCTCCCTGGCCTCCCCGGCCAGTACCAACCCAACAGGTGTCCTTCAAATGACCACGTCTCCCACATACCTCGCATACTTTTAGCTGACATTGACCCGAATGGTGGCGTTGACAGGTATTGCATCTGGGCTGGGTGCCCATGTATCCTCTTCCTTTCCTTACACTGCCAGCTGCACCCTGGGCTGGCGTGCTTGGTGCTCCTCTCTTACCATCACCGCTAACACTTTGTTTGAAGTTTGAAAACTTTCTTTTGTTACTTCCGGACGACTCAACATGCGTCTCTTTCTCCTTTGCCTTTACATCACCAAACTTGTTTAAACGAATCCCCTCCTCGGTGAGAGCCACGCTCAAGTCGATGGCTTCAGTGATAGTCGTTGGTTTGGAGGAGGTTACCATGCTTATTATTTGGGGAGCCAAACCCCAAATGAAGCGCTCGATTCGTTTGTATTCAGGCGTAACCATGTAAGGGACCACTTGAGATAGGTCATGAAACCTCTGAACGTACTCTGCTACTTTCGGACCATCCATCTTTAAGTGCCAGAATTCAGTCTCCAACCTCTGAATTTCTGCGCGTGAACAGTACTTTCGGCGCATCAGTTCTCTCAATTCGGCCCAAGTCAGGGCGTAGGCGGCAGCTTCGCCTAGAGTTTGGACTTGTAGGTTCCACCAAGATAGGGCTCCGTCTAGAAATAGCCCTGAAATGTATGTGACTTGTTGGTCCTCAGCACACTTGCTCATGCGTATGACAGAGTCGGTCTTCTCAGCCCAGCGGGTAAAGGCAACTGCACCTCCTGTGCCATTGAAGTTAACTGGTTTGCAGTCTAAGAACTGCTTGTAGGTGCATCCGTGAGGTGGGTTGTTATTGCCCTGATTAACACTTCCGCTCCCTCCTGGCTGAGAAGCTGCGTACTGCGCTATGGCAGCAGCAATGACTTGTTGTAGCTCTTCCTGAGTGGTAGGCATAGGCTGTTGTTGACGTCTGGGCGGCATCTTTCTAAAAGATGGTTTACGTCGGTCAGGCCGTATATAATGATAGTATTAGTACATAACATCTCATGTTATAATCACATTAATCACACGACATCTCATGTCACAAATATCAATCACACAACATCCCATGTCACAAAATATAAACAAGTAATCAAGCGAATCCAAAATATGGTGAGAAAACTGCGATTGCCATAATAATGAGACCACATCGTAAGTGCATACATACAATCATGAATCACTGGGGCTACATCACCCCTGTCAAAAGCTACATCAGTATCGATACAACATCAAGTACATAACAAAAGTCAAATCATAACGTAGTCTCCTCAAAAATGCTGTGCAAGTAAAAGCAATCGCCGCCTTCTCACTCGCCTACCCATGTGGCATCGATGAGCTCAAGCAGATGGTGGTGGAGGAGGGGGAAAACGGGTATAAAACAAACGGCGCATCTCTAGCCAATCTGCCTCCATCGCCTGCTGCGTGCGAATAACGGAGGCAATCTGCTGCTCCAAAGTAGCAAGACGAGCAGCATAGTCAGGGGGTAATGGTCGAAACGGCTGTAACGGAGTGGGTGCCTGACCATGGCACTGACATGGCCGAGCTCTCTCGAGCTCCTGTAGTCGCTGCTCGTGCGACTCATGCTGGTAAACAAAAGACATCAATACATCCTCGATAGTGTGTCCCACGTGGGACCTGTGGTATGGATCAGTGGGTGGCATAGGGGAAAATGGTGACCACAGCAGTGGCTCACGTGTGGGGTCAAAGGGTGCCATCCCAAAAGGAGCAGTAATAGGTGGAACAAAAGGCATCTGTGGTAAGAAAGGCATGGGCATCGGTACATGCCCTGATGGGTGGGCTGAAGAGCCCTCTCCAGGCCCCGCTGGAGGTATGTATGTGGGAATCTGAAACGAAAAGTCAGTGTGTCTAGCGTCTGGAATCTGTGGGGGTAACGGTGGGACGTCCTCATCAGCCGGGATCCACCCGTGCTGTGCGGCCTCGTCCGGTGGATCCATCTGTGCCGCGAACGGTGCATGTCCGGGCTCTATGGGAACGAGATCAAATAAAGGGGCTACAACAGGGTCAACGGGTGCCAAGTGCTCAAATGGTGGGTCAACAGGTACAGCAACTATGGGTAGAGGATCGATGGGATCTACAGCAATGGGCTCAAGGGGTATATCTGCATGCATAGGGTCATGCTCTGGTAACACATCAAGAGCAGCTGCCTGCTCAGGGGCAAGGGCAGGCTCCAAGTCATCGAATGCCATATCAAAGTCAAAATCAGGATCGATCGGGTCGAAAGGATCAATAGGATCAGCAGGATCCTCCATCATCTCGTCCATAGGGACAAACTCCAAATCACGATCAGGGTCGAACCCTGGGGGAAACATAGGGTCGGAATCCTCCACGTCCTCGTGGTCAAAAGTAGGACTGGGGATGGGGGCGACAGAAGATGCATGATCAGAATCTGACTCGTGAGAGTAGTGCTGCGCACTAAGGGTATGTGACGGTGCAGAAGCCACAGACTCAGAGGAGTCTGGGGCTGGAGAATGTGCAGGTGCCTCCGCAGCCGGAGCATCTGCAATCAGTAGAGGGGCAACAGCGGGTAGGGCCTCGCCCTGAACGTCCTCCATAGGATCCTCCTCGAACAAGTCGACGTCGTCCTCGTCGCCGTCGAATGGTAACTCCTGAACAGGGTAAGCAGCGAGGGGTATGGGAGCAGGGATCACTGCTAGTGGCAAATCCCCGGCCGGAATATCAATAGGGAGCTCATCGTCGCCATCAGGTAGGGCGAATGGCTGGAAATCGTCATCGTCGGTACTGGTAAAGTCTGACGTGTACACCTCGTGCTCCGAGGACTCTAAATCATCTGACACAACACGCCTGGGGTTGGTGATGTCTGAACCACCTGAATCAGCCGGATCCATGTATCTGTAACATAAACACAAGTATGCACAAACAGTCAATCACATAATCAGATAATCACATAAGTCACCAAGTAGGGCATCACATAATTTCTCCTAGTCTCACTAGCCAACATTCCTAGTCCCACTAGTCAACACTTCTAGTCCCACTAGCCATTCTTTCCTAGTCCCACTAGTCAACACTTCTAGTCCCACTAGTCAACACTCCTAGTCCCACTAGTCAACACTTCTAGTCCCACTAGACCAACACTCCTAGTCCCACTAGTCAACACTTCTAGTCCCACTAGACCAACACTCCTAGTCCCACTAGACAACACTTCTAGTCCCACTAGACCAACACTCCTAGTCCCACTAGACAACACTTCTAGTCCCACTAGACCAAACCTCAGCCTCCCGACTGGGCCTAAAATAATGAATAAAATGTGCTCAACATTTGTTTGTAAAAAGTTTTGGATTCTGGACTTAAGTGGTATGCAGTAAAAATGTTTTCGTGAGAGCCCTAGTGATCATAGTCTAGACTCGAGACAGAATCCTAGTTCGCTATGATCAGAGCTCTGATACCAAGCTGTCACACCCTGGCTTTGCGGAAGCGTGGTTAATTTTGGTGTGACTTCTTAATACCATAGCTTAATCATAACAAAGCTATATGAATTTAAAAACCATGCAAGTCATCATTAAGTTTAGAAATCAACATACAATACCATTGTTTTAAACATACGACCATAATCTTGTTCAGTAACATAACATCTAATGACAAAACATAAATGAGGGTTAAGGATTGTGTCTTGTCCAGGTAAGAGAACACAACCCCTAATCCTTGATGACTTCATGAAGGTTGCAGCGGAAAACGTTCATACCGTGCCAGAATCCGTTAATTTCCTGAAATACATGTGAGTTGAAAAATCAACAATAATGTTGAGCGAGTTCATGTGCAAGTGAGTAAGTAAAACACTTGTAAGTATAAAAGTTTCCTGGTATGTAGCAGTGTAAGAGGACTTGTGATCACCAATGGTTTGCAAGGCCATTAGCATGTTGTGAAATGCAAGTAAGTAAGATACAACCCTAGCTGATTTTTGCGTTGGGCAACCAAGTCACTCCAGGTCCGTTGTGGTTAGCCTCAGAGAGGTCCGTTTGGCCTAGAGCTGGGCTCGCTACACCCAAATAGATCTACCGCTCGAGTCCCTCGGGGTTCTAACTACCCATTCACATGATCTAAACCTCCTTACGTTATTCATACCGTGTATAAAGTACTTGTAAACAAAGTAACATGTATTTCACCCCCGCAGTTAAGAAAACTGAAAACAGTTAGAGAAAAGGGGGACATGAACTCACAGTGGATGCGTAAACTCTATCAAGCGTCTCTGAAGCAGTAATCTGTGCAACGACCTACAAGTGCTAATTCTATTAGACGGACGGCCGTGCTTTAGCTTTACAGTTTATGTTTGCGGGAAATAGTTAGACAACTATTTCGTGTTACATTTTGTATAAGCTTGATAGTTATCTTTCCTTCCCAAGGATGGGGGATACAATACATGTGCGTAAGTTACGTTTTATCAATCTTGTGGTAATGTAATTACCGGTGTAACTTATATGTTTATAGGAGCGTTCGCAAAGTTTTGGAATCAATAACGCTTGTAAATATTATTTTTACCCTAAAATAATATTTATGTATTTCACAAAATAATCATAAACAGTGTTGTGACAAATATATTTATCACGTTAATCTTTGTGAAAATCCCACCTCCGAATGTTTAGTAAAATATAGTACTGGCGAAATTTATGTTTCAAAAGTATGCCCAAAAATAGTTCTAACACTTGTTGTGTAAAAAGTCTAAGTGTTAGGTTTTTAGAAAATTTCGCCAGAGTTTCCTCTGTAACTGGAGGTGGCCACGCTTTTAAGCGTATCATTTTCTTTTAACAAATCAACTCAATCAACCTCTTTATTCAATCAAACAATTTTCGACACATCAAACTAGTCAACAAGTATGTAAATTTGCATAGTCGCATGAACTTGCAGTTTTTCCGCATTAATAATGTAAATCATCCTTATATATGTAGATTTCTATATAGGGTAACTTTAATCTCGTAAAAACCTCGTGTTTAGAGAAAACCGTCTTTACAACTTCTAGTTATTTTTCCCAAAAATAGTTATTTTGTCGAAATATGCGTCACACAAGTGTTTACACACTTGTGTGCTCTAAATATCATTCTTAACATTGTAAGATCCGTTTCTTTAAAAACATGATTTCTTTAAAGCGTGGTCCTTCGAAGATACCACTTGCGGATACGTAGATCCGCTAGTTTTAAATACCATTTTACCGGTTAAATCACTTTTACACAAGTATAATATTTCACACAAGTTCATGTCTCTAAAATGTGGTAGTGTTTCACCTTTAACCCTTGTATCTATCAAAAACAAGCTTATGTGATGACACGTGATTTTACAAAGTCGGGTTAAACGAAGTTTTGAGCTACCACATTATAGATCGGGTCACAATAAGCACAAATTTCAAGTCCTACGACTTTTACACAAGGCATATGCTATTGACCTCCATTTTAGTGATTTTAGTAGACTTTAAAGATTCAAAACGCGTGTTAACGATATTTATCCGACGAAACTTCTTTTAACCACTTTAGATGAGCTTAAAAACAAGATTTAAAGGTTATACCTCTAGCTCAAGGCTAGGGAAGATCTTTGACGAAAACCGCTTGGATAAAAGATAACGAGAGTGGTCCTTCGCGTTCCGCTTGCACCAAAGCTCCTTATACGTGTCTTGTGATGTGTGAATGATCTTGGAATGGAGAGACAAGAACCGAAAATATGATGATGGTGATGATGGGGTTCGGCCGAGAGCCACAAGAGAGAAAGAGAAAGAGTGAGTTGTGGTGGAGGTTAAGTGTGATTATGTCTAGTGTTAGTGGGTATTTAAAGGCAAGATCAAGGTGTTAATGTCCAAAGGTTAATGTGTCACAAGAGTACTAGACAACATGGGATTTGGCAAGATTTCAAGTACATGTTGGTGCTCCCAAGGTAACCGATCGGTTGGGGGGGGGGGTCCATGGTTCGATTTTAATTAGATGGTTAGGAGTTTAGTTATGTTAAATAAGTTAGTTTAGGTTCTAAACTCCGTTAGTTATGTATAACATGTTATGGCGGGTGTTAGGGTAATCAGGGACCCTAACTGGCTCAGAAAAAAGAGTAATAATAAAAATACTAATATTTTCATGTTTCGGGTAAAGTCCGGGTGTCCGGTTGGATAGTAATCCGTTAAAGTGTTACAAAAGACTTTAAAGTGTCGTTATTACCTTTTAGTGACACAATTTGTTTTCCCGACACTTTAGAAAGTGTCTAGTAATATTTTCTCATTTTTGGCACTTTACTAGTCAGCTAGAAGCTGGTTAAATTATTAAAGTGCTGTGTTTGGTACTTAAAGTACGTTTTAGGCACATCCGTATCAGTGTATCTTATCCCTAGAGACGCGGAAACACAATCCTTACATCCTACACTCACTACTAGTGTAGTCAAAATATACGAGGCTCTTAACAGGCCTTGAGGCAGTATTTGCCTGATGCTGGTTATATCAGCATGTTTACTGTGTATCCGTTTGGTGCTACTGTGCTTTTTGTGCATCATGTTTGTCACTAGGGTTCAGCACGTAAATAATGTAGTGACAGCAAATAAAGTATGATGCAAGTAAGTGCATGTATCAGTATGCAGGTAGCAGTTTATCAGCTAGTTTCAATCAAGCACAGTAATCAAGTAATAATTAATCATTAATTAAGTCGTACGGATACCTGGTTTTGTGCGGGTTGTCACAGATAATAACCAGCAAGACCAAGAAATGATCGAATCTCTGTAGGTGTCGTCGGTGTATTCCAATCCTTAATAGCAGCTATCTTGGAGGGATCTACATGAATACCCTGCTCGTTGACTATATGACCCAAAAACTGAACTTCTCTAAGCCAAAATTCACACTTGGAGAATTTAGCAAAAAGTTGTTCCTTCTTCAAAAGTTCCAAGGTCAAACGAAGGTGTTGCTCATGGTCGGCTCGAGACTTTGAATAAATGAGAATATCGTCGATGAACACAATGATGAACTTATCTAAATAAGGTTTACAAACCCTGTTCATTAAGTCCATGAAGATAGCTGGGGCATTTGTCAAACCAAAAGGCATGACAGTGAACTCGTAGTGCTCATATCTCGTACGGAATGCAGTGTTGGGAATATCTTCTTCGAGTACACGAAGTTGATGACACCCAGATCGCAGATCGATCTTGGAAAAGCATGAAGCACCTTGCAGCTGGTCGAAGAGATCATCAATTCTAGGTAGGGGATATCGATTCTTAATGGTAAGCTTATTAAGCTCACGATAATCGACACACATTCGAAAAGATCCATCTTTCTTTTTCACAAAGAGGACAGGAGCTCCCCAAGGCGAAAAGCTCGGACGGATGAATCCTTTATCAGACAACTCTTGAAGCTGTTTCGATAACTCTTGCATCTCCGACGGTGCAAGAAGATAAGGTGCTTTCGCAATCGGGTTGGCATTGGGTACAAGGTCAATATGAAACTCGACTTGACGAACTGGAGGCAAACCAGGCAGTTCATCGGGAAACACCTCTGGATAATCCCGAATAATCAGAATATCATGAATACTCTTGCTCTTGCCTTTCTCCTCGGTGACATGTGCCAGGAAAGCAACATATCCTTTTCGCAAATAACTTTGGGTCTTTGTACACGACATAAGCTTAAAACCACCAGATGGCTTCTCGCCACGAATTTCCAGAACATCGCCAGACGGAAGAGGAATACGAACAATCTTATCGAAACAAACCACCTTAGCATGATGTTTGGTTAACCAATCCATCCCCACGATAATATCGAAACTCCCAAGTTGCATCGGCGTGAGGTCAATGGGAAAAAGATGATTATCAAGGTTTAACTGACAATCACGAATAACAGAATCGAGAACAAGAGGTTTACCAGTAGAAACTTCGAAAGATAAGGGTTTCCTCAGTTTAGTTCTAGGTATCGCAAGCAAAGGTTCAAAAGATAATGAAACAAAACTTCTATCGGCACCAGAATAAAAAAGAAAAGATGCAGGTTGATTGTTAACAAGAAACGTACCATTGACAACGAGGTTGTCAGCTCGAGCCTCGTTTGCATTCAGATTGAATGCTCGTCCACGAGCGGGATTCACATTCGCGTTGACATTCACGTTCGGATTCGCATTTGCATTCGCCAACCTCGGACAGTTGTTGCGGAAGTGACCAAACTCTCCACAATTGAAACATGAACCTGGTGGGAATCTAGCAGCATTCCCCTGAACTGGAGCTTGATTCTGAACAATCTGATTCTGACCCAAACGACAGATGTTGGCCAGATGCGCAAGTTTACCACACGTTGTGCATTGTTTACAAGCTTGTTGTGCAACATGATGACCGTTGCAGCGAGCACAATGAGGTGCGGTACCAGCATACGCTTTCTTCGCAGACGGTTGAGCTGGTGGGTTCTGAGGGTTCTGAGCAGTAACTGCAAAGTTCTGAGCACCCTTTCGCTTTCTCGACTTCTTCGACGACTCACCTTTCTTACCCTTACCCTTTTCCTTGACAGATTCGGTCGACTTCTTCTTATCACCCTTGTAGGTAAGTTTACCCTTGCTGACTTGCGACTCAGTCAGGGTAGCAGATAACTCAATCGCGTGACGAACAGTAGTAGGATTAACGCCAGTCACAATATCTTGTATGGAATTGAGTAACCCATCTATATACCTCTCTATCGCTTTCTCCAACGGGGTAACCATAGTAGGACACAAAAGACTGAGTTCCTCAAATCGATCCGTATACGCACGGTGTTCTCCCCCATCTTGCTTTAGATCGTCAAACTCTCGTTCCAAAGCTCGAATTTCGTGACGGGGGCAAAACTCTTTCATCATGAGAGCTCGAAGCTCTTCTCATGTTTGTGCCAATGCCACTTCGGCACCCCTATCGTGCATCACTCTGTTCCACCACGTAAGAGCACGCTTCTCAAACACACTTGATGCAAATTCAACCTTACGCCCATCCGGACATTGCACATGTCTGAATGTGCTCTCGATACTTTCGAACCATTGAAGGAGCGCAGTTGCTCCTTGCGACCCATAAAACTTTAGCGGCTTAGCAGAATTGAAATTCTTAAAATTACATTGTGCATTGTTATTATTATTGTTGTTGTATAGCTCGTGGATTTGGGTCACAACGCCTGGAAGCACAGCAACCATTTGCTGAGAGACAAGGGCTGTGACTTCTTCAGCAGTAAAAGATTGTGCATCACGTCGAGGAGGCATTGTCTAACAAGGAAATATGAGAAACGAGTGAGGTCAACAATTAGGAAAAACAAAAGAGGTATTGTAAATATCGATGAAACATAAGGAAGGCGATCATTTGTTCGTTACCTCGAACAAACAAACGACACGCAGTGACTAATCAAAGTAATGAATCAAAATAATGTATCGCGAAGACATGCTCGCCTATAAGTGAACACTCACCCCAAGAGTTCCCAGGTAAGAGTGACTGGTCCGATTATGTGGATTTGTACGAACACTCTAGCCTTAGACAGAAAACTCAGGGTACAGGCATTCACTCTTCCAGTTTGCACGTGTTCACATTATTTAGACCCAAACTTTGACGAGATTTTGAAAACTCAGAAGGCACTAAGCCAAAAATGAGTCAAACTGGAAGGGTTCAAAACCTAGTAATCAATCATCCTAGAACGGATGATTATTTTTCAAAGCGGATTCGAAATTTGTGTTCTCGTTGTGGTTATCACCTAAGGGTAGGTGACGGTTTTGTTTTAAAAAAATCTAAACGCAAAAAACTTGCATTGGGGTCCTAGAAAGTTATAGTCTAGGTCAAAGCATTACTAATAACCTAATTCCCTATAACCATTGGCTCTGATACCAACTTTTCTGTCACACCCCGACCACGTAAAACAACAAATCGTGGCGGAAACGTCGGGGAGTGTTGTAACAGAATTATTGTTTCACAACCATGGATACAAAAGAGTTTCGTTTTATTAATTCATTAAGTAATTTACATTGTTTTAGCATGAAACAAACAGGTTATATATATCGACTATCATTGTTATTATGTCACTAAGGCCTCGTCTAGATCCTATGTGACTCATGCATCCTAGCAATCAACATCAAGCAACATCACCTGAAACATATGTAAAAACAAAGTCAGCAAAGAAATGCTGGCGAGTACATAGGTTTTATAAGAGTATCGGATTCATGGCTTGTTTACATGTTGCAATACCTTATTAAAGACCTTGTTTTGAAAAGAGTATAATATTGCAACATAATTAACCAACTCAAATCAAGCGGGTTATAATTTATAAGACCTCGTAGCCATGATTCTTAACCCAAAAGCATTTGTTTTAGTAAACCAAATTGTAAAACATCTCGTATTAACTCGTTAATAGAACTCCTATGGTTTATATCCTTTCGTAAACATCGTTAAGTGACATCGTTTCAAAATCGTTAACTCGTTTAAATCATCCTCGTTTTAATTGTGAAAACTATTTTTGGTCGTCTCGCTAATAACATTCAAACCTTCATGACTCGACTATCTCGCTTCTCGCATTAACAAACCACCAAAGCGTAAGTTAACAATCACAGATTCAGTCGTTACCCACCTAACCCACACATAACCATGGGTGCAGTCTGATAACGGGATTTGTCAGATCCTATGGTACCATAACCTAATACTGGTCGGTTCGGCCAAAATAAATGAATGTCGTTCGTTATGTAACTACAACCAACAAGTTCGTTCACATTGTCAAAATCGTTATTAATTTAGTATAAACCATCTTAATCATTTTTGAAATCATCGTTAAATTATCAAAATCGTTTTGATACATATGAATCACCCCAAAACAATCGAAAACAGTAAAATAGGGGAACTATGTACTCACATAGTTACCACAAAACATGTAAAAAGAGGGGATCTATATACTCACCGTTGGGTGCGTTTTTATATGTTAACACAATCCCTCAAATTGTTTATTCGTCCTAAATTAAATAAGAATGATTTAATAATCAAAAACCCACAAAATACATAAGTTTCTCCGATACTTAAAATTTGCACATAACTTTGAGATTTTTCTCAAAAGTTATTATTTTTTATTATATTGGTGTATTTGTATATATATGAGTTCACATATATATTTTAAAAAACTTTGCGGCTTGAACGATTTTATTGGTGACCCTCACCAGGCTATAAGCAATATACCTACGACTTGCGCGTCGTAATATATATACTCAAATGTAACATACTAATAATAGCGTAATACACATAATCTTGTCAAGTATTATCATGTCATCATACACATATTATAAAACACATAACACATTGTAACACAACATAAAATTTAACCATGAACAACCCATTATAGTGTATGTCGAAAAACACTTATTTTAGCGATTTGGTAACATTTTTGGGCCTCGGAAGTCACGTATGACTAACCAAACACCAAGTAAACTTAATATAAGTTAAAAAACTTATTTTTATATCAAAAATATTAGTTTACTTACTGATCTAAAACAGTTTTATAAAAATCCTCCAAAAAGCCGATTTTTAACCGTTTTACCGCATAGTTTTGCATCAAACGTTACCCTAACCATCCCAAATTGAAATGAATTGATATTTTAACATAACCCATGTTATTTACTGAATAAAATAGTGGTTATACTCATGATAGTGCAGGTCTCACATAAAGCACATAAATCATGCAAATTTCACATATTTTACCACTTTTTAAGCTATATGTACAACATGCAAAGCTATCAAACCTATGTCAAAGTTTCATGCCATTATAATATACCAAATAATGTTATTTTTAGTGTTTATAATCTGTTCTAAAACATTTTTGTCATACAATCATTTTTTATCATTTCTTGAGCTTTATATTAACATGTATTCTCATGTACAAGTGTCTAAAGCACACTATCATATCATCATCATTTCATATGTATTAAAATGCATCAAATATGTAATTTATTCATGTTTATTTACTGATTTATTTGAACATTCATCATATCATACATAAATCATCAAACACTTGCATTTTAACTATCATTCAAGAACAAGCAACAACTTACAAATTATCAAATATGTCTAATAAATTTTTATCCATTTACATGTCAAAATACTAACATTATTCCAAAGTGTAACTCATGATTAAATCACTTCTTTATATCTCTAACATACGTGTACATAATCATGTTCATGCAAACAACCATCCTACACAAGTACTTATAAAGAAATCAAACTTCAAAGCTCATACACATATATATATGTACGGTTATATACACACATATACACAACCATTTTTATTTTCCATTTCTTTTTAGATTTCAAGTTTGTGAAAAATTCCAAGATTCAAGAGAAATTTCCGATCATCAAGAACAACCAAGAATCAAGAGTATGATTTAAACATAAACTTTATACCTTCAAGATTCAAGTAAGTTTTTGATGAGATTTTGATGATATGGAGCTTGAAATCACTTGAAAACACCTTGGAAACTCCTTTGGATCTTCACACCAACTTGAAGTTTGCTAGAAATGGAGTTGGATTCTTCAAGAACAAGGTTGAAGATGAAGATGGGAGTGGTGGTGGGTGCTTACGGTTTTGGGAGAGAGAGAGAGAGTGAGGATTTGAAGTGTTGAGTGAGTTGTGAAGATATGATGAAGATCTTGGAGGATTATAAAGAGATATTGGAAGATTTATAAAAGATTTAGACACAACACTTGTCAAGTAGGTTAGAGAAGTGGCAAGATGGTGGCATCTAAGGCCGCCACCTACACCCACACTCACATACCATGCATCTTTACATATATATATATATATATATATATATTACACATTGGTGAAAAGCAGGTATTTAACTGGATACCGGGTATTTTATCTAGCATTTAAATCCTGGTTTATGGCGTTCTAAATTATTTTTATTATTCTATAAAAATAAACTCGCCAAATTATTACTGAAATAAATTTCAGTTGCTGAGACTGGCTGCGTTGTCTGCGTTTTGCAGTATAAGCACTGTGTTGCGCAGTAACACGCGGTACGCGCTTAAACTTTAAAAATAACGTTTTTAAGCGTTTTAACTTATTTTTCAACACGAACCTGATTAAAAATAAAATTTTAATCATAACAGAATATTTTTAGGGTTTAAATATTATCCGGGCGGTCACCAATGTTCGTTTCGTAGTTTTGTTGCAATTAGTTCTTTAGTTCAAATAAACATGTTTTTGCCATACCGAATCCTTCGAAACTTATTTCTAAGTTATGTAAAGGGTATTTAGGGTATGTTTGGCTTATGTCACAGTTTCGGAGTGTACGTCGCGTTAAACTGATTATGTTTACGTAACGGTTTATGATTTCACTTCCAGAACAGGTTTGAGAGTTCGGAATTGAACAATGCTTGAAAACGTACTAATGTCACAAATAATTAAACGCATATTGAAATTGAAACATCATATTTTATTAAATACAAAGTTGTTCGGAACAGTACAAGGTTTAAAATACACAGATGTCACAGTCTCCCCTACTTTAGGAAATTTCGTCCCGAAATTTAATTAGAGGAAACTTGTGGGAAAAGGTGTGGATATTTCATCTTCATCTGGTCCTCATGTTCCCAAGTAAACTCGGGGCCACGTTTGGATTCCCAGCGAACTTTGACCAATCGAATCCGTCTGTTCTACAACTGTTTGAATGTACGGTCCACTATCTCCACATGTTTCTCGACAAAGTGCATCGTTTCATCGATTTGAATCTCGTTGAGAGGAATGTGAAGATCAGCATCAGCTAAACACTTTTGCAAATTGGACACGTGAAAAGTCGGATGAATATTTCCAAGCTCTGGAGGTAGCTCTAGTCGATAAGCAACCTTTCCAATTCTTTCAACAATCTTAAATGGTCCAACATATTGGGGTGCAAGTTTTCCTTTCTTTCCAAATCTCACCACTCCCTTCCAAGGTGACACCTTGAGTAGGACACGGTCTCCGATTTGAAATTCTAAAGGCTTGCGTCGCATATAGTTCTTTTGACGGCTTCGAGCTGTCACAAGATTATCGCGGATTTTCTTGATTTTGTCTGTTGTTTCCAGAATGAGCTCAGGTCCAGTAAGTTGAGCTTCACCGATCTCATTCCAACAGACAGGTGAACGACATTTCGACCGTAGAGAGCTTCGAATGGTGCTATATTAATACTAGCATGATAACTGTTGTTGTAAGAGAACTCGATCAGTGGAAGATGAGAATCCCAATTACCACCAAAGTCTATCACGCATGCCCTAAGCATATCCTCCAAAGTTTGAATCGTTCTCTTAGATTGTCCATCTGTTTGGGGATGATAAGCAGTGCTTAGATTCAGTTGGGTTCCCAACGCAGATTGCATGGTCTTCCAAAAATGAGATGAAAACCGAGCATCACGATCGGAAATGATATCTAAAGGAACACCATTCCATGATACAATCTCATCAACATAAATCTTTGCAAGTTTATCAACAGATAGATCCTCGCGAATCGGTATAAAATGAGCTGATTTCGTTAATCGATCGATAACAACCAAAATAGCATCGTGACCTTTAGATGTACGCGGTAATTTAGTGATGAGATCCATTGCAATGTTCTCCCACTTCCAAACCGGTATCTCTGGTTATACAAGCAAACCAGAAGGTCGTTGATGTTCAGCCTTGACTTTGAGACAAGTTAGGCATTTCGATACATACAAGGCAACATCCTTCTTCATACCAGGCCACCAGAACTGAGTACGAAGATCCTTGTACATTTTATTAGCACCAGGATGGATAGAATATCAAGACTTGTGAGATTCGTCCATTACCAAGGTGCAAAGATCGTCTTGTTTCAAATTCACAGTAGAAAGGGAATGGACGAGAGGGAGCTCTGGGCGAATTGGGAGAAATCATGAGATCCTAGGTCTTTCATTCCAATCCTGTTCGTGATTAACTCTGGTTAGCAACTAATCTGTCATTTCTAATCAGTTGTAATCAGATTAGGGTTATCATCTTTTTAGGGTTTCTATTTTGATTCTTTTTTGATCGGCTGAAGATTTGAATAAGGGGATTAATCGGCTGATTCTAAACACATTTGGCTGATCGGTTGCTTATTTGGCTGATTCAATTGCATATTTGGCTGTCTGATCTGCACTAGGGATTCGGCAGGTTTCATTCGCTGATTGATTTACTTAATCGACGGCTATTTTAGCGAATCTGTACAATTGCTTTTCAGCCGTCAGTCACTAGGGTTTTTCATTGCGGCTGCTGCTTGCTTTTCAGCCATCACTAGGGTCTTGGTCGCTTTCCTGCTATTGGGTAGCGGCTGTTTTTCATTGCGGCTGCTGAAATGGATGTTCAAAATGCAGACAAAGCAAACGTCTTTGCGAGGAAGATAAAGAATATTGACGGAAAACCCTTTGAGCCAAAACTAACGTCGAATATAGCTGCGAGGGTTTCTGAACTGAGCAAGAAGGTAACTTTTATGCTGCCATTAGAGGATGATGAACAGGTTAATGGTCGATCTGATTCTCCGAATCAGCAGTATGCTAAGGTTCTTGATAAAAGAAAGGTAGTTTTTGTGCTTCCGTTGAATGATGTTAGTCCTATCCCTCGAGCTACTTCTCAATCGTACGCTAATGTTGTGTCAAACAAACAAGCTGACCAAGGTGGTGTTAACATGGATTCTGGTTCGAATGCTCAAAATTCAGCTAGGAATGCAAATGAGTCGGCTGATCAATCTCCAAAAATTAATTTTAGGCCGCTAAAGTCGGATATCTCCTTGGAAGGAGTGGATGTAGTTTTACCAATTGATTCTGTTCGTCAGGTTAACAGCAGGTTAGCAAATACTCTTTATGGTTACTTCCTGGGGGATAGAATTGCTTATCCGGTTGTTGAATATTTTGTGAAAACAAATTGGAAAAAACATGGTTTTCAGAAAATTATGATGAATTCGAATGGATTTTTCTTCTTCAAGTTTGAAGATAGTCAGGGTATGAATAATGTTCTTGAAGGGGGTCCTTGGCTGATTTGGAACAAACCTCTTTTTCTCAACACTTGGTCCCCTACGAACACTCTTAAAAAAGAAGATATTAAAAAGGTTGCGGTTTGGGTGAAATTGCATGAGGTTCCTCTAGCGGCGTATACTGATGATGGATTAAGCATGTTGGCGTCTAAAATTGGTTCTCCTTTGCGGTTGGATTCGTATACTATTGATATGTGCAACGAGGCTTGGGGACGAAGCAACTATACTAGGGCCCTCATTGATATCTCTGCTGAACATGACTTTAAAGAGGTCCTAACCATGGCTATTCCTGAGTTGGATGAGAACAAGTATGTCAATGAGACTATTCGTGTGGAATATCAATGGAAACCCCCGAGATGTGCCCACTGTTGTGTATTTGGGCATGATTCTGAGGAGTGTCCAAAATGGATTCGATCGACAGTGAAACCTCCTACAAACAGTCCGAAAGTAGATGAGGATGGTTATACGGAAGTCAAGACAAAGAAGAATGTAAAGAAGAGCGGTTTTCAGGTTAACAATCAAAAGCGCAAGTTTAAATATAGACCTGTGGATAAAAAGAAAAAGGCAGTGAGTTCTTCCTACGTGAATGCGCTAGTTCGTCCAAGGTTCAAACACACAATTCGTTTAGTGCTCTTGGATTCGTTGGGGGGAATGGGGGTTCCTTCCAGGGGAGATATAAAGAGGGATGTGAGCTAAATGAGGAGTCTGACGATGACAGGGTAGAGGTTGTATATGATGAAACGAATGAGTTTATGACATCGGGTACACATCCTACGTCTTCCAGTACAGGGGCAAGCACCTCTCACATAAAGTTGTCCAATGGATAGGTGGCTTCTGTTTCATGCTAAGGGGCTGCCGGTTGGTAGCAATTTCATTTTTGATGATGGCGGTTGACGTCGTTGTTTGATTTTTTTTCGTTTGTCTACTAGTTAATCATTATCATGATTGTACTAGGCTAGATTGAGGCGGTATGTTGGTTTGTTTGCTTTTTGCTTACATATATGGGGCATGTCCTGTATATGAACTAGTGGGGAACTCATCCTCACTACTTGTACTTATTTGGCGATTGTCTATAATAGAATCACCGGGGTAACCCTTTACCCAAAAAAAAAGATCGTCTTGTTTCAGAATCCACAAACGATCCTTGAAATATAGCAACCCATCGTCCTTCATTTTGAGTTTAAGTTCGAGTTGAAGCGGTAGCTCATATTTCAATAAGTCTTTGATCACTCAAGATCGTTGAGCTTGAAGGACACGAGATTGAATATCAGATAGAGTTCGAACAGAATGAAGCTTGACTCGTTCCTTTTGACTAAGCGCATCGGCTACGACATTCGCCTTACCAGGATGGTAGCGGATCTCGCAATCATAATCGTTTAAGAGTTCAACCCAACGTCGTTGCCTCATGTTCAGCTCCTTCTGATTGAGAATATGCTAGAGACTTTTGTGGTCTGTGAAAACCACACACTTCGTTCCATAGAGGTAGTGTCTCCAGATTTTAAGTGCGAAAACCTTGATTCTTGGTTGTTCTTGATGATCGGAAATTTCTCTTGAATCTTGGAATTTTTCACAAACTTGAAATCTAAAAAGAAATGGAAAATAAAAATGGTTGTGTATATGTGTGTATGAGCTTTGAAGTTTGATTTCTTGATAAGTCTGTCACACCCCCAATTTCCACCATGCGGAGTACCGTCCGCTTGAGGGCGTGACCGACCAGGATCCAGCCACCAATCATACTGAGCATTAGAAAATAGTAAGAATGATCACCAACCGTAATGGTTAGTAAACACCATAGTTTAAAGTTCAAAAGTTTAGGTTCAAATAACAGTTAAGTAAGTAGCGGAAGCATAGGTAAAATGGTTTAAACAAAGTTCATAGTTCAAATTAATTAGAACCCAACATGCGGGTTTAGGCGACCACTACACTTCCCAAGCTGCAAGTTCCTGAGTCACTGGTTACCTGCAAAGCATGCAGTAAGGGGTCAACAATAATGCTGAGTGAGTTCACTAGTTGTCCAGTTTTAATTACCAAAAACTTGTTTCACCAGTTAATTTATCCGTTTATACATGCCATGGGGAGCTACCCCAAAAGTTAGCGACTAAACTGTTTTTCCAATACCGAACACTAGGTGACCGTTGCGTATCCGCAGAGTGCCCCGATGTCAATGTTCTATCATCATTGACGGATGCCTGAGTACATTAGTTCACGACCGATCCCATACCTTGGCACGGTGTGAGGTTGGTAAGACCTAAATAGCGCTATCAACTAATAACCCGTTCGCCTGGCCCCGGCGACTAATCGGTATTATGTAGTAGGGACTTTAAGTGATAGAGTTTCGTTTAGTGCCGTTTGTTGCAATCCGTATAAACAGTAATTAACTAAAAGGTTCCCAATAACAAGGGAAGAAAAGTAAGTTGTATCCCTCAAAAGGGGATAGTGTTGTTTTTAGTTCCGTTTCCCAAACCACCGGGAATACATGCTTTAGGTTGTGAACTCACCTTGGGTTGCTCGGTAGATTAATTACCCGGTTGATCACGTTGGTCACCACGTCCTAGCATGGTTACCAATATAGGTCAAGTTGGGGTATAAGTGAACACGTATAATCTACACATAACTAACACATAGCATGCACAACATATAATTACCCAATAAGTCATTGGGCCCGTCTAAGTTCTTTAACAGCAACAGTTAACAGTTAACACGTAGCCCACTTAAACAGTAACAAGCATGCACAGTTAATACACTTGGGCCCAATAACTAATAGCCCAGTCGAGACCAGGTGGTCTTGACTCGAGAACACACAGTTGCGAGTCGCAACCGGAGGTTGCGGCTTGTCATGCTTTGGTTGCGAGTCGCAACCAGATGTTTCGACTCGTCATGCTCTGGTTGCGAGTCGTAACCGGATGTTGCGACTTGTCATGTTCTGGTTGCGAGTCGTAACCGGGCGGTCTCGAGTCGCAATCACGTAGTCTCGAGTCGCAACCGGGGGTTTCGAGTCGCAACCTCGGATACGTGCACAAGAATCCTTCTAGAACCTGGCGGATGTACTAACCAATAGAATTCTGTTTTCATGAGATTTTGTACTAACCAATAGAATTTCTTAAACATGTTTTATTGTCTAATTCATAACAAAATCAGATCAAACAGGGCTTATTTCAAATATTTTCATGATCTTCAAACTGTTCTTCATATATTCATGCATATTTAACACATAATCATCATATTATCATTCAAACTTGTTCATCCTTTTAGGGTTTTCATCATTCATCCTACATGAATACTCAAATCCTAATTCTAGCATACCTTTCACCCAAAACAGGGACATGTACGACAACTTGCATATCATCACTAAGGCAACATTTGTCTCACACTATCTAACATGCATTATCTAGTCATGAACACACTAAGCTATCCATATCAATGTCTCTCGGTTTACATCTTTTAATCAAAGAGAAGCATAGTTAAATTCATAAACAAGTTGCACATCATCATTCACTCAAACAAGTAAACACTCATCATGCATTTTGTCATCAAGCAAGCACCTTTATCTAATGTTTTCATTTGTTTTGCAAGGGAACTAGATTAAAACATCAAACTAACCGGTTAGAGATTAAGAGTGTGAAGGTGAGTAGACTTGATGAAAGGGAATCCTTAAGCGAAGAACACGAGCCGGTCCAAGGGCCTTTGATGCTTCTTCGTATGAACCCGAGATGAAGGTGTGGTTTTGTGAGGGTTTCTAGAGAGAGAAGATAAGAGAGGGTTTCTAGAGAGAGAAGATAAGAGTGTGAGTGAGAGGATGTAAGAGAGTGATGTTGGTGAAAGTTGTGAGGGTTGGTCATATATATATCGAGTGGGTTAGGGGTTTCCGGGTGGGCTTCTAGGTTACGGCCCAACCAGCCCAAGTGTTTACGGTTCACTCGAGACCGAGGGTGGTCTCGAGTCGGGTCCTTTGGGGTCTCGGCCCACTCATATAACATACATACATATATAATATACACATATTCATCACACTTAGCACAAGGATCACATAACATCATCGAGATAACACGCACTAACATTTAATAACGTATATACACATAATGTTGGTACAAGATATTTGCTCGGGAAAACCTAGAGTGTCACAAAGTACTTGTGTAGGATGGTTGTTTGCATGAACATGATTATGTACACGTATGTTAGAGATATAAAGAAGTGATTTAATCATGAGTTATACTTTGGAATAATGTTAGTATTTTGACATGTAAATGGATAAAAATTTATTAGACATATTTGAGAATTTGTAAGTTGTTGCTTGTTCTTGATTGATAGTTAAAATGCAAGTGTTTGATGATTTATGTATGATATGATGAATGTTCAAATAAATCAGTAAATAAACATGAATAAATTACATATTTGATGCAAATACATATGAAATGATGATGATATGATAGTGTGCTTTAGACACTTGTACATGAGAATACATGTTGATATAAAGCTCAAGAAATGATAAAAAATGATTGTATAACAAAAATGTTTTAGAACAGATTATAAACACTAAAAATAACATTATTTGGTATATTATAATGGCATGAAACTTTGACATAGGTTTGATAGCTTTGCATGTTGTACATATAGCTTAAAAAGTGGTAAAATATGTGAAATTTGCATGATTTATGTGCTTTATGTGAGACCTGCACTATCATGAGTATAACCACTATTTTATTCAGTAAATAACATGGGTTATGTTAAAATATCAATTCATTTCAATTTGGGATGGTTAGGGTAACGTTTGATGCAAAACTATGCGGTAAAACGGTTAAAAATCGGCTTTTTGGAGGATTTTTATAAAACTGTTTTAGATCAGTAAGTAAACTAGTATTTTTGATATAAAAATAAGTTTTTTAACTTATATTAAGTTTACTTGGTGTTTGGTTAGTCATACGTGACTTCCGAGGCCCAAAAATGTTACCAAATCGCTAAAATAAGTGTTTTTCGACATACACTATAATGGGTTGTTCATGGGTAAATTTTATGTTGTGTTACAATGTGTTATGTGTTTTATAATATGTGTATGATGACATGATAATACTTGACAAGATTATGTGTATTACGCTATTATTAGTATGTTACATTTGAGTATATATATTACGACGTGCAAGTCGTAGGTATATTGCTTATAGCCTGGTGAGGGTCACCAATAAAATCGTTCAAGCCGCAAAGTTTTTTAAAATATATTTGTGAACTCATATATATACAAATACACCAATATAATAAAAATAATAACTTTTGAGAAAAATCTGGTGTGGTAGCTGTTGTTGTAGGAGAATTCCACCAACGGTAGGTGCTTCTCCCAATTCTTGCCAAAATCGATCACACATGCCCTAAGCATGTCTTCGAGGGTTTGGATGGTGCGTTCAGACTGCCCATCCGTTTGCGGGTGATAAGCGGTGCTCATGTCTAAACGTGAGCCAAAAGATTTATGCATGGCTTGCCACAATTCAGAAGTAAAACGCGCGTCTCGATCAGAAATAATAGAGGTAGGCACTCCGTGCTTCGAGACCACTTCTTTTAAGTATACCTCTGCTAGGGTAGAGAACTTGTCTGTTTCTTTGATGGCCAAGAAGTGTGCAGACTTAGTTAAGCGATCCACTATCACCCAAATGGTGTCATTTCCGCGCTGAGACCTAGGCAGGCTAGTAACAAAATCCATGGAAATCTGCTCCCATTTCCATTGCGGGATCTCTGGCTGTTGGAGTAGGCCTGATGGTTTCTGATACTCCGCCTTGACTCTTGCGCAGGTTAAACATTTTCTGACATAGGTTGCTATGTGGGCTTTCATGCCAGGCCACCAATAGGTAGCCCTCAAGTCGTGGTACATCTTATCTGAACCCGGATGTACTGAGTAACGGGACTTGTGAGCTTCATCCATCACAAGGTCACGTAAATTTCCATAAAGCGGAACCCATATGCGTCCGGCTACGTAGTAAGCACCGTCTTCTTTTTGTTCCAATCGTTGTCTCGATCCTCGTAGGGACTCAGCCCTGATGTTCTCGGCTTTCAATGCTTCAACCTGAGCATCCCGAATTTGAGTAGGGAGGTTCGAGTGGATAGTGAGCTGTAAGGCACGAACGCGCTTGGGTTTGGTCTCCTTTCTGCTGAGGGCATCGGCTACCACATTAGCCTTGCCTGGGTGATATTTGATTGCACACTCGTAGTCATTTAGGAGTTCGACCCATCGGCGTTGCCGCATATTCAACTCCTTTTGTCCCATTATGTGCTGGAGACTCTTGTGATCAGTGTAAATCGTGCACTTGGTGCCGTACAAGTAGTGTCTCCAAAGCTTGAGCGCGAAGACCACAGCTCCAAATTCTAAGTCATGCGTCGTATAGTTCCGTTCGTGGACCTTGAGTTGTCGCGAGGCGTAAGCAATAACTTTCTCACGTTGCATCAATACGCAGCCAAGTCCTTGAATAGAAGCGTCGCAGTAGACGACGAAGTCGTCGGTACCTTCGGGTAAGGAGAGGATAGGAGCACTACAAAGGTTCTTCTTCAGTTCCTGGAAGGCAGATTCCTGAGCATTACTCCATTTGTAAGTAACACCCTTCTGAGTGAGTGTCGTAAGTGGTTGAGCGATCTTAGAGAATCCCTTGATAAATCTTCGATAGTATCCCGCCAATCCCAAGAATTGGCGAACTTCGGTCGGAGTCTTAGGTACGGGCCAATTCTTAATGGACTCAATCTTAGCGGGGTCAACATGAATCCCTTCCTGATTGACGATGTGTCCAAGGAAATGGACTTCTCTAAGCCAGAAATCACATTTCGAGAATTTGGCGTACAGTTGCTCATTGCGAAGGAGTTCGAGAATAAGACGTAGGTGTTGTTCATGCTCCTCTTGGCTCTTCGAGTAGATTAGGATGTCGTCGATGAACACGATCACGAACTTGTCGAGGTAGGGTTTGCATACTCGGTTCATGAGATCCATGAAGATTGCAGGTGCGTTGGTCATACCGAAAGGCATAACAAGGAATTCGTAGTGACCATAGCGGGTTCTGAAAGCAGTCTTAGAGATGTCCTCATCGCGGACTCTCAGCTGGTGATAACCCGATCTCAGATCGATCTTGGAATAATAGCTCGACCCTTGCAGCTGGTCGAACAGGTCGTCGATACGGGGAAGTGGATAACGATTCTTGATGGTAACCTTGTTAAGTTCGCGGTAGTCAATGCACATTCGGAATGAGCCATCTTTCTTTTTGACGAAGAGCACTGGGGCTCCCCAGGGTGATGAACTAGGACGGATAAAACCTTTGTCCAAAAGTTCTTGTAGTTGAGTAGAAAGCTCCTTGAGCTCCGCGGGGGCTAATCGATAAGGTGCACGAGCTATAGGCGCTGCTCCGGGAGCTAGCTCGATTTGAAATTCGACCTGACGGTGAGGAGGGAGTCCAGGTAGTTCCTCCGGGAATACCTCAGGATAGTCGCGTACAACTGGAAAATCTTCAATCCTGTTTTCCCTTTTCTGTGTGTCGGTAATGAGTGCTAAGATAGCGGTGTGCCCTTTTCGTAGATACTTCTGGGCCTTTAAGAATGAAATGATGCCTGTGACTTCTCCGCTCTTGTCGCCTTGAACTATAAGGGGTTTGCCAGGGGGACGGGGAATACGAATAGCTTTCTCCTGGCAGAGGATTTCAGCTCGATGTTTGGATAACCAATCCATACCAATAATGACGTCGAAGCTTCCAAGAATGATGGGGAAAAGATCGATACAGAAGGTCTGACCAGACAACTCTAATTTGCAGTTACGAATTATGTGTGAGGCCTCGAGGTTTCTACCATTAGCTATTTCAACGGTGTGCTTAGAGCTTAGCGGCGTAAGAGTGAGCTTAAGTTTCTTTCTAATACGTAGGGATACATAACTAGCATCTGCTCCGGAATCAAATAGCATGGAAACATAACGATCATTAAGTAGGAACTTACCCGCTACAACGTTGGGGTCATTCCTTGCTTCCCCAGCTCCAATCACAAAAGCTTTTCCTCTAGCACCATTTCCAGCATTGTTGTTATTGTTCCCAGCACCCTGATTGTTGTTGTTTTGATTCAGTTCAGGGCAGTCCTTTCGCATGTGCCCCATTGCTCCACACTTGAAGCATCCACGGTTGTTTCCTTGTTGCTGCTGTTGCTGTGGTTGTTGCTGATTCTGCCTAGCTGGGAACTGGCTTCGGCAGTCTTTGGCTTCATGCCCCATCTTGTTGCATCGCTGACACTGACCTTTTCCACATGGCCCACTGTGATGTCGGTTACATTTGTTACACTTAGGGTGGTTTCCTCGATAGCCACCCTGTTGCTGAGGGCCCTTGTTGCTCTCAGTCTTCCTTTGTTGAACTGGGGCCTGAGTGGGGTTAGCATCCTTTCCCTGACTTCCATCCCACTTTCGCTTGTTATCGCCAGAAGTTCCAGCAGTAGCACCGATCCTCTGGGGCAGCTTGCCCTCTTCCACAGCCTGATTGGTGAGTTTGTGAGCAAGACGAACCACAGGCTGTATGGTATTGAGGTTGGCCGAGGTCACATGGCTCCGGATTTCTGGGACCAAGCCTTTGATGTACAATTCGACCCTTCGATACATAGGTTGGGACATGTTTGGGCAAAGTGCAGCATAGTCGTTGGACTGTTTAGTGTAGGTCTCAATCTCTGATCCGACCATCTTGAGCGCATAGTACTCGTTCTCGAGTTTGTGGATGTCATCCCTGTGACAGTACTCCTCTTTGATCATGTCCTTGAAATCCTCCCATGCAGTAGCATTAGCAGTTTCCAGACCAAGTATCTGAATCTGTGCTTTCCACCACGAAAGCGCGTTTCCTTCAAGCGTACCAGTTGCGTACTTAACCCATTTGGCAGGGGGACACTCGCAGACAGCGAAGACAGCTTCGGCCTTTTCAATCCAATGCAGAAGGCCTATGGCACCCTCAGTGCCGTTGAAAGGGAGAGGCTTGCCATCCATGAAGGTTTTGAAAGTACAAACACGTGGTTGCGCAGGCGCAGGCTGACCTGTTGTGAGAAATGGAGCGAATAGGTTTAGAGGTGAAAAGACGATGTGGGGGTAGGATCTAAACATCCTATAGCAACGAGTTTACCTCCAGGGTGAGCTGCGAAAGCTGCAGCCACCGTGTTGAGCAAGTTGGCGAATTGAGCCTGAGTCATGTTAACGCTTCCTCTTCCGCGTCCACTCATTGTCTTCATAACCAGAAAACACAGTATGAGTGTGATGTCGTAACGTAGCGAGAATGAGGTAGAAGAGAAGTGTGTATCTATCTAATCAGGCACACTAGTATGTATAGTAGAGCAGTCAATATAAGATAAACAAGCAAGTAAACACAAGTCCGAGCTACGAGGTCTAGTATGTCGAGTCTTGCCCTTGGAGTGTAGTGTCGTCACGGGTCACGGGTTATAGTCTGGTTTTTCTCAAAAAGACTCTTCTTTTTAAAACCAAGTTCACTATAACCAATGGCTCTGATACCAATCTGTCACACCCCCAATTTCCACCATGCGGAGTACCGTCCGCTTGAGGGCGTGACCGACCAGGATCCAGCCACCAATCATACTGAGCATTAGAAAATAGTAAGAATGATCACCAACCGTAATGGTTAGTAAACACCATAGTTTAAAGTTCAAAAGTTTAGGTTCAAATAACAGTTAAGTAAGTAGCGGAAGCATAGGTAAAATGGTTTAAACAAAGTTCATAGTTCAAATTAATTAGAACCCAACATGCGGGTTTAGGCGACCACTACACTTCCCAAGCTGCAAGTTCCTGAGTCACTGGTTACCTGCAAAGCATGCAGTAAGGGGTCAACAATAATGCTGAGTGAGTTCACTAGTTGTCCAGTTTTAATTACCAAAAACTTGTTTCACCAGTTAATTTATCCGTTTATACATGCCATGGGGAGCTACCCCAAAAGTTAGCGACTAAACTGTTTTTCCAATACCGAACACTAGGTGACCGTTGCGTATCCGCAGAGTGCCCCGATGTCAATGTTCTATCATCATTGACGGATGCCTGAGTACATTAGTTCACGACCGATCCCATACCTTGGCACGGTGTGAGGTTGGTAAGACCTAAATAGCGCTATCAACTAATAACCCGTTCGCCTGGCCCCGACGACTAATCGGTATTATGTAGTAGGGACTTTAAGTGATAGAGTTTCGTTTAGTGCCGTTTGTTGCAATCCGTATAAACAGTAATTAACTAAAAGGTTCCCAATAACAAGGGAAGAAAAGTAAGTTGTATCCCTCAAAAGGGGATAGTGTTGTTTTTAGTTCCGTTTCCCAAACCACCGGGAATACATGCTTTAGGTTGTGAACTCACCTTGGGTTGCTCGGTAGATTAATTACCCGGTTGATCACGTTGGTCACCACGTCCTAGCATGGTTACCAATATAGGTCAAGTTGGGGTATAAGTGAACACGTATAATCTACACATAACTAACACATAGCATGCACAACATATAATTACCCAATAAGTCATTGGGCCCGTCTAAGTTCTTTAACAGCAACAGTTAACAGTTAACACGTAGCCCACTTAAACAGTAACAAGCATGCACAGTTAATACACTTGGGCCCAATAACTAATAGCCCAGTCGAGACCAGGTGGTCTTGACTCGAGAACACACAGTTGCGAGTCGCAACCGGAGGTTGCGGCTTGTCATGCTTTGGTTGCGAGTCGCAACCAGATGTTTCGACTCGTCATGCTCTGGTTGCGAGTCGTAACCGGATGTTGCGACTTGTCATGTTCTGGTTGCGAGTCGTAACCGGGCGGTCTCGAGTCGCAATCACGTAGTCTCGAGTCGCAACCGGGGGTTTCGAGTCGCAACCTCGGATACGTGCACAAGAATCCTTCTAGAACCTGGCGGATGTACTAACCAATAGAATTCTGTTTTCATGAGATTTTGTACTAACCAATAGAATTTCTTAAACATGTTTTATTGTCTAATTCATAACAAAATCAGATCAAACAGGGCTTATTTCAAATATTTTCATGATCTTCAAACTGTTCTTCATATATTCATGCATATTTAACACATAATCATCATATTATCATTCAAACTTGTTCATCCTTTTAGGGTTTTCATCATTCATCCTACATGAATACTCAAATCCTAATTCTAGCATACCTTTCACCCAAAACAGGGACATGTACGACAACTTGCATATCATCACTAAGGCAACATTTGTCTCACACTATCTAACATGCATTATCTAGTCATGAACACACTAAGCTATCCATATCAATGTCTCTCGGTTTACATCTTTTAATCAAAGAGAAGCATAGTTAAATTCATAAACAAGTTGCACATCATCATTCACTCAAACAAGTAAACACTCATCATGCATTTTGTCATCAAGCAAGCACCTTTATCTAATGTTTTCATTTGTTTTGCAAGGGAACTAGATTAAAACATCAAACTAACCGGTTAGAGATTAAGAGTGTGAAGGTGAGTAGACTTGATGAAAGGGAATCCTTAAGCGAAGAACACGAGCCGGTCCAAGGGCCTTTGATGCTTCTTCGTATGAACCCGAGATGAAGGTGTGGTTTTGTGAGGGTTTCTAGAGAGAGAAGATAAGAGAGGGTTTCTAGAGAGAGAAGATAAGAGTGTGAGTGAGAGGATGTAAGAGAGTGATGTTGGTGAAAGTTGTGAGGGTTGGTCATATATATATCGAGTGGGTTAGGGGTTTCCGGGTGGGCTTCTAGGTTACGGCCCAACCAGCCCAAGTGTTTACGGTTCACTCGAGACCGAGGGTGGTCTCGAGTCGGGTCCTTTGGGGTCTCGGCCCACTCATATAACATACATACATATATAATATACACATATTCATCACACTTAGCACAAGGATCACATAACATCATCGAGATAACACGCACTAACATTTAATAACGTATATACACATAATGTTGGTACAAGATATTTGCTCGGGAAAACCTAGAGTGTCACAAAGTACTTGTGTAGGATGGTTGTTTGCATGAACATGATTATGTACACGTATGTTAGAGATATAAAGAAGTGATTTAATCATGAGTTATACTTTGGAATAATGTTAGTATTTTGACATGTAAATGGATAAAAATTTATTAGACATATTTGAGAATTTGTAAGTTGTTGCTTGTTCTTGATTGATAGTTAAAATGCAAGTGTTTGATGATTTATGTATGATATGATGAATGTTCAAATAAATCAGTAAATAAACATGAATAAATTACATATTTGATGCAAATACATATGAAATGATGATGATATGATAGTGTGCTTTAGACACTTGTACATGAGAATACATGTTGATATAAAGCTCAAGAAATGATAAAAAATGATTGTATAACAAAAATGTTTTAGAACAGATTATAAACACTAAAAATAACATTATTTGGTATATTATAATGGCATGAAACTTTGACATAGGTTTGATAGCTTTGCATGTTGTACATATAGCTTAAAAAGTGGTAAAATATGTGAAATTTGCATGATTTATGTGCTTTATGTGAGACCTGCACTATCATGAGTATAACCACTATTTTATTCAGTAAATAACATGGGTTATGTTAAAATATCAATTCATTTCAATTTGGGATGGTTAGGGTAACGTTTGATGCAAAACTATGCGGTAAAACGGTTAAAAATCGGCTTTTTGGAGGATTTTTATAAAACTGTTTTAGATCAGTAAGTAAACTAGTATTTTTGATATAAAAATAAGTTTTTTAACTTATATTAAGTTTACTTGGTGTTTGGTTAGTCATACGTGACTTCCGAGGCCCAAAAATGTTACCAAATCGCTAAAATAAGTGTTTTTCGACATACACTATAATGGGTTGTTCATGGGTAAATTTTATGTTGTGTTACAATGTGTTATGTGTTTTATAATATGTGTATGATGACATGATAATACTTGACAAGATTATGTGTATTACGCTATTATTAGTATGTTACATTTGAGTATATATATTACGACGTGCAAGTCGTAGGTATATTGCTTATAGCCTGGTGAGGGTCACCAATAAAATCGTTCAAGCCGCAAAGTTTTTTAAAATATATATGTGAACTCATATATATACAAATACACCAATATAATAAAAATAATAACTTTTGAGAAAAATCTCAAAGTTATGTGCAAATTCTAAGTATCGGAGAAACTTATGTATTTTGTGGGTTTTTTATTATTAAATCATTCTTATTTAATTTAGGACGAATAAACAATTTGAGGGATTGTGTTAACATATAAAAACGCACCCAAAGGTGAGTATATAGATCCCCTCTTTTTACATGTTTTGTGGTAACTATGTGAGTACATAGTTCCCCTATTTTACTGTTTTCGATTGTTTTGGGGTGATTCATATGTATCAAAACGATTTTGATAATTTAACGATGATTTCAAAAACAATTAAGATGGTTTATACTAAATTAATAACGATTTCGACAATGTGAACGAACTTGTTGGTTGTAGTTACATAACGAACGACATTCATTTATTTTGGCCGAACCGACCAGTATTAGGTTATGGTACCATAGGATCTGACAAATCCCGTTATCAGACTGCACCCATGGTTATGTGTGGGTTAGGTGGGTAACGACTGAATATGTGATTGTTAGCTTACGCTTTGGTGGTTTGTTAATGCGAGAAGCGAGATAGTCGAGTCATGAAGGTTTGAATGTTATTAGCGAGACGACCAAAAATAGTTTTCACAATTAAAACGAGGATGATTTAAACGAGTTAACGATTTTGAAACGATGTCACTTAACGATGTTTACGAAAGGATATAAACCATAGGAGTTCTATTAACGAGTTAATACGAGATGTTTTACAATTTGGTTTACTAAAACAAATGCTTTTGGGTTAAGAATCATGGCTACGAGGTCTTATAAATTATAACCCGCTTGATTTGAGTTGGTTAATTATGTTGCAATATTATACTCTTTTCAAAACAAGGTCTTTAATAAGGTATTGCAACATGTAAACAAGCCATGAATCCGATACTCTTATAAAACCTATGTACTCGCCAGCATTTCTTTGCTGACTTTGTTTTTACATATGTTTCAGGTGATGTTGCTTGATGTTGATTGCTAGGATGCATGAGTCACATAGGATCTAGACGAGGCCTTAGTGACATAATAACAATGATAGTCGATATATATAACCTGTTTGTTTCATGCTAAAACAATGTAAATTACTTAATGAATTAATAAAACGAAACTCTTTGTTTCATGCTAAAACAACCTTGAAAGTGCGATGAAGGTGAATTTTCGTTCTTTAGCGACTGATGAGAAACAGGATGGGTGTGATGTTGTTCTTTCTAGGGATTCGGTCAGAGTTGTGCATGATAAGCTTGCTAACACGTTGTATGGGTATTTTTTGGGGGATCGGGTTGCTTATCCCGTGATGGAATATTATGTTAGGAATAATTGGAAGCGGTTTGGGCTGCAGAAATCAATGATGAATGCCAACGGTTTCTTCTTTTTCAAGTTCGCTGATCAAGCAGGTATGCAAAAGGTTCTTACTGAGGGGCCGTGGATTATTCGATCACAGCCGTTGTTTTTAGAAGTTTGGTCGCCGTCGACAAAGCTTGAGAAAAGAGAAGTGAAAAAGGTTCAGGTTTGGGTTAAGTTTCATGAGGTTCCTCTAGCGGCATATACGGAGGATGGGTTAAGTTTAATTGCAACAACTATTGGCGTGCCAAAAGCTTTGGATTCGTTTACCACCTCTATGTGCGTTGATATGTGGGGTAGAAGTAGTTTTGCTCGTGCTCTGGTAGAAATTTCAGCTGATACTGATCTCAAGGAGGAGTTAACTATTGCGGTCCCTTGTCTTGATGGGGATGGTTTTGTAAAGGAGAAGGTCTATGTTGAATATGAATGGTGTCCCCATAGGTGTGGCCGATGCTGTGTTTTTTTGCCACAATGAGGATAGTTGCCCTTTGCAGTCTTCTAAAGTGTCTAAAGACAGACCTCCACAGAGCAAGCTTCCTGGTTATGACAAGAAGATGAAGCAGCCGATTCAGGATGGTGGACCTTCAAAGCGGCAACCTATTGTGGATGAAGATGGGTACACAACTGTGGAAGGTAAGAAGGCAGCTAGGAAGGTTGGTTTTAATGTGAATAAGCCAAAGCAAAAATTTGAGTATAGGCTTGTTGTTCCTAAGCCGAAGGGTATAAACAAGGTAACGAAAGCCGTGGATAACTTTGTATCCTCTAACCCGTTTGATGTGCTGAATGAAACGGTTCCGGATAATAACGCTGGGAATTCGAATGGAGGGGATGGTGGAGCTCAAGATTCGGATGATGACGATGTGAGTACGGAGGTGTATAATGAAACATGTGACTTTATGCTTCAAGGGACTAAGAAGCCGACTACTAACAAAGGAGCAAGCACTCCTAATCAGATGGTTACTGATGATTAGTCTTGCTGCCTGGAATATAAGGGGGTTGAACCGCCCCCTGAAACAAAAGGAGGTTCGACATATTGTGAAAGACAATAATCTGAGTTTCTGTGCTGTTAGGGGTCATTTTCTTAACACACGTATCCTGATCAATATCCTGCCTTTGTTTGTTTATCTGTGACCAGGATGCTGGAAGAGGATATTGCTAACATCTAGGGCGATATCCTGAGGCTTATTGAATTAACCACGTGCAGGTTAAAGGCTGAGACTTGCTAACGGTCAAGAGGACTTCTTCTCCTCAAGACTCGGACGAATTTGTTGAGGGAGAGACGTTGAGCCCGAAAGACCAGGTCTACAACGTTCGAAGAAGGAATATTCGGTGGATCCCGCAAGTTTAGGGTAGTTTGTTATTTTATCTTTACTATAAATAGATGGGGGCGGATCAGCTTAGAACACACAATCTCCACTTATACTCTCGCATACTTTCATTTTCTAGCTCGTTGCAAACACCACACTTGTATTCAAATTCAGTTGTAACACTTAGTCGATCCGCACCACATCCTGCACTGTATCCTGATTTGTGAAGCAATAGAAGAACTAGGCAGCTGCGATTGTCAGCTCCCGAGGTTTTATGCCGGCGATCTAGATTGATCAAGGGCTTTCCTCGTACATCTCGTGTCGTTTATTTTACTTTTGCTCATTGTTTGATCATAGATACAGCTCTATATCCTGAGCCGTATCCTGAAACTGTTTTTACAATTAACTTGATTAACATATTTTCGACACTCATTTCTAGCACACTACCTCACTTAACTAATTTGATCACTTAATTACTTTGGTAATTTTTGACCAAAACAATTTGGCGCCCACCGTGGGGCAAGTGGTGCTCTCTTTACTAAAATTTTTTGTCAAATCGTTAATCGGTTTTCTATTTTCAAAACTTTTTGCCACATTGTCCATAATGGCCTCAAGATCAAACATGAGTTCCTCTACTGTGTCCGCTATGACTTCTGCTACTACCGGTTCGGTGCTTCCACCACCTCCTCCAAGGATGCCAGCCTCTACACAATCTCAAGATGTTATCCCTACTCGAAGTGTCCAGGGATCTGCTCTCGTTTTAGCTTCTAATGATGAAATTTTAACCTTATTTGGAAGTGTGCAGGAACAAATGAGGCAGCAACAGGAAACAAACCAAATGATTTTGAGGGAAATACAACTCCTGAAGTCTGGCTCGAGCAGATCTGCTGAGGACAATGTCACTCCATTACACCCCAGAGCGTTGAACTTTAGTTCAGCTGTGTATACCAAGGATAACATGGGGAATATCGTGCCCAGTCTTCCTCAGAATCATACTCCTGAAATACCCTCCTCGGTCAGGATGTCAACCATGAGGAGCTCAGGATATGCTTCAGGATATGGGCAAAATCCTCCAATGGGTAACGTGTCGAATAATAATAATACTCATGCTACTAACAGTGGTGGATCTTTGCAGGATACAGGTGTAACATCAGCACTTACCAGGGAACTTCAGAAGTTGAAGGACATGATATCTAGTGTACCTGGGGTGGTCCAGCCGATCCCGGAAGTGTCTCAAGACAGCCACAAGATATCTCGTTTTGCATATCCTATCTGTGATGCTAAGATCCCAAAGAGATTCCAAACTCCCAACATGAAGCTTTATGATGGGAGTACGGATCCTGAGGAGCATATTGCTCTGTATAGGGAAAGAATGGAGATTAACCCTATCCCTCCGGAGCTCAAGGAAGCGTGCTTGTGCAAGGGATTTGGTTCTACTCTAACAGGATCGGCCTTAAAATGGCTATTAAATGTTCCTCCTCACTCAATTACTTCATTTGCTCATTTGGTTAATTTATTTAACAGTCAATTTTCTTGTAGTCGGAGTTTTGAGAAACTAACCAGTGATCTTTACAGGATAACTCAAGGGCCTCAGGAATCCTTGAGGGATTATGTGAACAAATTCAGTCGAGAATCCTTGGATATCCCACATCTTGATGTTGCAACAGCTGTGCAAGCTTTTAAGATGGGATTACAAAAGGATTCTCAGTTTTATCAGGATCTTGTAATGAATCCCTGCAGGAATCTCGACGAAGCTCGTAACAGGGCTTTGAGATATATCCGTCT
Source organism: Helianthus tuberosus (assembly GCA_030545235.1). Classification (NCBI taxonomy): domain Eukaryota; kingdom Viridiplantae; phylum Streptophyta; class Magnoliopsida; order Asterales; family Asteraceae; genus Helianthus; species Helianthus tuberosus. The sequence goes on from JARYGA010055104.1 coordinate 254,668, forward strand.
GGAAGATGACAGGAAGATGCAAGAAAGGATGAACTCATCCAACACTTATGAGTCAACTAATAGGAAGTCAGAATCCTCGTTCAAGTCATATCGGCCTAAGCCGTATAGTAGAAATGAAAACAAAAGAGTGAACGCTGTCGAAGATGAGGATCCTGAAGAATATCCTGAGTTGTCCGAATATTGCTTTTCTGTTAATATTCCTGAATTGATGTATGCTATGCAGGGTCTAGGAGACAAGGCTAGGTGGCCTCAAAAGAATCAACAAAAGGCTGACTGGAAAGATAAGTCAAAATGGTGTGCTTTCCACGAAGATTTCGGACATGTGACTGAGGATTGCATTGCTCTAAGGAAAGAAATAAGCTATCTTCTAAGCAAGGGATATCTGAAAGATCTCTTAGGAAGAAAGAAGAATAAGGGTCAGGATACTGAGAAGGATCCTGAACGAGCAGCATCACCTCCCGCGGATGCCAAGATAATCAACTTCATTTCGGGAGGATCCGACATTTGCGGAACTTCGTATTCGGCAGCAAAGAGACATGCAAAGGAAGCCAAGGCCGAAAGGGGAGACAAACCTGTCAGGATGACTACCCTCACAACTGACAAAGTGATCACTTTTGATGCTGATGACAGGGATACTGTCCAAGATCCTCACCATGATGCTCTGGTAATAACGTTATATGTGGCTAACCATTTTGTACGCAGGATACTGGTTGATAATGGCAGCTCCGTCAACATAATCCAACTAGAAACTCTGAAGAGAATGAATGTATCTCCAATGGATATCACTTCAAAGTCTACCGTGCTTGTTGGATTCAGTGGAGAGGCTAGAAACACAGTGGGAGAGATAAAGTTGCCAGTATACGTTGAAGGAGTCAACTCGATACAACGTTTCTGTGTGATGGATTCTCTATCCTGCTATAACATCATACTGGGAAGACCGTGGATTCACGATATGAAGGCCGTGCCATCAACGTATCACCAATGCATCAAGATACCTACCCCTTGGGGAGTGGTCAAAGTTGATAGTGATCAGCAGGAGGCAAAGGAATGCTACTCATCCTCGATGAAATCCTCAACCAAACCTAGTGCAGCATAGCAATTAAAGACACAGGCCCAGGATATCGTGGAGGATCCGGAGCAGGATGTGAAGAAAATTATCCTGGACCAGGATAATCCCGATATTTCGGTGCTCGTAGGGACCAATATCCCTCAGGATATTGAAGAACAATTAATTAACTTTTTGAAATGCAGGATGTCTACGTTTGCATGGAAGCATGAGGATATGACAGGCATATCCAAAGATATTATCACTCACAAGCTTGGAATTGATAAATCATTCAAGCCTGTGCAGCAAAAAAGAAGGAAATTTGCCCCTGAGCGGAACACAATTATCCAGGAGGAAGTTGAGAGATTATTAAAATCCAGAATGATCAGGGAGGTTAAGTTCCCAAGGTGGCTAGCAAACGTGGTTGTAGTACAGAAGAAAAATGGGAAATGGAGAGTTTGTGTGGACTACACAGACTTGAACAAAGCTTGTCCTAAAGACCCATTTCCTCTTCCCCACATTGATGCAATGGTAGATGCCACTGCCGGGCATGAAATGCTGACCTTCATGGACGCATCCTCAGGATTTCAACAGATCCAAATGGAGCCTTCTGACCAGGAGGATACCGCCTTCATGACACCAACAGGTATTTATTGTTATACAGCTATGCCTTTTGGTTTGAAAAATGCAGGTGCAACATACCAAAGATTGGTAAACATGATGTTCAAAGACAAACTGGGGGACACCATGGAGGTATATATCGATGATATGGTGGTGAAATCTAAAAAGCCTGAGGATCACCTCCAGGATATCAAGGGAGCATTTGATATCCTGGATCAATACAATATGAAGCTGAATCCTGCTAAATGCCATTTCGGAGTGGGGGCAGGAAAGTTTCTTGGATATATGGTGACAAAAAGAGGGATAGAAGCAAGCCCAGAGCAGATCAAAGCTATCCTAGACATAAAATCACCCTCAAATATGAAGGACGTACAAAGATTGACAGGCCGAGTAGCAGCTCTAAACAGGTTTATCTCAAGATCCTCAGAGAAATGCAAAGACTTCTATGATATCCTAAAGAAGAACAAAAGATTCAAATGGGGGGAAAAGCATGAAGCAGCCCTGCAGGATTTGAAACGGTATCTCTCAACCGCACCTCTATTGATGAAGCCGGAAAATGGTGAACCACTATCCCTGTACCTTGCTGTATCAGGGAATGCTGTAAGTGCCGTTCTTATAAAAGACCATGAAGGTCAGCAATATCCTGTTTATTATGTTAGTAAAAGTTTGTTAGATGCTGAAACTAGGTATTCTCATTTAGAAAAATCAATATTAGCTCTAGTCATGGCATCGACAAAGCTTAGACATTATTTCGAGACACATAGGATACATGTTAAAACGAATTATCCTGTCAAAAATGTGCTTAGGAAACCAGAGATGTCAGGCAGGATGGCCAAGTGGTCAGTAAAGTTGAGTGCTTATGATTTAGTATATGAACCTAGAAATGCCATAAAATCTCAGGCTTTAGCTGACTTTAGTAGTGACATTCAGGATGAGGTAGACCTAGAAGTTCAACAGCTAGGAGAATCCTCAGGATCCTGGACATTATATACTGATGGTGCATCTAATATAAGAGGAGTAGGATTAGGAATACTACTAAAATCGCCACAGGGGGACATATTACCCCAGGCTATTAGGTGTGAATTTCCTACTACTAATAATGAAGCAGAGTATGAGGCTTTAATTGCAGGATTAGAGTTGGCTAAGAGCATGAGTATCAAAAATTTGCAAGTATATGTTGACTCTTTGTTAATTACTAACCATTTTAATGGATCCTATGCAGTTAAGGGTGAGAAATTAATCGAATATCTCGATATTCTCAAAAAATTAGCAGGATATTTCGATGTTTTTATACTTGAACAGGTACCAAGGGAGGATAATGCTGAAGCGGATGCCTTAGCAAATTTGGGATCATCGATCAAGATACCTGAAGGGACGCAAATACCAATATTACATGTCCTATATCCTGCAACGAATCCTCAAGATAAAGAAGTAGCTGGTATTCAGGATCCTGGAGTAGAATATCCTGAAGAGGATCCTAAATCCTGGACGACTCCAATCATGAAATATCTCAAAGAAGGATACATCCCTGGAAATGAAAATCCTAAGGCATTTAGGAAGAAGGTATCACGATTCACTATTATAGATAATATTTTATACAAGAAATCTCTTGCAGGACCGTATTTGAGGGGCTTGGAGAATCCTGAAGCCAGAGAAGTACTTCAGGATATACATGAAGGGGATTGTGGTAACCATGCTGGGGGCAGGTCGTTATTCTCAAAAGTATTAAGGACAGGATATTATTGGCCAACAATGAGAAAAGATGCCGCAGAATATGTTCGAAGATGTGACGCATGTCAAAGACACAGTAACATACTGCATCAGCCGGCTGAACCATTATATCCTATTGTTTCCCCTTGGCCATTTATGAAGTGGGGTATGGATATAGTGGGAAAGTTACCAAAAGCTCCGGGAGGAAAAATCTTTATGCTAGCAATGACGGATTATTTCTCTAAGTGGGTTGAAGCAGAAGCATTCGTTCAAGTAAGAGACCAAGAAGTAGTATCCTTCATCAAGAGAAACATCCTGACCAGATTCGGAGTACCAGCTGAGATAATCTGTGACAATGGTTCTCAGTTCATAAGCAAGAGGACTACGGACTTTTGCAAGAGTTGGGGAATCAAAATGATCACATCTACTCCGGTACATCCTCAAGCAAATGGATTGCTTTTGTTTTGTTGGTTGGTTGTGTGTTTGTTTTTTTCCTAGGCTTGGTATGCCAGGCCTAGTTGGTGTGTCGCTTTGATACACCTTTGTTCTTATTGGTTCATTTATAAAATTCATCGGGGTAACCCTTTACCCAAAAAACAAGATAATTGTCAATAACTTAAAGAAAAGGCTTGGAGCCAAAAAAGGAAGATGGGCAGAAGAATTACCCTTTGTTTTATGGGTTGATAGGACAACGGTAAAGAATGCAACAGGCCAAACCCCATTTTCCTTGGTGTTTGGAGCAGAAGCAATGATTCCAACGGAAATGACAATACCTACTGCAAGATCTGTCTTAAGTGATCCTGAGCAGAATCCTGAAGCCTTGAGTCAGGATTTAGACACTATAGATGAAAAGAGAGATGCGGCAAGGCTAAGGATGGCAGCATATCAACAGAGAATATCCAGGGCATATAACAAGAATATTAGAACCAGAAGATTTAAGGTTGGAGATTGGGTGTTAAGAAAGGCTTTTCAAAATACTACTAATCCTGCCGTTGGCAAGTTAGCTCCAAAATGGGAAGGACCATATGAAGTTGAATCAGAAGCAGGGAAAGAAGCATATAGACTCAAGAATATGGAGGGGGATATGCTACCGAGATCTTGGAATGCTATACACCTTAAGCTCTATTTCAAGTGAGTTTAGAATTTAATTTCTAACTCAGGATGGTATGAATTCTACCTCTTTTAATTATGTTTGGTTTAATTTGTTCTTTGTAACCCAATACTGACTTAAGCATCGGAGGGGTGTTAGCCAAGCTAACACCCACCTTAGTTTACAATTGTTTTGCAAGATATGTTTCAGGATATAGCTCCAGGATATGTACTCAGGATAACTAGGAAGATTAGAGGATTGGCCCCCTCTCTCACGTTTAAGGGATACTGATCCCTTCACAGGTTTAAAGGTATTCACCTTTCTTCCGAATTGGATTTAAACACCCCGCCTGGAGCGCAAGTTATTCAGGGATAGTTCAAGGTGGCGGGACCAGTCCATGTAAAAGTGGCTGACAATTTCGTTACTGTTGGCTATATCCTGAATCCTAAAGGTATATGAGGATTGATCACCCTCTCTCACGAAAGGGTATTTTCATACTCTCTAAGGTTTAAAGGTTTTCACCTTTCTAAGTCTTGGAGTTTATACACTCCCGCCTGTAGCGCATGAAAAGTTGGGATTTTCCCCAGGATACAAGGGATTTATCTCCAGTACATCCTTGGGTTTTACCCCTGGAACGTAAAAATTTGCTTATGCAATGGAAACTGACATTAAGTAGATTTCTAAGATACTTGAAGACATTGTACATAGGGGACATTCCTGCCAAGATGGTGATATAAAGCTAAAAGAATGAGGCTCAGAACTAATGCGTTAAGTGCCTTGCACAGGGGACACCTTCATTGGAAGAGTTGCAAAGGGATTGAAGTTTGGTAATGGGTTTATACCCTATTTCTGGTATGATCTTTCCTTTGTAAACATCGTCTAAGTTCTTAGTAACATTATTTTAAGTATCCTGATATATTCTCGAAGTCCTTTTCAGGATATTTGATTAGGGTGTTTGAAACTAGTATTAGTTTGGAAATCTGATCATTTAAATATTATCAAAACTTGGACTATTTTTCACTTTCTAAAGGAATTTTTACAAAGTTGAAGGAACGTTTGGAAGTTCTATCTAATAAAAGGCTTTTGCAGTATGTCGCTGAGCATACTGATCAGGATATTTTATAAGATAACAATACAAAATCTTTACAAAGCTAAGAGTCACACCAAGTAATGCAAGGTAACAGAAAATAAGTCAAAAGATAGTTATATTATTAACAAGTCAAAAGTTGTGCTTTTGGTTTCACCTAAAACCAAGGCCCATCCGCCAAAAGCACGATCAGTTTTTACCATATTAGTGTAACGGTTGCCGGATATATCTCAAAATAGGACCTGTCCACCTACAACCGTTATCACATTCAAAACAAGTTATACTAATTGATGACCAAGGGCTTCGTCCTAAAACCTAGGACCCATCCACCTTTGGTCATCACATTGTTCTAGTGCAGGAAAAGTAAATTGTTCAAAGACAGGAAAAGTAAATTGTTTATGCAACCACAACCATGAAATTAAAAAGTGGGCTCCGGCCTTGGCACGTACATCCATCATCGCCCACTCCGCTGCCTAAGGGGCAGCATCCTCTTAAACAGCAACCTCCTTCCCAGCGTTTGCACCAGCATCAGCCTCGGGATTCTTCTCAGCACCATCACCAGCATTGGCCGCCTCCTCTGCCGCCTTAGAAGGCTCTTCACCAGTATGTTTGGCAGGGTGAGCAACGGGATGACCTCCGAGGCCCTGTAGTTTCTCCTCCCAAGCCTTTACATTCCAGGAGGGGCATTCAAAACCCAAATCCATGGCCTCGTAAGCCATCCTTATCCTGGCTTGGAGAAGAGAGACGACCACAGATGCTTTGAGGCTATCCCGATATGAGCTCATATTCTGCTGATATTGAAGAAGGGCGGCATCTAGCTTGGCTTAAGCATCCTCATTAGCTTTGTGGAGGGTAGCTTGATGTTCCTGAGTCATTGCCTTGTATTTGTCTTCATAATGCTGGGATTTGGCAGCCGCAATGGTTCCTTGGTCAGCTATGGTGGCTTGAGCTTTCTCCAGATGGATCTTTAACATCTTGTTAAGCCCGCAAGCGTCTTCATACAAATGCATAAGACGATCCAGACCCTATCGATAAAGACACAGGTATTAATGTGAAAAATAAGCAGGATAAAGACTAACATACTTGTACAGGATATCGAAAAGAAAATTCTACCTGTTTGAGGAATGAGGTGGCTTCATTGAACCCATGATTCTCAAGAGAGAATGTTTCAGAAACAGCTGGGGAGTCAGTCTCCTTTCTCTTCCGAGAGCTGGATGCCCGGGTCCTGGATGCCGGAGGGCCTTTGGGAGCAGAAACAGTTTTCGAGGAGGTAGGCTTTGGTGTAGCAGACGACTTTGGCTTGGATTCTTGTTTGATGGGTTCAAGGCTGGAGTAGCAATCCAATTCGTCAAGTTCGAAACCTTCAAGGTTGACGACTGGTACTACATAAGGGAAGATATTCTTAAACTCATCGTATTTTTTAAAAATAATTAATATATGAGAATGTGCTTACCAGACATTTCTGAGCTTGATTTTTGATGAGAATCTGTAAGAGACAGGGAAAAGTTCTTTCACTGGCAGGAAGACGGTAGATTTCTTTGATCTTGGATTCGGATTCTGCACTGGGAGGCACTAAATCTCTGAAATTTGCTGCATAAAAACATCAGAATATAAGTCCGGGATACAGTTTGAAGATATAATTGGGGATATTTCTTTAATTACCCTAGTTTCTCTCTCTAGCTATGGCGATTTTGGTCCCTTTCTCTACCTTGGATTTCTCTTCATGATTTTCGTATAACAGTCTGATCATCGGAGTATTGAGTTATCAATACATCTGATTCGAACTAGTTAGCGGAAGGATTGAGTTGAATCTAGGGTTTCTTTTCTGTTTTCGTCAAGCTAAATTAGGGTTTCTCTTGTGTTTACGTTCGTCTGGCTTTCTTGGTTTTATGGTTTTCTGCGTGCATGGTTGTCTCACTTGCTGATTAAAGGAGAGAGTTGATTATTGTGCAATGGATGATCGTTCAAAGTCTGATGATGTTGCTAAGGATGATCGAGGTAAGCCACCTTTACCGTTTAAGGGTTTAGCGAGTAGAGTGGTGAATATAGATGGTAATCCGTTGTTGCCTAGGAGAGGTACGGTGCAAACTGTTCAGCCTGATCCGAAGTTGATTAATGTTATTGACGAATTAACTAAGGTAACCATTCCTGTTTATCCGTCGGTGAATCAAGGGTCCGAGGGTTTGTTTCAAGGTATTCAGAGTGGCAGATTGGATTTAGGTAAATCTCCATTATCTTATGCTGAATCCGTGGGGGTATCTAATAATAAGAAGGTTAATTTTCGAGCACTTACAAGTCCAACTGGACCTGAAGGTTGTGATGTGGTTTTACCGAAAGAATCTGTTAGAACTGTTAAAGATACACTAGCCAATACTCTTAATGGATACTTTCTAGGTGATCGTGTTGCATACCCGGTAGTGGAATACTTTGTAAGGAATAACTGGAAGAGATTTGGTCTTCAAAAAACGATGATGAACGCTAATGGTTTTTTTCTTTTTTAAGTTTGCTGATGAAAATGGTATGAAGAATGTTATGAAGGAGGGTCCGTGGATAATTCGCTCACAACCTTTGTTTCTTAATGTATGGTCCCCGTCTTCGAAACTGGAAAAGAAAGAAGTGAAGAATGTAAAACTTTGGGTTAAACTTCATGAAGTCCCAATTGCAGCCTATACGGAGGATGGGTTAAGCATGATTGCTACGGCTGTCGGAACTCCAATGGAGTTGGATAAGTACACTTCCTCTATGTGCTTAGATTCTTGGGGAAGGAGTAGCTTTGCGAGAGCGTTAGTGGAGGTTTCGGCTGAGCATGAGTTCAAAGAGGAAATTGTTATTGCTGTTCCGGAATTGGAGGGGGAAGGATTTGTTAAGGAAAAAGTTTATGTTGAATACGAATGGTGTCCTCATCGATGTGCGTATTGCAAAATATTTGGTCATGATGATCATACTTGTCCGAAACAAATCAGGCAGGTAACTAAAGCTCCTGGTAAAATCCAACAAACTCAACATGGGTCTAAGAATAAAGAATTTTTAAAGAAACCGATGATAGACAAGGATGGGTTTATGGATGTTGATTCTCGAAAAGCGGCCAAAAGAACAGGATTTCCAGTTACTAAGCCGAAGCAAAAATTTGAATACCGTCCTATTACCTCTAAAGCTAGCGGTAGTAGTAGCAAATCAGATCCGAATACTAGCTTTATATCGTCTAATCCGTTTGATGTGTTTAATGATACCAAGGTAGAAAATGTGGCGAAAGGGGAGGGAGCTGGAGATGATCCTTATGATTCGGATGATGATGAAGTCCAAGAAGTTTTTAATGAAACCGATGAATTTCTGGTTAGTGGGACTATAAAACCTGATAATCCACAAGGGGCAAGCACTCCTTCTTTGAATGTTAACAATGGTTAGTATTGCTACATGGAATATTAGGGGGTTGAACCGCCCTCTGAAACAAACGGAGGTTCGTCAGGCAGTTAAAGATTATCGTTTGAGCCTATGTGCTATCTTAGAATCGCATGTTGATGTCAGTAGGCTTGGTCAAATTTGTAAATCTATTTTTCGTTCGTGGGATTGGACGTCTAATGGGGCTCGGTGTAATAAAGGTACAAGGATTATTATTGGTTGGAATCCAGCTGTTTTTGACGTCATGGTGTTGTCTCAGACTGATCAGGTTATTCATTTACAACTCTCTTTCAAGCTGGATAAGAAAATGATTTTTTGCTCGATTGTTTATGCCGCGAATTATTATGTCACTCGAAGGGAATTATGGCATCATTTGGCTTTACATAAAGGGTTTGTTGGGAATAATCCTTGGGTTGTTATGGGGGATTTCAATTCTGCTCTAAATCTAGAAGATAAGTCGATGGGATCCTCATTGGTGTCTAGTAGTATGAAAGAGTTTCAAGAATGTGTCGATAAGATTGAGATGTTTGATATCAATAGGTCAGGTCTTCATTTTACATGGAATCAAAAGCCTAAGAAAGGGATTGGTTTACTGAAGAAGATTGATAGAGTGCTGGGGAACTCCCAATTTGTGACCCAATGCCCGAGTGCAGTTGCTATTTTTCAGCCGTATCGGCTTTCAGACCATTGCCCTTGTGTCTTATCAATTCCTGATGCTGGTATTCTGAAGCCTCGGTCCTTTAAATTTGCTAATTTTTTGGTTTACAAACCAGAATTTATAGAAATTGTGAAGAGGGGTTGGGAGACTAGAGTTCAAGGAGTTCATCAGTTTTGTGTTGCTAAAAGGCTTCGTCTTCTCAAGACTCCTCTCCGGGCGCTGTTATTTAAACAGGGTAATTTACATAAAAAAGTGGAAAGGCTTCGTGATAAGCTAGATAACTTGCAGAAAGTCATTGATCAGGAGCCGAATAATGAAGATCTTCGTATTCAAGAGGCTACTGTTACTAGTGAATTACAAGAAGCTATGTTGGATGAGGAGCGTTTTCTGAAACAAAAATCTAAAGTGGATTGGTTGAGGGCTGGGGATAGTAATACGGCTTTCTTTCACTCTTCGGTTAAAAGCAAAAATCATTATAGCCGTATTGATGTTATTAGTGATTCAGGAGGTTTCGTGTTTGAGGTGCTAAAGTTCAGCAAGCCTTTGTGAATCATTATGAAAAATTTTTGGGGTGCCGTGGAGATACGTCGATTAGTCCGGCTCCGGACTTATTCACGCAAGTTTTGGATCCTCAGATTGCTACTCATATGATCAGACAAGTGACTGAAGATGAAGTCAAGAAGGCTATGTTTTCTATTGGTATAGATAAAGCGCCAGGCACGGATGGCTTTACGGCTGCGTTTTTCAAGAGTGCTTGGCCTATTATTGGGAATGATGTTTCAAAGGCTGTTATTGATTTTTTTGATACAGGTCGCTTGCTTCAAGAGTTAAATCACACCCTTATTGTGCTTGTGCCTAAAGTCCCTTCACCGTCGGTTGTTACGGATTACAGGCCGATTGCTTGTTGTAATGTTATATACAAGTGCATAAGCAAGATCATTTCGGAAAGACTGAAGGTGGTGTTAGATAATATTGTTAGTATAAACCAATCAGCTTTTGTCCCAGGCAGGAAGATTTCTGACAACATTTTGCTAACCCAAGAGTTGATGCACAATTACCATAGGAATGTCGGTCCCCCAAGATGTGCTTTCAAAGTTGATATCCAAAAGGCCTATGATACGGTTGATTGGAAATTTCTCAAGAATATTCTCCTTGGTTTCGGTTTCAATGCTTCTATGGTGAACTGGATTATGGTGTGTGTCTCTACTACATCGTATTCTGTTTGTGTCAATGGTAATGTGCATGGGTATTTCAAAGGTAATCGTGGGCTTCGTCAGGGTGATCCTCTATCTCCGTATTTGTTTACTCTTGTTATGGAAGTTTTAACGGCCATTCTACATCATTCGTTAAGGATTGATTCATCATTCAAGTTTCATAATAAATGTGAGAAGCACCAAATTATCAATCTCTGTTTTGCAGACGATCTTTTTCTGTTTGCTAGAGGGGAAATTGCTTCGGCTAGGTATATTATGACCTCTCTTTCGAAATTTTCTTTAATGTCGGGGCTGGTGCCTAATAATCAGAAAAGCACTGTTTTCTTTTGTAATGTGCCAAGTTATATTAAAAGTGCTATTCTGAATATTATGCCGTTTAAGGAGGGTTCGTTGCCTGTTCGCTATCTTGGTGTCCCGTTAATTTCGTCGGGGCTGTTATATAGAGACTGTAATGTTCTGTTGGAGAAATTAGACAAAAGAATCATGCATTGGAGGAATAAGTTACTCTCGTTCGCAGGTAGATTGCAACTCATTGTTTCTGTTTTATCTTCTATGCATATTTTCTGGTCCTCTGTGTTTATGCTTCCGAGTAGAGTTGTTCTAGAGTTGGAGGCAAAGATGAGGAATTTTTTGTGGTCTCAAGATACGGGTTTCCAGAAAGGCAAAGCTAAGGTTTCTTGGAAAGCAGTTTGTCTCCCTAAATATGAAGGTGGGTTGGGTATTCGGCGTATTGGTGATGTAAACAAAGCCCTTATGGCTAATCACATGTGGAGTATTCTTATGAGGAGGAAGTCTTTGTGGGTGGATTGGGTTCATGTTTACAGGTTAAAAGGAAAGAATTTCTGGATTGCTAAAATTCCCTCTTCTTGTAGTTACTCGTGGCGTAAGTTGCTTCAACTTCGTCCGTATTTGAGGGATTTCTTTTGGTTTGACATTGGTAATGGAACATTGGCCTCAGCTTGGTATGATATATGGAGTGACATTGGGCCGCTTGGGGAGTTTATTTCGCCTAGAACTATTGCAAATGCAGGCTTCCGGTTAGAGGATTCGGTTTCTGACATCCAGGCCAATGGAGAGTGGAAGTGGCCGGTTGCTTGGAGAGATCTTTATCCAGTTCTGATTCAGCTAGATCAAGTTCATATTATTCCGAATAAATCTGATAGAGTTATGTGGCGTGATGGAAATAACACGAGTATTTTCTCGTCTTCTGAAGCATGGAATTCGGTTCGTTATAAAGAAACTGAGATAGATTGGAGCACTATTGTCTGGTTTACCCAATGCATCCCGAGGCATGCATTCTTAATGTGGCTGATTATGAGAGGTAAGCTGCTCACGCAAGATAAGATTCTGAAGTGGGATTTTTCTCGAAGAAAGAATATGAATATGATGTGTTGTTTGCTATGCTATGCTAATCATGACTCTCATAGCCATTTGTTCTTTGAATGTGAATTCTCTTCGAAAGTTTGGCATATCGTGAGACAGAAAGTGGGCATGAATACGGTTCAACCTAAGTGGGAGGATATAATCAATTGGCTTCTTGCTCGATCCAATTCTAAGTTAGCTTCTGATTATGTTGCGAGGCTATTGGTGGCGGCTAGTGCTTATGTTATTTGGCAGGAGCGTAATATCAGGATCTTCAAGAATCGGATGAGACCTCCAGAGATTGTTAGTGAGAAAATCATTAGTTTGGTTCGGTACAAGCTGATGGGAGCGAGACTAAAGTCTACTGAAAATGTGCGAAGACTTTGGAGGGAGTGGGAGATACATGGCAATGACATTATTGATGATGGTGGCTGATTAGTTTTTGTTTATCTTTGTGTTTGTTGGTCTAGATAGTAGTCTGGTGGGACGTTTAGTAGTTTGTGGTTTTATTTTGGTTCTTTGGTTTACTTTCATGGGGCATGTCCCATGATTGAACTAGTGTAGGCTCTCTACACTACTTGGTTTTTATTGGTTGTGAATATATAGAATCACCGGGGTAACCCTTTACCCAAAAAAAAAAAAACCCTAAATCCTACCCTTGGTTAACCATTTAACCGGTAGATCGAAACCCTTATCAATAGAGTCTCTTTTTACGAAAAAGAATTTTCGTCGCCATCGATCTTCGTTCTTGGTGGCTTTAAGGACCAAAGGGTTCTTGATGGAAAACAGAAGAAAACGGTGATTGCCATGGGATCTCAACCGGTATGCTATAGGAAGGTCCTCAACAAGTAGGTTAGGAAAATGACGAGATTTGATTTGATCCAACACTATCAAGACTCGCCAGACCATGGGCATAACTTGGGCATAGCTAAGGCCGGTGAGGTCGAAAAAGCTAGAGATAGAGGGTGGAAATGGGTACCGGAGTCCAAGAGAGAAAGGATAAGCGAAAAAACAAACCCACTCGTCGGATGACGCGTCCGATCGGGCTTCCTGGTCGAAGGGGCGAAAGACCGTTCCGGTGGGAAAGGCACCTGAATCTTTAAGAGCGGCGATGTCAGCATTGTTGAAGCAGCAAATCTCCTTTGCTGGATCGGTGATGAAGTTTTGACTTATGAGGGTTGAGGCTAGTCGGTTTGATCGGGATTTCGTTCGTGGTGCCATGAAGAGTATTAAGCAAATTAAGAGAAATTCAAGAAAGGAGAATAGAAAAGAAGATACCTGATGTTCGCTTGCAGATAAGGATAACCGTGATAAGGAGCCCCTCGGTTAATATAGGATGAATATAGGGGGGTAAAGAGTAAATAATGCCTTGGAAGTTGCACCGCTGTCATTTCAAGGGTCTAGTCGTATTAATTACCTTAAGTCATGAGGTGAAACTTTTGAAATATATCCGTTGGATTGGTATCCCAACCGATATATTTGGGGACAATTGTTAGGGGTCATTTTCTTAACATACGTATCCTGATCAATATCCTGCCTTTGTTTGTTTATCTGTGACCAGGATGCTGGAAGAGGATATTGCTAACATCTTGGGCGATATCCTGAGGCTTATTGAATTAACCACGTGCAGGTTAAAGGCTGAGACTTGCTAACGGTCAAGAGGATTTCTTCTCCTCAAGACTCGGACGAATTTGTTGAGGGAGAGACGTTGAGCCCGAAAGACCAGGTCTACAACATTCGAAGAAGGAATATTCGGTGGATCCCGCAAGTTTAGGGTAGTTTGTTATTTTATCTTTACTATAAATAGATGGGGGCGGATCAGCTTAGAACACACAATCTCCACTTATACTCTCGCATACTTTCATTTTCTAGCTCGTTGCAAACACCACACTTGTATTCAAATTCATTTGTAACACTTAGTCGATCCGCACCACATCCTGCACTGTATCCTGATTTGTGAAGCAATAGAAGAACTAGGCAGCTGCGATTGTCAGCTCCCGAGGTTTTATGCCGGCAATCTAGATTGATCAAGGGCTTTCCTCGTACATCTCGTGTCGTTTATTTTACTTTTGCTCATTGTTTGATCATAGATACAGCTCTATATCCTGAGCCGTATCCTGAAACTGTTTTTACAATTAACTTGATTAACATATTTTCGACACTCATTTCTAGCACACTACCTCACTTAACTAATTTGATCACTTAATTACTTCGGTAATTTTTGGCCAAAACATGTGCTATCTTGGAGTCTCATGTAGATGTGGGTAACCTTCAGAAGGTTTGTAAGTCTGTATTTCGAAATTGGGATTGGACATCTAATGGTGGGCAATGTGACAAAGGTGCTAGAATAATTATCGGCTGGAATCCGGATGTTTTTGATGTTATGGTCTTGAATCAGACATCGCAGGTCATGCATATTCAGGTTCGGTTTAAGGTTGACAATAAGATGATGTTTTGCTCGATTGTGTATGCCGCAAATTACTACATCTCGAGAAGGGAATTATGGCATCAGCTCTCGGTTCACAAAGTGCTGGTGGGTAATCAACCGTGGGTTATTATGGGCGATTTCAATTCAGCTCTAAACATTGAAGATAATTCTTTGGGAACTTCTACTATATCGGCTGGTATGAGAGATTTCCAAAAATGTCTTGATGACATTGAAGTTTTTGATATCAATCGGTCTGGTTTACATTTTACTTGGAATCAAAAACCGAAGGAGGGTGTGGGTTTGCTGAAGAAAATTGATAGAGTTTTGGGAAATACTCAATTTGTGGCTGAGTACCCGAGTTCAGTGGCTATATTTCATCCTTACAGGTTGTCTGATCACTGCCCGTGCATCCTTAAAATCCCGAAACATGAGGTGTCTAAAGGTCGTTCATTTAAGTTTGCAAATTTTTTGACTCATAAACCAGAGTTTTTGGATATTGTAAAACGGGCCTGGGAGCTAGATATTGATGGTGTTCAACAGTTTCGTGTCGTTAAAAAACCCCGATCGCTGAAAGCTCCTCTTAGAGCGCTTCTGTTCAAACAAGGAAATTTACATCGGAATGTTAGTGAACTTTGAACCAAGCTGGATAATATTCAAAGTCGCATTGATACGGACCCGTTGGATGTGGAGTTACGGGCCGAGGAGGCCTCTATTAACCGAGATTATCAGGATGCTTGTCTGGATGAGGAGCGGTTTCTTAAACAAAAATCAAAAGTGGATTGGTTACATGCGGGGGATATGAACACGACATTTTTTCACTCCTCGTTAAAAGCTAGAAACCATACAAGTCGTATTAATGTTATCAAGGATTCGAGTGGTAACATGTATGAAGGTGAGGATGTTCAAAAAGCGCTTGTCCAACATTATGAAAAGTTTTTGGGCTGTTGGGGTGATATTTCCACCTCGCCATCGGCTGACTTGTTCTCAAATACTCTGAGCTCAGAAGTTGCTAGTCATATGGTGCGTCAGGTTACGGCGGATGAGGTTCGAAAGGCTATGTTTTCGATTGGTATTAACAAAGCCCCAGGTCCGGATGGTTATACCTCTGCTTTTTACAAGGGTGCTTGGTCGGTTCTAGGAGAAGACGTGTCAAACGCTATTATTGATTTCTTTTCCACTGGTAAACTTTTACGCGAATTAAATAATACGGTCATTGTGTTAGTGCCGAAAATTGCTACCCCCTCGAGTGTTACAGATTACCGTCCTATAGCGTGCTGCAATGTTTTATACAAATGTATTAGTAAAATTCTTGCTGATCGAATTAAAGGGGCACTTAATACGATTGTCAATGTCAACCAGTCAGCATTTGTTCCGGGTCGGAAAATTTCGGACAACATCTTACTTACTTAGGAGCTCATGCACAATTATCACAGGAATGTGGGGCCCCCGCGGTGTGCGTTTAAGGTGGACATCCAAAAAGCTTATGATACGGTGGATTGGAGATTTCTTAGAGATGTGCTGCTAGGGTTTGGGTTTGATGGTAAGATGGTGAATTGGATTATGACCTGTGTCTCTACGCCAACCTTCTCGGTTTGTGTTAATGGTGATGTTCATGGATATTTTAGAGGTAAACGTGGGCTAAGGCAAGGGGATCCACTTTCTCCTTACCTTTTTACGCTTGTTATGGAGATTTTAACGGGTATTCTGCATCATGAAACAAGGTTGGATTCCTCGTTTAGATTTCATAACAGGTGTGAGAAACAGCAGATTGTAAACCTTTGCTTCGCGGATGATCTATTCTTGTTTGCTAGAGGAGATGTTAGCTCTGCAAGGTGCATTATGGCGTCTCTCTCTAAATTCACGAATATGTCAGGTTTGGTCCCTAGCATTCAAAAGAGTACGATATTTTTTTGCAATGTCCCTCAGCACGTGAAAACTGCTATTCTAAATGTTATGCCGTTTGTGGAAGGCTCCCTCCCGGTAAGGTATTTGGGGGTTCCGCTTATTTCCACAAGGATGCTTTATAAAGATTGTAGTGTGCTGGTTGAAAAATTAGATAAGCGTATGTCAAATTGGAATAACAAGCTTCTCTCTTTTGCTGGTCGATTACAGCTTATTGTGTCGGTTTTATCCTCTATGCATATCTATTGGTCTTCGGTATTTATTTTACCGGCTCGGGTGATTCATGACTTAGAAGCTAGAATGAGGAATTTTCTTTGGAGTCAAGATAACTCGTTTCAAAAAGGGAGGGCTAAGGTGTCTTGGAGATCGGTTTGCACCCCGAAGTATGAAGGGGGATTGGGTATTAGACGTATTGGTGATTTTAATAAAGCGCTCATGGCAAACCATGTTTCGGGTATTATTACTAAACGAAAATCTCTTTGGGTGGAATGGGTGCATGACTACAAGTTAAAAGGCAAAAGTTTTTGGATGGTTAGGGTTCCAACGAATTGTTGCTGGAGCTGGCGTAAAATTCTTCAACTTTGGCCAATAATAAGGAACTATATATGGACGTCTCTTGGGGATGGTAGTACTATAACGAATGCGGGATTCATATTGGATAGTTCAGTGGCTGATATTAATGTAGAGGGTGTTTGGCAATGGCCTACGGCCTGGAGGGATGTATATCCCGTTCTTAACCAATTGGATCAAGTCCAACTGAGTGTTTCTAAGCGTGACGGTGTGAAATGGCGAGTTGGTGATGTTATACATGAGGTTTCAGCTTCGTGCATCTGGGATTCTCTTCGGCACAGCGAACCGGAGGTCAACTGGACGAAAATAGTTTGGTTTGCGCAATGCATACCAAGACATTCTTTTTTGATGTGGTTAATCATGAGGAAGAAATTACTTACACAAGATATTATTCTTCAATGGGATATTTCGAGGAGGAAGAACATGAATATGTTATGCTGCTTGCTTTGCTATGAAAGCCATGATTCGCATAAACACTTATTTTTTGAATGCAAATACTCGACGCAGGTGTGGGATATGGTTCGTTTCAAAGCTGGCATGGGTACTATTGATTCGAAGTGGGAGAATATCGTCGGTTGGCTGCTGCTCAAATGCCACTCGAAGCTGGCGGCTGATTATGTTAGTAAAATTGTAGTGGCAGCTTCTGCTTATTTCATATGGCAGGAACGTAATGCGAGGATTTTCAAGAACCAACTGCGACCTCCTGAGAAACTCTATGATGTGATAATCGAGACTGTTCGGTATAAGCTTATGGGAGTCAAGTTGAAGCGGAATGAAAGAGTTCGAAGACTCTTAGGAGAATGGGGGATACCTGATGCGGATACTAATGGTGTTGGCGATTGAGTAGGCGATTGGTTCGATTTTCAGTTTCTAGATTGTAGTCTAGTTGTGTTTTTCTATTGTCTTTTACTTCTGTTGGTTGGCTTTGGTTACTTTCATGGGGCATGTCCCATGTTTGAACTAGTGTAGACTCTCTACACTACTTGTTTTGTTTTGGTTGTGAATATATAGAATCACCGGGGTAACCCCTTTACCCAAAAAAAACACGCGGTACGCGCTTAAACTTGAAAAATAACGTTTTTAAGTGTTTTAACTTATTTTTCAACACGAACCTGATTAAAAATAAAATTTTAATCATAACAGAATATTTTTAGGGTTTAAATATTATCCAGGCGGTCACCAATGTTCGTTTCGCAGTTTTGTTGCAATTAGTTCTTTAGTTCAAATAAACATGTTTTTGCCATACCGAATCCTTCGAAACTTATTTCTAAGTTAAGCAAAGGGTATTTAGGGTATGTTTGGCTTATGTCACAGTTTCGGAGTGTACGTCGCGTTAAACTGATTATGTTTACGTTACGGTTTATGATTTCACTTCCAGAACAGGTTTGAGAGTTTGGAATTGAACAATGATTGAAAACGTACTAATGTCACAAATAATTAAACACATATTGAAATTGAAACATCATATTTTATTAAATACAAAGTTGTTCGGAACACTACAAGGTTTAAAATACACAGATGTCACATAGCATGATAACTATTGTTGTAAGAGAACTCGATCAATGGAAGATGAGAATTCCAATTACCACCAAAGTCTATCATGCATGCTCTAAGCATATCCTCAAAAGTTTGAATCGTCCTCTCAGATTGTCCATCTGTTTGGGGATGATAAGTAGTGCTTAGATTTAGTTGGGTTCCCATAAGCATATCCTACAAGCAAGCCAGAAGGTTGTTGATGTTCAGCCTTGACTTTGAGACAAGTTAGGCATTTCGACACATACAAGGCAACATCTTTCTTCATACCAGGCCACCAGTACTGAGTACGAAGATCCTTGTACATTTTATCAGCACCAGGATGGATAGAATATCGAGACTTATGAGATTCGTTCATCACTAAAGTGCGAAGATCGTCTTGTTTCGGGATCCACAAACGATCCTTGAAATAGAGTAAACCATCGTCCTTCGCTTCGAGTTTAAGCTCGAGTTGAAGTGGTAGCTCCTATTTCAATAGCCTTTGATCACACAAGACCGTTGAGCTTGAAGAACACGAGATTGAATATTAGATAGAGTTCGAACAGAATGAGGCTTAACTCGCTCTTTTCGACTTAGCGCATCGGCTACGACATTCGTCTTACCAGTATGGTAGCGAATTTCGCAATCGTAATCGTTCAATAGTTCAACCCATCGTCGTTGCCTCATATTCAACTCCTTCTGATTAAGAATGTGCTTGAGACTTTTGTGGTCTGTGAAAACCACACACTTCGTGCCATAAAGATAGTGTCTCTAGATTTTAAGTGCGAAAACTACAGCGCCTAACTCAAGATCATGAGTCGTATAGTTCTTCTCGTGAACTTTCAACTGTCTAGACGCATATGCAATAACTCTGCCTCGTTGCATGAGAACACAACCAATGCCTAAGTTAGATGCATCGCAATAGACAACGAAATCATCGTTTCCCTCGGGCAAAGATAGAACAGGAGCATCACACAGCTTCTGTTTCAGCGTTTGGAACGCTTCTTCTTGTTTGGGTCCCCACTCAAAAGGCTTATTCTTTTGAGTCAAAGCAGTGAGTGGAACCGCAATCTTTGAGAAGTTCGAAATAAACCAACGATAATATCCAGCAAGACCAACGAATTTCGGTGAGTGTCGTCGGTGTGTTCCAATCTTTAATTGCAGCAATTTTGGATGGATCCACATGAATACCCTGTTCGTTGACAATATGTCCCAAGAACTGAACTTCTTTAAAGCAAAATTCACACTTGGAGAATTCAGCAAAAAGTTGTTCCTTCTTCAGGAGTTCCAATGTCAAACGAAGGTGTTGCTCATGATCGGCTCGAGACTTCGAATAGATGAGAATATCGTCGATGAACACAATGATGAACTTGTCTAAATAAGGTTTACAGACCCTATTCATTAAGTCCATGAAGATAACTGGGGCATTCGTCAAACCAAAAGGCATGACAGTAAACTCGTAATGCCCATATCTCGTGCGGAATGCAGTTTTGGGAATATCTTCTTCGAATACATGAAGTTGATGATACCCAGAACGCAGATCGATCTTGGAAAAACAGGTAGCACCTTGCAGTTGATCAAAGAGATCATCGATTCTAGGTAGGGGATATCGATTCTTGATGGTAAGCTTGTTAAGCTCACGGAAATCGATACACATATGAAAAGATCCATCTTTCTTTTTCACAAAGAGGACAGGAGCACCTCAAGGTGAATAACTCGGTCGGATGAATCCTTTATCAGATAACTCTTGAAGCTGTTTCGATAATTCTTGCATCTCAGACGGTGCAAGACGATAAGGTGCTTTCGCAATCGGGTTGGCATTGGGTACAAGGTCAACATGAAACTCGACTTGACGAACTGGAGGCAAACAAGGCAGTTTGTGACACTTCGGGTTTTCCCGAGCAACCTCATTGTTAGCTTTATGTGTACATATACTATTAAATGAAGATTTGCGAATTACCTTGAAGTATTATGTGAGTATTATGTGATGCTTGTATTAAATTATGTGTATGTAATATATATATTTGTGCGTATAAGTGAACCAAGACCATGAACCCGACTCGAGACCACTCGGTCTCGAGTGAACGACTGGGCCGGTTGGGCCGTGCACCCCTAAAGCCCACTCGACTAACTTGGGTTGAGTATAAAACCTCACTAACCACCTTTTGCACCAAACTTTTCCTCACACACACTCCTCCTTTCTCTCTCACTAAAAACCCTAACAATCAAGCTCACCTCCTCCTCTCTCTCTCTCGGATTCAATCGACAACGCCAAGGAGGATCGGTCAAGCTCATCATCACCACTCGGACGCTTCATTTCCTCACTTTCTTCCTTAAAACGGTGCCCTTCCACAACCGGTTAGTACCTTAGATATTCATTATGTGTTTATATGTATAATAGTGCTTTTTGCCTTGAAGGATTGAAATGATGGATGAAATATGTGAACTCTTGCATGATAACGAAGTGATAAGATATTTGAATGATGAATGATGGTTAGTGTAGGGTGTTTATTGTTTAGAATAAATGTTTACATGATCCTTTTTAACCGAGTAGCATGATATGTATTGAAGAATGAGGATGTATGCGTATGCTTTGAACAAGAAAAATGTTATCTACTTGGATGAATCTCATGATGAACCATATGAACATGTTTATGATGAAAACCCTAATAAAGAACAACATGAATGTCATGAAAATATTTGAAATATGCTTTGTTTGATCTGTTTTGATTAGCATTTAGACAAGAAAACATGTTAGGAAAATTCTATTGGATAGTACATAAAATCATGCACATGAAATTCTATTGGTTAGTTCATGTCTTAGCTGGCATTCTAGAAACAGCAATGTTGGAGTCGAAACCTTCGGTCTCGACTCGAGACCATCAAACTACAACTCGAGACCGCGTGATTGCGACTCGAGACCATACGTGACAACTCGAGACCAGACAAAGCAGACATCAGGGACTTGAAATCAGCAAGGTCTCGACTCGAGATCTCATGATCTCGACTCGAGACTGGACTCGAGGCCTCCGAGATTGCGACTCAAACCGGCATTACTCGAGATCTCATGGTTGCGACTCGAGACCGCACGTTCTCGAGTCGAGACCACCTTGTCTCGATTGGGCTGCTTGTCTCCGTTATTGGGCCAAAAGTGTGTGGACTGTGCATATCGTTTTATTTGGATTCTGTGATGCTGTTAACTGTTAGTATGATCGGATAGGCCTAATAACACTTAGAATAGGCTCGGTGACTTGCTGGATAATCATATGTTATGCATGCAATGTGTTAGCTATGTGTAGATATACGTGACTACTTGTGTCCTAGCCTGACCTATACTGGTAACCATTTAGGACGTGGTGACCAGCATACTTAACCAAGTAAACTAAACTGCCGAGCAACCCAAGGTGAGTTCACAACTATTAAAGCATGCGTTCCCGGTGGTTTTGGGAAACGGAAACTTAACCAACGCTATCCCCGCGTAAGGGATACGCACTTACTTTTCTTCCCTTGTTACTGGGAACAAACTTACTTACTTCCAATGATCAAAATTCGTGATTTTGACCGGGGTAATGAACAAACCCTAGTTTTCTCTCAAGCAAATGGAGAAAACGGCGCCCCACAAATCCAATGATCAAAATTCGTGATTTCTTCTTGCTAATGAGGATTGATTGTGTGATTAGGGTCTCTAGATTCCTGATTTCCAATTCCAATTCAGGTTAATCATTAAGAATCCGTTTTTATACATTAGGGTTACGTTTTTATCCATCCTTTTTGCAAGTTTTGTTGGCTGCCGTTGTATTTGGGTTCATTGGTTGCTTGTGTTTCGTAATTGTTTGGGTTTTATCAAGAGAGAGTGATTGAATTGCAGTAAACTTTCATTTAGTTTCAAGATTGGCCGAGATTTCTTGGTCGTTTTGTGGGTTTGACGAATTAGGGTTTCAAGTTTAGAGGTGACGGCTGATTGTATTGACAAATTAAGGTTTCTTATAACCTGATTTGGATTCAATCTTTGGCCGTAATTCAGATTCAAGCAAGTTAACGTTCTGAAGGGTTGTGGCTGCTGAAATGGATGAACAAAATGCAGACAACGTAAACATCTTTGCGAGAAAGATAAAGAATATTGACGGTAAACCTTTTGAGCCAAAACTAACGTCAAATATAGCTGCGAGGGTTTCCGAACTGAGCAAGAAGGTAACCTTTATGCTGCCACTAGATGATGATAAACAGGTTGGTCGGTCTGATTCTCCTAATCAGCAGTATGCTAAGGTTCTTGACAAAAGAAAGGTAGCTTTTGTGCTCCCGTTGAATGATGTTAGTCCTATCCCTCGAGCTACTTCTCAACATCAATCGTACGCTAATGTTGTGTCAAACAAGCAAGCTGACCAGGGTGGTGTTAACACGGATTCCGGTTCGACTCCTCAAAATTCAGCTAGGAATGCTAGTGAGTCGGCTGATAAAACTCCTAATATTAAGTTTAGGTCTCTAAAGTCGGATGTCTCCTTGGAAGGAGTAGATGTTGTTTTACCAATTGATTCTGTTCGTCAGGTTAACAGCAGGTTAGCTAATACTCTTTATGGTTACTTCCTGGGGGATAGAATTGCTTATCCGGTTGTTGAATATTTTGTGAAAACAAATTGGAAAAAACATGGTTTTCAGAAAATTATGATGAATTCGAATGGGTTTTTCTTCTTCAAGTTTGAAGATAGACAGGGTATGAATAATGTTCTTGAAGGGGGTCCTTGGCTGATTCGGAACAAACCTCTTTTTCTCAACACTTGGTCCCCTACTACTACCCTTAGAAAGGAAGATATCAAGAAAGTTGCAGTTTGGGTAAAATTGCATGATGTTCCTCTTGCAGCTTACACCGATGATGGTTTGAGCATGTTGGCCTCAAAAATTGGTTCTCCTATGTTGCTTGATTCCTATACAGCTTCGATGTGTTCTGAAAATTGGGGTAGGAGTTCTTTTGCAAGGGCTCTTATTGAAGTTTCAGCTGAACATGGATTCAAGGAGGTGATATCTATAGCTATTCCTGATTTGGATGGTGAGAATTATGTTACGGAAAAGGTTAAGGTGGAGTATGAGTGGAAGCCTCCGAGATGTGCTCATTGTTGTGTCTTTGGTCATGATAGTGGTGATTGTCCTAAACAGGTTGTTCCTACTCCTAAACCCCATCCTAAAGCACCTATAGTAGATGGGGATGGTTACATTGAGGTTACGAATAGGAAAGCGGGTAGGAAAAGTGGGGTTCCGGTTAATACTCAAAAACCAAAATTTGAATATAAACCGTTGAATTACAGGAAAATGGTTGGGAATACATCTTCTTCTACTAATATGAAGGGTGGAAAAGGTTCAATTCAGACTCACAACCCTTTTAGTGCGCTTAACTCTGGAACAAACAGAACAATGGGGCAGCATAGTAGTGAAGATCTGGATGATGATG
This sequence comes from Helianthus tuberosus, assembly GCA_030545235.1. Taxonomy (NCBI): domain Eukaryota; kingdom Viridiplantae; phylum Streptophyta; class Magnoliopsida; order Asterales; family Asteraceae; genus Helianthus; species Helianthus tuberosus. The sequence continues at coordinate 278,709 of JARYGA010055104.1, forward strand.
AAGTTGAGGTAGTGTATGATGAAACTTTGGGCGTTCAGAAGCCGGAAACTCCAGGGGCAAGCACCTCTACTACAAAGGTCTCCAATGGATAGACTCTTTTTGGTTCGTGTGAAGGGGCAACTTCATCTTTGATGATGGCGGATGAGGGTTTATTTTGTTTTGGTTTGTCGTGTCTACTTGATATCTTTTCATGATGTATAGTAGGGTAGGTTATGGGGTGTCATAGGTTGTTTGGTTTGTTTGGTTTACATATATGGGGCATGTCCTGTATACGAACTAGTGGGGAACACATTCTCACTACTTGTACTTAATTGCGGTTGTTTTAATAGAATCACCGGGGTAACCCTTTACCCAAAAAAAAACTTACTTACTTCCCTTGTTACTGGGAACTCTTGGTTAATTATTGTTTATACGGAATGCAACAAGCAACACTAAACGAAACTCTATCACTTAAGTCCCTACCATTTAATACCGATTAGTCGCCGGGGCCTGGCGAACGGGTTATTAGTTAATAGCGCTATTTAGCTGTAACCAGCCTGACACCGACCCTTGTTACTGGGAACGGGAGTGAACTAATGAACTCTGGCAAACCGTCAATGATGATAGAACATTGACAACGGGGCACTACGGAAACGTACGGTTAAGTAAGTATTCGGTATTGGAAAAACAGTTTAGTCGCTTACTTATGGGGTAGCTCCCCATCGCATGTATAAACGGATAAATTAACTGGTGAAACAAGTTTTTGGTAATTAAAACTGGACAACTCGTGGACTCGCCAACATTTTTGTTGATACCCTACTGCATGCTTTGCAGGTAACCAGTGACTCAGGAGCTCGCAGCTTGGGAATGTGTAGTGGTCGTCTAACCCATGTGTCGGGTTCTAAATAATCTTGAACTATGAACTTTGTTTTGAAACTGTTTGGTTTATGCTTCCGCTGTTTACTTAAAATGTTATTTGAACTTAAAACCTTTAAAACTTCTAACTATAATGTTTACTAACTATTGTGGTTGGTGGGCATCTTTACTATTGACTAATGTTTAGTATAATTGGTGGCTGGATCCTGGTCAGTCACGCCTCCAAGCGGTGGTATGCCGCACGTGGATTTTGGGGGTGTGACACAGTTCATCAGGAAACACCTCTGGATAATCCCGAACAATCGGAATATCCTGAATACTCTTGCTCTTGCCTTTCTCCTCGGTGACATGTGCCAGGAAGGCAACATATCCTTTTTGTAAGTAACTTTGGGCTTTCATACATGACATGAGTTTCAATCCACCAGATGGTTTCTCGCCATGAACTTCCAGAACATCGCCAGACGAAAGAGGAATACGAATGATCTTATCGAAACAAACCACCTCAGCATGATGTTTGGTTAACCAATCCATCCCCATGATAATATCGAAGCTCCCGAGTTGCATCGGTACGAGGTTAATAGGAAAAAGATGGTTATCGAGGTTCAATTGACAACCACGAAGAACAGAATCGAGTACAAGAGGTTTACCAGTAGTGACTTCGACAGATAAGGGTTTCCTCAGTTTAGTTCTAGGTATCGCAAGTAAAGGCTCAAAAGATAACGAAACAAAACTCCTATCGGCACCAGAATCGAAAAGAATAGATGCAAGTTGATTGTTAACAAGGAACGTACCGTTAACAACCTCGTTGTCAGCTCGAGCCTCGTTTGCATTTAGATTGAATGCTCGTCCACGAGCGGGATTCACATTCGGGATCGCGTTCGGATTCGCATTTGCATTTACCAACCTCGGGCAGTTGTTGCGGAAATGACCCATCTCTCCGCAATTAAAACACGAACCAGGTGGGAATCTCGCAGCATTCCCTAGGGCTTGTGCTGGAACCTGAGCAGCCTGATTCTGGCCCAAACGACAAATGTTGGCAAAATGCCCAAGTCTACCACACGTAGTGTACTGTTTACAGGCCTGTTGAGCAACATGGTGACCGTTGCATCGGGCACAGTGAGGTGCGGTACCAGCATATTGCTTCTTCGTGGGAGGTAGGGCTGGTGGGTTCTGAGGGTTCTGTGCAGTGACTGCAAAGTTCTGGGAAGCCTTGCGCTTCCTTGACTTTTTAGAAGGCTCACCCTGCTTCTTACCCTTACCCTTGTCTTGTGCAGAATCAGCTGTCTTCTTCATATCACCCTTACGGGTCAATTTACCCTTTCTGAGCTGAGACTCGGTCTGGGTAGCAGACAACTCGATCGCTTGACAGACAGTGGTAGGATTATTGCCGGTCACAATATCTTGCACAGAATCGGGTAACCCATCGATATACCTCTCAATTGCCTTCTCCAATGGGGTAATCATGTAGGACTCAACAAACTGAGCTCCTCATATCGATCCATATAAGCACGGTGTTCTCCCCCGTCTTGTTTCAAATCATTGAATTCTTATTCTAAAGCTCGAATTTCGTGACGGGGACAGAACTCTCTCATCATGAGAGCTCGGAGTTCTTCCCATGTTTGTGCTAATGCCACTTCGGCTCCTATCACGCATCACTCCGTTCCACCATGTAAGAGCACGCTTCTCGAACACACTAGATGCAAACTCAACCTTACGTTCATTCGGACATTGCACATGTCTGAATGTGCTCTCGATACTTTCGAACCATTGCAGGAGCGCGGTTGCTCCTTGAGACCCAGAAAACTTCAACGGTTTAGCAGAATTGAAGTTTTTGAAACTACATTGTGCGTTATTGTTATTATTATTGTTGTTATATAACTGGTGGATTTGGGTCACTACGCCTGGAAGCACTGCAGCCATTTGTTGAGCAACAAGGGTTGAGACTTCCTCAGCAGAAAACTTCAACGGTTTAGCAGAATTGAAGTTTTTGAAACTACATTGCGCGTTATTGTTATTATTATTGTTGTTATATAACTGGTGGATCTGGGTCACTACAAGGAGGCATTGTCTAACAAGGAAACATGAGAAACGAGTGAGGTTGACAATTGGGAAAAAGAGACAAAAGAGGTATTGAAAACATCGACAAAACACAAGGAGCGCGATCATTTGTTCGTTACCTCGAACAAACAAACGACACGCAGTGACTAATCAAAGTAAATGGGTCAATATAATGTATCACTGAAGACATGCTCGCCTATAAGTGAACACTCACCCCAAGAGTTCCCAGGTAAGAGTGACTGGTCTGATACTGCGGATTTGTACGAACACTCTAGCCTTAGACAGAAAACTCAGGGTACAGGCATTCACTCTTCCAGTTTGCACGTGTTCACATTATTTAGACCCAAACTTTGACGAGATTTTGAAAACTTAGAGGGTTCAAAACCTTATAACTGAGGGTTCAAAACCTAGTAATCAATCATCCTAGAACAGATGATTAATTTTCGAAGCGGATTTGTTATTGTGTTCCCATTGTGGTTATCACCTAAGGATAGGTGACGATATTGTTTTAAAAATCTAAACGCAAATAAACTTGCGTTAGGGTCCTAGAAAGTTATAGTCTAGGTCAAAGCATTACTAATAACCTAATTCCCTATAACCATTGGCTCTGATACCAACTCTTCTGTCACACCCCGACCGCGTTAAAACAACGAAACCGTGACGGAAACGTCGGGGAGTGTTGTAACAGAATCATCGTTTCACAACCATGGTAATTAAAAGTTTCGTTTTATTGATTTATTAAGTAATTTACATTGTCTTCAAACCAAATCAACAAGTTACATATCATCTATCATTGTTTTTATGTCACTAAGGCCACGTCCAGATCCTAAGTAAACATGCTTCCTAGCAATCAACATCACGCAACATCACCTGAAACATATGTAAAAAACAAAGTTAGCAAAGAAATTCTGGCGAGCACATAGGTTTTGTGAGAGTGTCAGATTCATGGCTCGATTATATGTTGCAGTACCTCATTAGACTACAAGAGTCAAACGTACAAACCTCGTTTTGAAAAGTGTATTGCAACATAATTAACCAACCCAAATCAAGATGGTTATAGTTTATAAAATCTTGTAGCCATGATTTTTAGTAAACCAACTCGTAAAATATCTCGTAAAAACTCGTTAATAAACTTGTATGGTTTATATCATTTCGAAAACCTCGTTGTGTGACATCGTTTCAAATCGTTTCCCAAGTGAACTAAATATATATATAAGATGTACCAACGGCGTATCTACCATGCTTTTATCATGCTACACCCATCCCATTATCTAATCACTACCCAAAACCAATCGTTTATCCAATTCGTTTATCTCGTTTAAGTCATTTCAATTCGTTTAACTCGTCTCCAAATCGTATTCGTTTTAATTGTGAAACTACTTTTGGTCGTCTCGCTAATAACATTCAAACCTTCGTGACTCGACTATCTCGCTTCTCGTATTAACAAACGGGTAAGTTAACAATCACCAGATGTGACAACTGTCAAATTTGCATGCATCCGTACAATTAATTAACTAGGATTAGTGCCTAATGACTGTGCGGATTTACAATTTATGACTTGAATTTCGTTCTGATTTCTGCATCATATTTACATGTGCATCACATTTCATGCTGTCACATCATTTTTACATACAAACTTTAGTGACATAAACAATGCACAAAGCACAGCTATCACAAGTTAGCGGGTAACTCAGAAAATGCTGACGATGTTCGGTACATAGACAGACAGTGTTTTGAGACCCAGTATGGGCCAGGGACAAGGTACTGCACTAGTATGATGTGTAGGGAAGTAAGGACCATAAAACTGCGTCACTAGGTGATAGTTTGAGTGCCAGAAAGTGCCTAAAATCCACTTAAAGTGCAGAATTCTGCATTTTTCAGCAAAATTCAGCTTTTTAACAAGCTGGTTACATGCAAAAATTTGACTAAATGGTCCTGAATGCCTTCCTAAGTGTCGGAAATTAAAAGTGTCGCAAAAAGAAACATAAAGATCATTAAACAGAATAGCTTGACACTTTAACGAACCAGTATCTAACCAAACAACCGGACATTACCCGGAACACCAAAATATTGCTAGAAGCATTGTTTTATCATTTCTGAGCTAGTCATGATCCCCGAACACCTTAACACACTATATAATGCGTCATACACTTAAAACACTAGACATTACACTTAACCTCCGACTATTATCTAAGTTACCATTCAAACTTACATTTACCCCCCCCCCCCTTGGTATTTACGGTCACAAGGACCCCACCACCATACCTCAAGATTTGTTTCTTTATTTTATTGGATCTTGCTTGCTCTTATGAACAAAATATTGACAGGTGATGATTATAAGTATGGCACATGATATTCAAGAGATCTTCATCTTTCACACTTCAACTCATCACTCATCTCTCTCATTCTCTTCCTCTCCCTCTCGGCCGCAAGTAGGCACCACCACCACCATTGTTTTCATTTCAAGTTCATGCAATCCAAGCTTATTTCAAGATGTTAGAAGGTGATTAAGGAAGCTTGAAGCTTATGGAACTTGAAGGATCTCTATTGCTTGCTTTTACCCACCATTTTCATCATCTTTTTCTTCAAGTGTTCTTCCCTAGCTTAGAGCTAGTAGTAAGACCCTCACAACCCTTTGATACTTCTAATTTTGATTTGTTAAAAAGATGTATTATGTTATAAATCACAAGAACCCTAAAATACATGAACATAAATCATGAACATGAAGCTTACATATGATGAAATCTTGATGAAATAATGTTGTTTAAGTATGTGTATGATACTTGTTGTTGTTTACTTGAGATTATGATGTTGATCATCATAAGGAGCTTGCTAGATTGTGATTAAACACACATCTAGCAAGTTAGAGGATGATTATGCGCTAACACAAGAAGATCATCCTCATGCATGAGCATGAACTTGAAAATAAGATGATTTCTTGAAAAATAATAAATAAAGTGAGCTAGTAATCTTATGAATCTAAGATTCATGAGTGGTTTTCCAAAGAACCAAGTCCAAAATGTGATTTTTAGAAGATCTTGATGCTTGTTTAAATGTACACTATTTTTGATGATAAAATAAGTGTAAGAGCACTTTATTTACAAGAAGAGTTCAAAAGAATGATTTTTGGAAGGATCATCTAACAAGTTGTAAACACACAAATCTTTCGAGAATGAGATTTGTAAAGTAATAAAAGCACTTTAAAGGGTAACTAAACCTACTAAAAACACTACCAAGTTACAACAAGTTTTTCTACAAATTCAAGTTCATGTTGTTATATAAATTGCAATATTTTGGCACTTAGTAAGTGTTGATTGAGTTGTTGATTGTTTGTGATGATTTTTGAAAAGAAAATGATATGCTTTGATAGCATGGACACCTCCATTTTTAGGGGAAACTATGGCAAAATTTTCTAAAAATATAAACACTTAGAAAGATATTTTCTAACAAGTATTTACAAGTGTATTTAACTATGGTTTTCAAAATAAACCTTGCCATAGAATTTGTTACAAAAATACAAGTATTGGAGGTTGGTTTTTATAAATAAAATGGGTGAATATATATTTAGAATATATATATATATATAACACTTGTGTGAATATTCGTATACGTTGTGAAATAGTTATATTATTTTAGGGTAAAATAATACGACTTAACAAAATACAAAGAACTTACCATCCAAGATAATACCAAAAATCACACAGAAATATATATATAAGTTACACACAAAATATTGTGCAACCGAACGATAAAATGTAACTTACAAAATATTCCGGAAAATACCGCTATAAACATATTTTTGGTAATACACCACTAAAAAATGGCTTTTCTCTGGCTTCCTGGGCGATTTTGGCGATTCTGAGAAACCCTAGATTTCTTGCTTTCTGATCCTCTTCTTGATCGATCTGGGTTAGGTATTGGGGTTTGTCGATCCTTCTGAGTAAGGTTTTCTTGACTATACCCTAGTTTCTAATCTTTTGAAGTCAGGATTAGGGTTTTCTTTTCGTTTGTTTCTGTCTAGGGTTCATCGTCTTTTTGCTTTGCTTTGCTTTAGATTTATGCAACCAGTTGAGTCAAGGGATGATGCTGACATAGTTATACCTAAAGAGGTTGTTCAGCAGGTTCAGGATAAGTTTGAAAACGTTCTCTATGGTTATTTTTTGGGGAATAGACTACCGTTTCCGGTAGTAGAATACTATGCCAAAAACGTTTGGTCGAAGTTTGGATTCTCAAAGCTTATGATGAATTCAATTGGTTTCTTTTTCTTCAAGTTTGAATCGATTGAGGGTATGATGAAAGTGCTGGAAGGGGGGCCGTGGTTGATAAGAAAAGTTTCGTTATTTCTAAATAAATGGTCTCCGAAGGTTTCTTTGAAAAAAGATGGAATCAAAACTATTCCTCTTTGGGTTAAATTGCATAATGTTCCGATTTCAGTTTATACGGATGATGGCTTAAGTTTGTTGGCTTCTAAATTAGGAGTTCCTAAAAGATTGGATTCATACACAGCAGATATGTGTGCGGAGAATTGGGGTAGGAGTAGTTATGCTCGGGCTATGATAGAGGTAAATGCGTAGAATGAGCTTAAAGATCATATATCTCTAGCTATCCCTAAGATGGATGAAGAGGGATACATTATGGAATGTGTAAAAGTGGAATATGAATGGAAGCCTCTTCGTTGTGGTACATGCTGTTTGTTCGGCCATGATGAAAATACTTGTAGCAAGGTTGACAAGGGTAAGGCAAAACAGGTTATTGTGGATGAAGAAGGATTCGTAACTGATAGGAGACGAGTAGCTAGACAAGCTTTTCCTCAAAAGAAACAGAAGCCGAAGTTTATGTATAAACCAAAGACGAATAAATTTGGAGTTAAAAATTTATTTAGTCATGGCTCTGGGCGAAATTGGCGACTGTGGGAAACCCTAGTTTTTTCTTGTTCGTTTGTTCATACTGATCTTTTTCTTGATTGATCTGGGTTAGCAAGTGTGGTGTTGTCGTTCCTTCTGAGTAAGGATACTAGACTTTACCTTGCTACTAATCTTTTGACGTCAGGATCAGGGTTAGATTTCTTTGTTTTCTTCTAGGGTTTTGTTGTCAATTCGCTTGGGTGTATTTATTATTTGTGTTTTTCTGATCGTTGCATGGTTCTAGAGTTATTGTGGAATGGATTATAGTTCTTTCATAACGCCGGATATGGATGCAAGACATGTCAAGCCGCCGGATATTTTGTCTTCCTCGTTAAACCCTAATAAGGGTTTTGCTTCTAGATTGCTGAATATTGACGGCAAAACATTCTGTCCGCGTAGGGGTGTTTTATCTGATCAACAACAGGGACAGAGGGTAATCAATGTCATAGATGAACTTTCCAAGATCACAATTCCAGTTGATCATGATGCTGATGGCCACGATGCGGATAAAGTGAAGACTAATGTTGTGCATGATGATGTGTTCTAGGAAGCTAATAAAGGGGAAAAATCAGTATCATATGCTGATAAGGTACAATCTAATCGTAAAAAAAGGGAGGTAAACTTCAGACTTTTGGAACCAAAGGAAACTAGAGATGATGCTGATATTGTTATACCGAAAGAGGTTGTTCAGCAGGTGCAAGATAAATTCGATAATGTCCTTTATGGTTATTTTTTAGGGAATAGATTGCCTTTTCCTGTGGTTGAATATTATGCAAAGAATGTTTGGGCAAAGTTTGGATTTTCAAAACTTATGATGAACATGGCAGGTTTCTTTTTCTTTAAGTTTGATTCGAAGGATGGATTGACTAAGGTGTTGGAGGGAGGACCATGGATAATACGAAAAGTACCATTATTTTTGAACATATGGTCTCCGAAGGTTACACTTAAGAAAGATAGTATCAAAACCGTTCCAATATGGGTTAAATTGCATAATGTGCCGATTTCAGTTTATACTGATGATGGTCTGAGCTTGTTGGCTTCGAAGCTAGGGGTCCCTAAAAGGTTAGATTCTTATACAGCGGATATGTGTGTTGAAAGCTGGGGTAGGAGTAGTTATGCTCGTGCGATGATTGAGATAAATGCCGACAACGACCTTAAGGATCACATTACTGTAGCTATACCTAAAATGGATGAGGATGGGTTTATTATGGAACGGGTTAAAGTTGAATATGAGTGGAGGTCGTTGCGTTGTAGTGCATGCTGTTTATTTGGGCATGATGATAATACTTGTAGCAAGAAACCTAGTGGTAAGGAAAAAATGGTTACTGTTGATGAGGAGGGGTTTGTTACTGATAAAAGGAAGATGGCGAGGTATTCGTTCCCTCAAAAAAAGCAGAAATCGAAGGTTATGTATAGACCTAAGACTAATAAATATCAGGCAAGTACATCTGGATCGAAGGGGGATAATTCAAGGGCTACGAATACTAATGTGCAGGTGTCAAATTCCTTTGCGGTGCTTGATAATGATAACAATAATGAGAAAAGGGAACCGACTAGTGTCAAATCGACGATTGATGAAAATCATGGAACCCGAATACAACAACCTGATGAAGTTAAAGAGTTGAATCCGACATAGATGGCTGAGTTTATGAGTGGAAATCTGAACAATCAAACTTCTGAGGGGGCAAGCACTCCCGTTGACAATGGTTTTAATGGGTAGTTTAGCTGCTTGGAACATAAGGGGTCTGAACCAACCCCTGAAACAAAGTGAGGTTCGCCATTTTATTGCTGAAAATCATTTAAGTATTTGTGCAATTTTAGAGTCTCATGTGGAAGTTAACAAGCTGAATAAGATATGCGAAAAAGTGTTTCGGAATTGGAAGTGGACATCGAATGGAGGTATGTGTAGTAGAGGTACGAGGGTGATATTGGGATGGAATGCAGATGATATTGACCTTATGGTTATATCCCAATCAGACCAGGTTATTCATGCTCAGGTATTGTTGAAATCGGTCAAAAAGAAGATATTTTATTCTTTTGTGTATGCGGAAAACAAATATCAAGATAGGAGAAGCTTGTGGGCTGATTTGTGTAATTTTAAAGGCATCACTCATGATGACCCTTGGGTTGTTATGGGTGATTTTAATGCAGCTTTGAATATGGAGGATTTTACAATGGGGCCGTCTTCACACACAATAGCTATGCGAGAATTTTATGAGTGTATTCAAGAGGCAGAATTGGTTGATGTTAAGAGTCATGGGTTGCATTATACTTGGAACCAAAAACCGAAGGATGGGGTAGGAATGTTAAAGAAGATTGATCGTATTATGGGTAACATCAAACTGTTGGATGTTTTCTCGGATGCTTATGCTATGTTTCAGCCTTTTCGGGTTTCAGATCATACTCCTGCTATCCTGAAGTTATTCTCTATGTCTACGGTTCGTCCTAAATCGTTTAAATTCCCAAATTTTATTGTCACAAAGCCTGAGTTTAGCCAAGTTGTTGTGTCTGAATGGAACAAGACCGTGGAGGGAGCTACCATGTTTTCTGTGGTTAAGAAAATGAAGACTTTGAAACCACACTTTAGAAAAATATTGCGTAATCAGGGTAATCTCCATAAGAGAGTTACTGATTTACGGAATGAGCTGGACCAGATTCAAAAACAGGTGGAAGCTCATCCTTTTGATGCTGCTATTCGGTCTTCGGAAACTATATGTTTACGAGATTTCAAATCAGCGGTTTATGATGAGGAGTGTTTCTTGAAACAAAAATCTAAAGTGCAATGGTTATGTGCGGGTGATTCAAATACTTCCTATTTTCATAATTGTGTGAAGAGTAGGAATGCTAGAAATAAAATCAGTTGCATTAAGGACACGAATGGAAACCAGTATGAGGGAGTGGATGTAGCGTCTGCTTTGTTAACTCATTATTCAGGTTTCATGGGTACGGAAGATCAAGTGAATAGCTTAGATGATGCAGATTTGTTTGTTAATGTCTTGCAACAGAATGTGGCGGAGAATATGGTGAGACAGGTTACTGATGATGAAGTTAAACAAGCCATGTTCAGTATAGGTGAGAATAAGGCACCTGGTCCGGACGGATACACTTCAGCTTTTTTTAAAAATGCCTGGAATATAGTGGGCGGTGAAGTCACAAAGGCGGTGTGTGAATTCTTTAATAATGGCCAAATTCTAAAGCAAATTAATCATACGATATTAGCATTGGTGCCAAAGATTGATACCCCAAATACGGTTCTTGATTACAGGCCAATATCATGTTGCAATGTGATATACAAGTGTATTAGCAAAATAATCACTAATCGGTTGAAGGGGGGCTTGGGGACGCTTGTGAATATCAACCAGTCGGCGTTTGTTCCTGGTAGAAAGATATCTGATAATATTCTTATTACGCAAGAGCTGATGCATAATTATCATGTGGAACGTGGTCCTCCGAGGTGTGCCTTGAAGATTGATATCCAGAAAGCTTATGATACTGTAAGCTGGTCGTTTTTAGAAGCTATTTTATACCGGTTCGGTTTTCACCGGAAAATGGTTTCTTGGATTATGGCGTGCGTCACAACGGTTTCCTATTCGATTAGTGTAAATGGTGAGTTGCATGGTTATTTTTCAGGGAAACGGGGGCTTCGTCAAGGTGATCCTATGTCCCCGTATCTGTTCACGTTAATTATGGAGGTGCTATCTCTCATGTTTCAAAAGATGGCTTTAAACCCTGATTTCAAGTTCCACAGGCACTGTTTTAAACAAAAGATTATCAACGTCTCTTTTGCTGATGATTTATTTGTTTTTGTGAATGGGGATACGGGATCGATTCAACTTATTCGGTTGAAGGGGGGCTTGGGGACGCTTGTGAATATCAACCAGTCGGCGTTTGTTCCTGGTAGAAAGATATCTGATAATATTCTTATTACGCAAGAGCTGATGCATAATTATCATGTGGAACGTGGTCCTCCGAGGTGTGCCTTGAAGATTGATATCCAGAAAGCTTATGATACTGTAAGCTGGTCGTTTTTAGAAGCTATTTTATACCGGTTCGGTTTTCACCGGAAAATGGTTTCTTGGATTATGGCGTGCGTCACAACGGTTTCCTATTCGATTAGTGTAAATGGTGAGTTGCATGGTTATTTTTCAGGGAAACGGGGGCTTCGTCAAGGTGATCCTATGTCCCCGTATCTGTTCACGTTAATTATGGAGGTGCTATCTCTCATGTTTCAAAAGATGGCTTTAAACCCTGATTTCAAGTTCCACAGGCACTGTTTTAAACAAAAGATTATCAACGTCTCTTTTGCTGATGATTTATTTGTTTTTGTGAATGGGGATACGGGATCGATTCAACTTATTCGGCATGTTTTGGAGAAATTTTCTAGTGTTTCGGGTCTGGTCCCTAGCTTGCCTAAGAGTACGATTTTTTTCTGCAATGTTCCAAGGCGTGTAAAAGAGGAGATTCTGGGTCTGTTGCCTTTTCGTGAGGGTGAACTCCCGGTTCGTTACCTCGGGGTTCCTTTAATCTCTACTAAGTTATCTTTTAGAGATTGTCGGGTTCTAGTGGAACGCATGGAGAGGAAGATTGATAATTGGATGTCTAAATTGTTATCATTTACGGGTCGATTGCAGCTCCTTAATTCTGTGCTTGCAGCTATGTATACGTTTTGGGCCTCGGTATTTATTTTGCCGCAACGTATAGTGAAGGATCTAGAAAAGAGAATGCGAAGGTTTCTTTGGAATGGGGGTACTCCTGGGAGTATTCGGTCAAAAGTTGCATGGAAGGATGTTTGTCTGCCTAAGGAGGAGGGAGGTCTTGGAATCCGAAATATTTCAGATGTGAACAAAGCTCTTATGATGACGCATATTTGGAGCATTATTAGTAATCGGGAATCCCTGTGGGTAAAATGGATCCATTCTTATAAGATAAAAGGTAGAAATTTCTGGGAGATACCAAGTCGTGGTAATATGACTTGGAGTTGGAGAAAGATTTTATCTATTCGTCCTTTGGTTAGACCGTATGTTTGGAAGTTGATTGGGAGTGGTTCTCAGACAAATGCGTGGAGTGATAATTGGTGTTCGTGCAGTCCCATCCGAAACTTCATAACGCCAAGGAGAATTGCTCAAGCGGGTTTTAATTTGCAAACTACTGTTGCGGAGCTGGTAGACGCTAATGGCAACTGGCGATGGCCTCAGGCATGGTATGATTTATTTCCAGTACTCATAAATGTTATGGATCATCCTTTTGTTCCTGATTCGGAAGACAGACTGGGATGGAAATCTGTGGAAGGTAAAATTGTTCATTTTAGCTCCTGGGAAGCTTGGAATAATTTACGGGTTAGGGATAGTAAGGTGGCTTGGGTGGATATGGTGTGGTATGGCCAATGCATTCCAAGGCATTCCTTTCATTTTTGGTTAGTTCTGAAGAACAAGCTGAAAACGCAAGATAGGTTGGCAGTTTGGGAAGCGGGGAGTGAAACAAATTTACGTCTTATGTGCTGCCCCCTTTGTAATTATGGACGAGATTCAAGAGATCATTTGTTCTTTCAATGTTCATTTGCGGCCAAGGTTTGGAGTATTGTAAAGAAAAAAGTTGATATGGTAAATGTTAACGATTCATGGACTTCAATTATGGCGTGGATAGAGTTGAATGCGAGGTCGAAGAAACTGGAACACATTGTATGTAAGCTTGTGGTAGCTGCGTCTACATACTTTATATGGCAAGAACGGAATAAACGGCTGTTTTCCAACATACACAGGAAGGAAGAGATGGTGGCTCAGCTTATAGTGGAAGTGGTGCGGCTTCGTATAATGGGTTTCAAGATCGGCCGAGACATCAATTATCGGAAGCTTTTGGAAGTATGGGGAGTAAAAGAAGGCGAACCAGGCTGATTGCGAGTTTAGTTTGCTAGTGTTTTGTAGTTGCTTGGTTTTGTTTTTCGGGTTGTTTAGTTTTGGTATGGCCGTGTGTGTGTTTGTTTGGTTTTTGTTTGTCTAGGTTTGGCCTGTCAAGCCTAGTAGTGTGTGTCAAACTCTTGTCGCACCCTGTTCTTTGATTCTTTATAAAATTCACCAGGGGTAACCCTTTACCCAAAAAAAAAATTTGGAGCTAGTTCTTCCGGAACGAATAATGACCAGCCGATGGTGAAAGTGGCAAATTCATTTCAGGCTTTAGCTTCGGATGAAGGTGGTGAAGGGCCAAAAGCTGATAAGGGTCATGTTCAACAGAAAACAAATATGGAAAATGATAATAACATGAATGAGGAGGTTTTAGAGACAATCCCAACGGAAATGTCTAAATTCATGGGTAGCAAAATTGTGGATAATCAGTCTGAGGGGGCAAGTACTCCCGGTTTGAAGGGTTTAAATGGGTAGTGTTGTTGCATGGAACATAAGGGGTTTGAATCGTCCTCTGAAACAAAACGAAATTCGTGTTCTTATTGCTGAAAATCAGTTGAGTGTCTGTGCTGTTTTAGAGACACATGTTTTTTTTTTTTTTTGGGTAAAGGGTTTTACCCCGGTGATTTCATTCCAAACAAAACAAATACGAACAAGTGGAGTAGAAAAACCTACACCAGTTCTCTTACATGACATGCCACATAAGAGTAAAAACAAGCAAATAAGCCAAAACAACGCTAAAACCCTCTAGACACTAAAACATTCAGGTCTCATCGAAGATCTCTACTGAATTCAACTTCCAATCTTCCAAGATTTTCCTCACAAGCGGCTTATCCTTATACTTGAATGCTAATAACTTCAGCCTCACAGTTTCAATAATGATGTTTGTTAACACTTCAGGCGGTCTTAATTGATTGTTGAAGAACCTGTAATTTCTTTCTTGCCATACAAAATAAGCAGTCGCCTTAATGATGAGTTTAGCAATAACCGAATTTATAGACCTGGAAGTCGCTTTCGGCAGCAGCCATTCCATGATGTCGACCCACTTGTTAGGCACCATCTTCATACTAGACTTCTCCTTGATAGCATCCAAAACTGAGGAAGAGTAAGAACATTGAAAAAACAAATGCTCATGAGACTCCAGCTCTCGTTGACACAATAAGCAACACATCATGTTCATAGAGCCACTAGTGATGTAATTCCATTTTTGAATTCGATCTTGAGTCCATAATTTCCTTCTAAAAATCAACCAGCAATGAAAAGAATGCCTAGGAATATTACAACCTGACCAAACAAACTTTGACCATACCACTTCATGTCCTCGAGAACGAGTAGATTCCCATACCAGCTTAGAAGAAAACGACATCAGTTTACCACCATCAGTTCGCCATAGCGTAACATCTTGTTTATTTGGAACGAGATTAATATGATTCAGTTGGAATAAAACCGGAAAAAGATCCCGCCAAGCATCAGGCCAAATCCAAATGCCATTATGAATAACCTCAACTACTTTTGAATAAATCGATAACCCATGTTGAGACATATTTCTGGGGGAAACATAACGGCTGAGCGGACACTGATTGCACCAAGAATCATGCCATAAGAACGTAGATTCACCATTACCAATCTGCTTCCAAAAAAATTTGCGAACCGAGCCCCTGAAAGACAGAATTTTCCGCCAACCCCAAGTTGAGCTTTGAGGGACCTTAATATCCCAAAAACTCCTACCTCGAAGCCGATGAGCCTGAATCCACTCTACCCACAACGACTTCCGACCTGAAAGAATACTATAGATATGAAAAGTCATTAAAGACTTGTTGACATCCGAAACCTTTCTAATACCCAGACCCCCTTCAGACTTTGGCAGGCAAACATCCTTCCACGCCACCTTTGCTCTTTTCGAACCCGAAGAACCTTGATTCCATAGGAAATCCTTCATAATCCTCTCTATGCTGTTGATGATACTGACCGGGAGACAGAAAACGGCAGCCCAATAAGAATACATAGCAGCTAAGACAGAATTTAGAGACACATGTTAATGTTAATAACCTAGGAAAAGTATGCAAGAGTGTTTTCCGTAGGTGGAATTGGACTTCGAATGGAGACTTATGTCAAAGAGGAACCAGAATTATCTTGGGGTGGAACTCGGATGATGTTGATCTCATGGTGCTCTCTCAATCAGATCAGGTTATTCACACTCAGATTCGGTTAAAAGCTGAATCAAAAATCTTTCTTTGTTCCTTTGTCTATGCGGAGAATAAATATCAGGATCGTAGAATTCTTTGGGAAGACTTATGTAAGCATCACTGCTTAGCTCATGACCAGCCGTGGGTCGTGTTAGGGGATTTTAACACAGCTCTTAATATGGAAGATTGTTTATATGGCCCCTCTAGTCACACCATTGGTATGAGAGATTTTTTTTTATTGCATTCAACTTGCGGAGCTTGTGGATGTTAGGAGTCATGGGTTACACTACACCTAGAACCAGAAACCTAAGGAGGGGATTGGAGTCCTCAAGAAAATAGATCGCATTATGAGTAATATTAAATTTATGGATTTATTTCCGGCTGTGTATGCGTTGTTTCAGCCTGCTCGGGTTTCTGACCATACCGCTTGTGTTCTAAAGTTATCGTCTATTACTCGAAATAAGCAGAAGCCATTTAAATTTCTGAACTTTCTGACTTCTAAACCAGAGTTCAGACAGTATGTTGTTAATGAATGGGCTAAGGGTGTTCAAGGCTTTGCTATGTTTTTCGGTTATTAAGAAGTTGAGAAACTTGAAACCGTGTTTTCGTAAGCTCTTGTATCAACAAGGAAATCTTCATAACAAGGTTATTCATTTGCGTAGTGAGCTGGACTCGCTCCAGCAGCTTGTTGACGCAAATCCCTTAGATGTAGAAGCTCGTGACTTGGCAGCCAAATGTCTTCATGATTTTCAGGTGGCGGCTTATGATGAGGAGTGTTTCTTAAAGCAAAAATCGAAAATTGAATGGTTGTGTGCTGGTGATTCGAATACATCTTACTTCCACAATGCAGTGAAAAGTAGAAACTCTAGAAACAAAATAAGTTGTATTCATGATGTGCATGGGAATCGGTTTGAAGGTAAGGATGTCACTAATGCCTTTGTGGATCATTACTTGAATTTCTTGGGTACTGAGCAAAGTGTTCAGGATTTTGATGATCAAGATCTCTTTATAAATATCCTTAATCAAGTCACGGCTGACCACATGGTTAGACAAGTGACTCGAGAGGAGGTGAAAGCTGCCATGTTTAGCATTGGTGAGAATAAGGCCCCTGGTCCAGATGGATACACGTCTGCGTTCTTTAAACATTCATGGGATATTGTGGGAGATGGGGTAACGAAAGCAGTGATTGATTTTTTTCATAATGGTAAACTTCTGAAACAGGTCAACCACACTATTATTGCTCTGGTTCCTAAAAAGGATACTCCCAATTCGGTTATTGACTACCGTCCTATTTCTTGCTGTAATGTTCTATTTAAATGCATCAGCAAGATTATCACGGATAGGATCAAAGGGAGTTTGGATAAATTGGTCAGCATTAATTAATCGGCTTTTGTTTCGGGTAGGAAAATTACGGATAATGTTCTTCTGACTCAGGAATTGATGCACAATTATCATCTTAATAGAGGCCCAGCAAGATGTGCTTTTAAGATAGATATTCAGAAGGCGTATGATACAGTCAGCTGGTCTTTCCTGGAGACAATTCTTCATCGTTTTGGGTTTCATCGTAAAATGGTGAATTGGATTATGACATGTGTTACAACGGTATCTTATTCGCTAAGCATTAATGGTGAGCTTCATGGTTATTTTGCAGGGAAACAGGGCCTTAGACAAGGGGACCCATTGTCTCCGTATTTATTCACGTTAGTTATGGAAGTGTTGACACTTCTATTACAACAAGCAGCTTTGCACACGTCCTTTAAATTCCATGCTCGTTGCTCTAAACAAAAGATCATAAATGTTTCGTTTGCAGATGACTTGTTCATATTTTCTCATGGGGATTGCGGCTCGGTTAAACATTTGAGGGATGCCCTTGAAAAGTTCACTAACATTTCGGGTCTGATACCTAGCTCGTCTAAAAGCACTGTTTTCTTCAGTAATGTTCCCCGGTATGTTAAAGATCAAATTATGGAAGTTATGCCTTTTCAAGAGGGTTCTTTACCGGTTCGGTATCTTGGAGTTCCGTTGATATCTACTAGACTGGCTGCTCGTGATTGTAAAATCCTTTTGGAGCGTATTGAAAGACGTATAGATAACTGGATGTCTAAGTCCTTGTCTTTTGCAGGGAGACTTCAGCTTATCAACTCGGTCCTGGCAGCCATGTATTCTTATTGGGCTTCGGTTTTTATGCTTCCCCATGGTGTTATAAAGGATCTGGAGAAAAGATTGCGGACTTTCTTATGGAATGGTGGTTCACATGGCTCGGCTCGTGCTAAGGTTGCCTGGAAGGACGTGTGTATTCCTAAAGAGGAGGGTGGCTTAGGCATTAGAAGTATTATGGATGTGAATAAAGCTCTTTTGACGTCACATATTTGGAGCATAATCACTAACCGTAAGTCTCTTTGGGTTCAATGGATTCATTCTTATAAGTTGAAAGGTATAAGTTTCTGGGAGGTTCAGACTAGAGGTAACATTAGTTGGGGATGGAGGAAGATCTTGTCGATTCGTACTAGAGTTCGGTCTTTTTTCTGGATGACTATTCGGAGTGGGCATCAAACTAATGCTTGGAGTGACAATTGGTGTTCATGCAGCCCTCTTCGGTCCTTTATTTCTCCAAGAGCGATCGCTAATGCTGGTTTTTCTCTAAGTTCTAAGGTTGCTGATCTTGTTGCTGAAAATGGTCAATGGTTGTGGCCCGAGGCATGGTATAATATTTATCCGGTTCTTATAAATATCGATATTCCTCAAATCATGGCTGGTGCGGACGATCGGTTCTGTTGGAAGGATTTGGATGGTAAACTTCAACATTTTGGATCTTGGGAGGTTTGGAATAGCTTGCGGCATAGAGATGATAAGGTTTACTGGGTCAATTCGGTGTGGTTCAGTCAATGCATCCCTCGACATTCTTTTCACTTGTGGTTAGTTATAAAGAACAAACTTAAAATGCAAGATAGGATGGTTGTTTGGGAAGCGGGCAGCGCTACCAATCTGCAGCTCATGTGTTGTCCTTTATGTAATTATGATCGTGATTCTAGAGATCATCTTTTCTTTCAATGTCCTTATGCATCTGAGGTATGGGGATTGGTTAGGAAAATGGTGGACATGGGGAGTGTTTCGAATACTTGGTCGTCGATTATGCAGTGGATGGAGCTCAATGCTAATTCAAGAACTCTGGAAAATATTGTTTGCAATATTCTGGTAGCGGCTACCACGTATTTTATATGGCAAGAAAGAAACAATCGTTTATTTTCTTCGCTTCAACGGAATGCTGGTGCTCTCTCAAAGATTATCATTGATACGGTTCGACTTAGAATTATGGGGTTCAAGATGGGTAGGGAACCGAAGCATGAGAAGATATTGGAAAGATGGCTGATTTCGAAGAATTTGAATTTGGATCCGGGCTAAAGACGGATTCTTAGTTTGGGCTAGTGTTTTGTGTATTGGGTCGTGATCCCTTGTTTTGTTTTGTCTTGGTTGTGACGTTTGTCGGGTTTTCTTTTGATTGTTGTCCTAGTCTTGGTATGCCAAGTCTAGAAGTGTGTGTTGATATCTTGACACACCCTGTTTTATTTTGATGGTAGATATAAAATTTCACCGGGGTAACCCTTTACCCAAAAAAAAAACATATTTTTGGTAAACATTATTTTGGATACGAAAGAAATGAAAATATGATATACTTTGTAATGGGGAAAATATATTATTTGGAAGTAAAAATATATTCTCTTAGTATATTTAGAAGATATATGATTTTTGGGAAAATATATATTTTCTTGAAATACATTATTTTGGACAAAATGAGTTTATATATAATTTTCTAAGTGGGACTTGAAAATATATTGTTTTGGATATATATATTGGGAATATATTGGCATATTTTCATTTGGAATAATACATCGTAATACGACGCCAACACATGGCAATATATACAAATACAAGAATACGGATAAGCATGTATGAGATACCCCATCATTGGGAAGGAAATACGAGTATAAATACTTGAGAAGTATTATTACAAAATATTGTTTAACAATTATTCCGAAGCTAAATAAATATAATTTAAGTTAAAATAATTATTATTTTAACAAATAATTATATGCTTGGAGTAATAACGAAGACACTTTAAAAAGTAACTCAAAGGCACTAATTAATATCAAGTCAAGGCACGACCCGCTCATCTAATGGACCGTAGTACGCATGTAGGTAATCGTGCGTTCTAGAGGAAGCTTTGAGTTACATCGGATACAAGGAACGCAAAACAGTGAGTTCATGTTCCCCTTTTCTTTATAACTGTTTTCAGTTTTATACTTCGGGGGTGAAATACATGTTAGTATTCTTACAAACGCTTTATACATGGTATGGTTAGCTAAGGAGGGTTAGTACTAGATCATGTGAAGGCTGGGTATAACACTTAAGGCCATTAATCCTCGTCGTAGGACCGAGGGACATGAGTGATAGATCTATTTGGGTGTTGCGAGCCCCATCCATGAGTCCGCCGAATGGGCCATGAGGTGACTATGTCTTATAGCCGGAAGCCCGGTACAAAGTCTGCTAGGTTTGAGTCTTCCTGCACCATGTCACGTATATTAATGTATTAGCTACACATTAATTGATCTGTTTCCTTGTTGCTTTCATACCGGGACTTACAAACTTACATACATACTTACAACGATTTCAAAGGTTTATACATACACTCAAATGAACACATGAACTCGCTCAACTTTTGTTGATGTTTTCAAACTACATGTATTTCAGGGAATTTTAAGTGGATCTGGCGGGCGTTGGAAGTTTTTATGATGCGTTAAGAATAAAGATGTCATCCATGGTCTTTGAGTTTGGTTAATGTGTCTTATTCCTGGACGAGACACGTCTTCCAAACCTTGGTGTTATTCAATATCTTTTGAAGAGTCTTTAATGAACTCATAAACAATTTGTACGGTGTGTAAAATTTGAATTTGAAGTCTACGTTTCAAAACCATGTTGTTATGTTTCAAACTTATTTAATGGATGACAAACCTATGGTTTTTATCATATAGTTGATGTTATGATTGAATGCAATGATATTAAGAAAGTCACACCATAATCACGCTTCCGCAAAAGTCAGGGTGTGGCAGCTTGGTATCAGAGCTTCGATCATAGCGAACTAGGATTCTTTCTCGAGTCTAGACTACGATCATTAGGGCTCTCACAAAAACGTTTTTGCAAACATGTTTTCATTGCATACACGAAACGCCCAGATCCAGGAAACAAACATTTTTACAAATAAGAGACACAAAATACATTTCAAGGAATTCATTTATATTGCAGTCTGAGAGACTGGGGGGTTAGTCTGAGAGACTAGCTGGGTAGTGCAGTCTGAGAGACTAGGGAGTTGGTCTGAGAGACTAGCTGGGTAATTCAGTCTGAGAGACTGGGGAGTCAGTCTGAGAGACTGGGTAGTTCAGTTTGAGAAACTGGGAGGTTCAGTCTCAGAGACTGGGTAGTCTGAGAGACTGGGTAGTTCAGTCTGAGAGACTGGGTAATTAGTTGAGAGATTAGTTGGGACAGTTTGGGAAACTGGGGAGTTCAGTCTTAGAGACTGGGTGTTTTAGTCTGAGAGACTGGGTGTTTCAGTCTGAGAGACTGGGTGTTTCAGTCTGAGAGACTGGGTGGTTCAGTCTGAGAGACTGGGTGTTTCAGTCTGAGAGACTGGGTGGTTCAGTTTGAGAGGCTGGGTATTTTAGTCTGAGAGACTAGGTGGTTCAGTCTGAGAGGCTGGGTGTTTAGTCTAGGAGACTGGTTGGTTTAGTCTGGGAACTAGGTGGGTTAGTCTGGGAGACTAGGTGGGTTAGTCTGGGAGACTAGGAAGGATAGGAAGTTTCATGAAGAATAATGTGAATACATGATTACATGATGAATTGTCTTTGCTTGCATACACTAAGTGTTAGTAATTACTATGAATATACATGCTATGATTATTATGTACCGGCACACAGGTCACCTTCTTTAGAAAGCGAGTTATCAGACATTGATAACCCTACGGCCACCGCCACAGGTAATGAGATTGCATCTACGCCGGGGATATTTACGTTAGACACTGAGAGTGATCCTGATATGCTGACCAAGGACGAGGACCACTATCTCCACAGGTTTCTCAACGAAGTGCATCGTGTTATCAACACGAATTTCATCAAGTGGTATGTGGAGGTTCTTATCAGCTAAACACTTTTTGAGATTGGACACGTGGAATGTCGGATGAACATTTCCAAGTTCAGGAGGTAGCTCAAGTCTGTAGGCTACTTTTCCGACTCTTTCAACGATCTTGAATGGTCCAACATAACGTGGTGCAAGTTTTCCTTTCTTTCCAAATCTAATCACACCTTTCCAAGGGGATACCTTGAGTAGGACGTGATCACCGATTTGAAATTCTAAGGGCGTGCGTCCTTGATCCGCATAACTCTTTTGACGGCTTCTAGCTGTCTGAAGGTTATCACGAATCTTCTTGACCTTATCTGTAGTCTCTAGAATGAGTTCAGGTCCAGTAAGCTGAGCTTCACCTATCTCATTCCAGCAGACCAGTGAACGACATTTTCGACCGTATAAAGCTTCGAAAGGAGCCATTTTTGATGCTCGTGTGATAGCTATTGTTGTAGGAGAATTCGATCAACGGTAGATGCGAATCCCAACTACCACCAAAGTCAATCACACATGCTCTAAGCATATCCTCCAGTATCTGGATTGTTCTCTCAGATTGACCATCTGTCTGCGAATGGTATGTTGTGCTCAAATTAAGTTGGGTTCCCATGGCAGATTGCATGGTTCTCCAAAAGTGAGACGAGAATCGAGCATCTCTGTCAGATATAATGTTCAAAGGAACACCATGTCGAGATACAATCTCATCAACATATAACTTGGCAAGCTTGTCAGCAGATAAATCCTCGCGGATCGGCAAGAAATGTGCTGACTTTGTAAGACGATCAACAACAACCCAAATGGCCATGACCTCTTTTAGTGCGCGATAACTTGGTAATGAGATCCATAGAAATGTTTTCCCATTTCCAAACCGGAATCTCTGGTTGCTCCAATAATCCAGAGGGATGTTGATGTTCTGCCTTAACCTTAAGACAAGTAAGGCATTTGGAAACATATAAGGCAATGTCCTTCTTCATACCCAGCCACCAATACTGGGTTCGAAGATCCTTATACATTTTGTCTGCACCAGGATGAACAGAATAACGAGACTTATGAGCTTCATCCATTAGCAAGGTGCGAAGATCATCTATACTTGGGACCCACAAACGGCCCATGTAATAGAATATTCCAAAGTCTCTCAGTTCAAGCTCAGGATTTGTATGACCCGGCAATTCTTTACCCATCAAGTCTTGTGTAACACAAGTATGTTGAGCCTGAATTATGCGTGATTGAATGTCAGATCGAACCTGAACACAATGAAGCTTGACACGTTCCTTACGACTCAATGCGTCAGCCACGACATTCGCCTTACCAGGATGGTAGCGAATTTCGCAGTCATAGTCGTTTAGGAGTTCAACCCAACGTCGTTGCCTCATGTTTAGTTCTTTCTGGTTGAAAATATGTTGGAGACTTTTGTGGTCAGTAAACACTACACACTTTGTACCGTAAAGGTAGTGTCTCCAGATTTAGAGAGCAAAGGCTACTGCACCTAACTCAAGATCATGAGTGGTGTAGTTCTTCTCATGTACCTTCAGCTGTCTTGATGCATAAGCTATGACTTTGTTTCTATGCATAAGAACGCAGCCAAGGCCTAAGTTGGACGCATCACAATACACGACAAAATCGTCGTTACCCTCGGGCAAAGATAGGATAGGTGCATCACAGAGTTTCTGTTTCAAGGTCTGGAAAGCTTCTTCTTTTCTGGGTCCCCACTCAAAAGGTTTGCTCTTTTGAGTTAAAGTAGTGAGAGGAACCGAAATTTCAGAGAAGTTCTCAATGAAACGACGGTAATAACCCGCTAGACCAAGAAATGAATGAACCTCGGTAGGAGTAATAGGAGTATCCCAATCCTTAATCGCACTGATTTTGGCGGGATCTACATGTATACCTTGTTCGTTGACGATGTGCCCCAAAAATTGAACTTCCTTAAGCCAGAATTCACGCTTGGAGAACTTGGCGAAAAGTTGTTCTTTCTTTAGAAGCTCCATTGTAAGAAGAAGATGTTACTCATGAGCAGCTCGAGTCTTAGAATAAATCAAAATATCATCAATGAAAACGATGATGAACTTGTACAGATAAGGCTTACAAACCCTATTCATCAAGTCCATGAAAACAGCAGGAGCATTTGTTAAACCGAAGGGCATAACAGTGAACTCATAATGACCATATCTCGTACGAAAAGCAGTCTTGGGGATATCTTCTTCGAGAACTCGAAGTTGATGATACCCAGAACGCAGATCTATCTTTGAAAAGCAAGTAGCGACCTGTAGCTGATCAAAGAGATCATCAATGCGAGGTAGGGGATATCGATTCTTGATGGTAAGCTTATTAAGCTCACGGTAATCGATACACATCCTGAAAGATCCATTTTTCTTTTTCACGAATAGGACAGGAGCGCCCCAAGGGGAAAAGCTCAGACGGATGAATCCTTTGTCAGATAGCTCCTGAAGCTGTTTAGATAACTCTTGCATCTCAGACGGTGCAAGACGGTAAGGTGACTTAGCAATGGGATTTGCACCAGGTATTAGATCGATGCGAAACTCAACTTGGCGTACAGGGGGTAATCCAAGTAAGTCTTCAGGAAATACTTCAGGATAATCCCGAACAACAGGGATATCTTGGGTAGTCTTACCCTTGCCTTTATCCTCTACAACATGTGCTAGGAAGTCGACATATTTCTTTCATAGGTATTTTTGGGCTTGGGTACAAGACATGAGTTTAACAGGTTTCCCCCCACGAACTTCTAAGATCTCACCAGTCGAAAGCGGTATACGGACGATCTTCTCCAAGCAAACCACCTCAGCATGGTACTTGGCTAACCAATCCATTCCCACTATAACATCAAAGCTCCCGAGTTGCATCGGTGTGAGGTCGATAAGGAAAAGATGGTTGTTAAGGTTCAACTGGCAATTTCGAAGAACGGAATCGAGTACAACGGGTTCACCACTAGCTACCTCTACTGTCAAGGGCTTTCCTAATTTTGTTCTAGTCATCGAAAGTAAAGGCTCAAAAGCTAAGGACACAAAACTCTTATCGGCACCCGAATCAAATAGAATAGAAGCAGGATGGTTGTTAACAAGGAACGTACAGTTCACCACTTCGTTATCTGCGCGAGCCTCATTTGCATTCATATTAAAAACTCTACCACGAGTCGGTGCCTGATTTGCGTTTGCCAACCTCGGGCAGTTGTTTCTGTAGTGGGTCAGATCCCCACAATTGTAACACGAACCAGGCGGAAAGTGAGGTCGTGCAGGATTCTGGGCAGGGTTTTGTACAGCTTGGTTTTGAGCTGCCTGATTTTGGTTAGGAGCAAAATGGCAGGTGTTCGCAAGATGACCAGACTTGCCACAATTCGTGCAGATGCGGCATTGCAACTGTGGCTGGTGGTGGATGTTACATCTGTTGCACAGAGGTGCATTTCCTGCATACTGCTTCTTGGCAGCAGGTTGTGCAGCCTGATTCTGTGCTGCCTGATTAGGAGCAGCCTGATTAGTCTGAGCAGTGACAGCGAAATTCTTGGAAGCCTTACGCTTCCTAGATTTCTTTGAAGACTCAGCAGCCTTCTTGCCCTTTGTTCTCAGTGGCGCTATCAGACTGTTTCTGCTTCTTGTCACCTTTTCTGTGGAGTTTACCCTTCTTGACTTGTGATTCAGTAAGGGTTGCAGCTAGCTCAATGGCCTGTCGGACGGTTGTAGGGTTACTACCAGTGACAATATCCTGAACGGGATCTGGCAAACGTCTATGTATTTTTCAATAGCCTTATCCAAAGGTGTGACCATTGTAGGACATAGCAAGTTAACTCCTCATATCTATCAGTGTAAGCCCGGTGCTCACCACTATCTTGCTTCAAATCATGGAACTCATTTTCAAGTGCCCTCTGCTCGTGACGCGGACAAAATTCTCTCATCATGAGAGCTCTAAGTTCCTCCCATGTCTGACCCAAAGCAACCTCAGCACCTCGGTCTCTCATTACCCCATTCCACCAGGTAAGGGCCCTCTTTTGAAATACACTCGAGGCAAACTCGACCTTACGGTTGTTCGGACACTGAACATGGCGAAAGGTGCTCTCAAGACTCTCAAACCACTGTAGGAGCCTAATTGCTCCCTCAGAACCACTAAACTTGAGTGGTTTAGCCGAGTTAAAACTTTTGAAATTACACGGAGCAGGTGCATTATTGTTATTGTTGGCTTGGTTCCATTGAGCAATAAGATTGGGGAACGCAGCAGCCATTTGTTGCGCGATGATTTCTGCCAGTTCAGCATTTGATAGCGGATTTTCGCGTCGAGGAGGCATTCTAAAAGAGGAAACATGAGAGAAAACGAGTGAGATGACGTGATGAAAGAAATGAGATATCAATAAAATCGACAAAAAGCAAGGAAGGTGGTCATTTGTTTGTTACCACAAAGTAAACAAACAACACACAACGACAAATCCAAGTAAATGAGTCATAATAATGTATCGCGAAGACATGCTCGCCTATAAGTGAACACTCACCCCAAGAGTTCCCAGGTAAAAGTGACTGGTCCGATACTGCGGATTTGTACGAACACTCTAGCCTTAGACAAAAAACTCAGGGTACAGGCATTCACTCTTCCAGTTTGCACGTGTTCACATTATTTAGACCCAAACTTTGACGAGACTTTGAAAATTTGGAAGGCACGAGGCCAAAAGAAATCATCTAAGGATAGATGATTGATTTCAAAAATCATCTTGGAAAATTGTGTTCAAGTTTTGGTTATCACCTAAGGATAGGTGACAAGTATTGTTTTAAGATCTAAACACAAGTAAACTTGTGTTAGCGTCCTAAGAAGTTATAGTCTAGGTCAAAGGATTGCTAATAACCTAATTCCCTATAACCATTGGCTCTGATACCAACTCTTCTGTCACACCCCGACCACGTCAAAACAACAAACCGTGGCCGAAACGACGGGGAGTGTTGTAACAGAATTATTGTTTCAACAACTATGGTAATTAAAGTTATGTATTATTGAATTAAGTTTACATTGTTTTCGAGTTCAAACTAAATATAACATAAATAACTGTCTTTTAAGTCACTAAGGCCCGAGTCCGCCTAAGTGTAGCACAAACATCATCATGCATCTGCACCTGAAACACATGTAAAAATAGGTACGTCAGCATAAAAATGCCTGTGAGATCCATAGGTTTTGTTTATGCAGGATTCATGACTTATAGTTTTAAAAGAAGTGTTTAACAAAATAGTCATGAACCTTGTAAAATGTTTTCTTTTATAAAATCATGTGAAAATCGATATGAAAATCAAATGATATAAAAGAAATATGCATGGTTAAATAAATAACCAAGTAAAAGTGAATTGTATAAAATATGTACTTTGTATAAAAATGTCGTGTCTTTGTAAAAATGTTTCATGTCTTTGTCAAGTGGCTTAGATAACGCGACAATGTGTAATACAATAAAAGCACTTATATATAGGAAGTACCAGCGGTGTATCCACCATGCTTTTATCGTATGGCACATAGCCCCGTTACATAAGTCACTTATCAATAACCAACCAAAATGTCTTGTTTAATGTCAAAATGTTTATGTATAAGCCATGTTTAATGTCATGTGTAACATGTATTATGTAATACCACTGAAATGCATAGCAAGTAGGAAGACATCTACTTAAACTATGTAATAATGCCAATGTGAAACACATGTCTTGTACGGTGAATAAAAGAATCTACTCAACCCCGTAGGAAAAATGTACAAAACAATGTTTTTGAGCAAACCTAAGTTTAATTCAAATGTCATGTTTTGTAGAAAACAATGCTTTATGATTACAAACATTTATGCAGTAATGTTAATCGCATACATTCAAGCCTTGCGACTGTGGCGACAAACCTTTAAACAAATTAAAGGTTCATCTAAGTTATGTATATCGGATTCTGTCATTCCCAACTTCCAAACAAACCTAGGAAGTCGGAAACGGGAGTTGTCAATTCCTATGGTACCATTACATACTACCGAGCGGCGTAGCTAATGTTAATGAATGTATTATTGTCC
This sequence comes from Helianthus tuberosus, assembly GCA_030545235.1. Lineage (NCBI taxonomy): Eukaryota > Viridiplantae > Streptophyta > Magnoliopsida > Asterales > Asteraceae > Helianthus > Helianthus tuberosus. The sequence continues at coordinate 306,799 of JARYGA010055104.1, forward strand.
CGATTAAACACACCCAATGTCATAACCAATGTAAGCATGCTATGAAAACCATGTACTAGGTATGCTAAGTAAACATGCCTAGTAGAAATGTTTATGTAAAACAATGTGTACATATGCTAAGTAAACATATGTAACAAATGTGTAATAAATCAATGTGCTAGCATGCTTAACATACATAGCCAAACATCATGAAAGCATGTACTAAATATGTACTAGGTGAAACTAGCATGTTTATGTCATAAAAGCATGAAATGTACGAAAGTAACACGTATGTACATGTGAATCACCCCAAAATATTTGAAAGAGGTAAAAGAGGGGAACTATGTACTCACTTGGGATTGCTAATTAGTCTTGAGAATAAGACCAATTTAAGCTCCAAGTATCACGGAATCAAACGGCACCTAGTATAGGTAACTATGTTAATAAACAGATCCTAAATCGGGAGATAGGATAGAATGAGATTCTATAAATCAAATGAGTATTTAAACTCATATGGTATGATTTAATAGACCTTACATTCTGATTTGAAAGTCTACCTAAGTGCTTTCGACCCGTTTCGACCCATTATGGTAGTATAAGCTACTATAATGCGTCGTTAGCGTAAGACTATGTTCAGATGGTTAACTATGTGCTATGCCAAGTCTTACATGCCCAATTATGCCTAATCATGTTACTAAATCAGTTTACATGTCAAAAATATGTTCACATAGTCAAAATACGGATTTATGCTTCAAAAGGGCGTTTTGGTCATTTCCTATGGGCATACAAGCTAACTAGCATATGACTAACCAATCCTATGTGATCATAAGGTATAATGTGACAACTCGTATTTCCGAACTTATCTATGTGCTTAATGTAACGTATGTGAACTTAGTGTAATTATTTGATATGTTGATTTAATGAGATGATATGTGTTATATGTTATGAGACTTTATGTTTGAATTATGTGAACGTGTGTACGTGTATATATGTGATAAACCGATCGCACAATAGAAACCCGAACGCACAAGCCTTTGGGCTTTATTACTCTCGGCCCACCCCCTTCGTGTCGCATAACCCATGAGTGGAGGGTATACTCCTCAATTGTTGCTAAACACTTCATACACACAAACCCTAGCTCTCCTCTCTCTCCCTCACGAAACCCGACGGCAGCCACACACACACCCTATCCATTGAAGATCTTTGTGTTCGGATCATTCTCGTTATACACTCTCAACCGGTTAGTGTTTTGTTATTAGTTGATTTTATGTTATGTGATTATACATGTCTCATGTGATGAATTGTAAAGGATACATGATTGTTGATCAATGTTTGTGTATTGTTATCTGTTGATCGAATCCGGTTAGAGTTTCTGTTTGTAGAATCATTGATATTAGGTTGCATGATGTTATGATCTACATGGTGATTTAATGATATCTTATGATTGAATGTGATAGAAACTATAAATGGTTGATGTTCTTATAATCGGCTTACATGTATATGTTTAGATCATGATATGAATTAGTATCAAACAATATTAAACGATGATTAGAACCGATGGTAGGTAAGTCGGCTGTGTTGTGGTTGAACTCGGATAATATGTGATGATCTTAGTGTTAGATCCGATTGAATGTTATGATAGGTGGTGTTCTGGAAACATGATTAGGGTTCATAAAGATTTGATGTTAAAACACTTATTTGATCGATTAAATGTATGTTTGGAAACTGTTAGTGAGGATTGATTGAATAGAGGAGAATTAGGAAACTGTTGAATGAGTTGCATGATTTTAGGAAATTCACTTAACTGATCGAACAAACTAACCAGTCGCACAAGACTGAACGCACAAGACTGATCGCACAAGATGTCTTCAGTCGCACAAGATGTCTTCAGTCGCACAAGGTGTCCCTAGTCGCACAAGTTGTTATTGTAACACCTGTGCCACTCCAACCATCAAACAAATGCCAAACCAATGAAATATAGTATTTCATACTTGGGATTTGTAAAAATATGTGTATCGTTTACACATATCAATTCTTGTTCGATTTCAAGATTTAAATCGCTTTCTGGAGGGTTATACGCGCTCTGATGAGTAGATATAACCAGTTTAATCCAACGAACACTCCGGAATAGTGAAATAGGCTTAACATACCTTAAATAACCTTTACATAACTTAGATATAAGTTTTGAAAGGTTTGGTGTGGTGAAATCAAAGTTTAATCGCTTACAGGGACTAAAGTTGACAAACTGCGAAAGTATGCCAATTTGAACTGTAACAGACCTTCCGGAACATGACCATAAGTTAAACATACCATAAATATCCTTTACATAGCTTAGAAATAGGCTTTGAGGTGTTCGGTATGCTAAAATAAACTTTTGTGTCATTCAGGGACTAAAAGCGTCAAAAAGTGCACAAGTTTGCATTTTTACGCGTAACTTACGTTCTGAATACATCCGGACATCCAAAAATTTATGTAAGCACTAAAATATTTTATTTTAGTGTTCGCCATAAGAAAAATCCATTCGTCGCGTCATTTGGTTCGTTTTTCGCGCTTATGCGCATTCCGTCGTAATTAAGCAAACTTCGCGTTCGTACGGCTAAACGAACAGACATCCGAGATATTTTTAAACACATTTTAAGTTCCCTATGCTTTAACTTCATTTTAGAGCTTTGAAATGGGGTTAACGGGCCTTAAACGTGTCGAAAATGGGCTGAACGCAGGACAGGGACCAAAAGTGTAAATATGCCAAACTATGGCCTAGCGGTGCGCTACACTTTTAGTGTAGCGGTACGCTAGCCTGTTGCAGATCAGATCAGATTAAACAGTCAGCAGATTACCAGCTGTTTAATCCTCAACCACAAATCCACACTTGACCTTTCAGCACATTAAGGATCATTTTCAGTAACCATAACATTTTGACAAATGTACGCACAAGATTTAGGCACGATATTCGACAAACGATCTTAACGGTTCTCCGAATACTATAAATACCCAACCCATTCTATAGCCAAAACCACTAGAATCTGATTAAAAAGACTCTAAGTTGAAACCATTGTTTCATACCTGAGTTATTTTGATCTAGATTAGCATTCGGGGACCCTTCGTAAGTATTCTTTCGTTCTTTTATCGCTTTCGAGTCCGAAAGTCAAACTTTGTTTGACTTTCTGCATTGACCAGTTTATGGTCGATGCGAAGTTCGTTTGAACTTCATAACGTGAGCGTGATCACGATGGTTATAGTCCCTAGTGACTATACCTACTGATTACCACGTTATCTAGGCTCAGTGACGAGCCGTAGTTTCGGTCAGAATACGTATTCTTGCGTATTTTGTAACCAAACTACTCTTAGGTATCACAACCGTTTGTTGTGATACCAAACCTGTTTTTCTAAACTTAGTTAAGCATGTTTTAACATGCTTAGCTCGTCACTTTTAGTTTAGTGCTTATATAGGGTCGTAAGGTAAGCGATCTAAACAATCGCTTACACTTTCGAACCCGACCCGGTTGGTCGATCATTAGGATCCGACCAAGCACTTTAGGTGACCATAGTATAGGGAATAACCTTCCGAGGTTATACCCTATGGTCACATCGTTTGAGTAGTTGTATGATAGGTAGTTTATATGCCTTAGGTAAATTACCAGAATACCCTTTTCATGTATAATTGGTAATTAAGCATATGTAACCTAAACTTTTGTCACATAACTGATTATGTAACATGTTTAGGCATATAACACTTGTCATAGGACTAGTTAGACGGTCCGAACGCGTTTCACGCGCACGACGCGTTAAAGTAGCATAAGCTACCTTAATGGGTCGCGATGGGTCGAAAGCACTTAGGTTAGGTTTCATTTAGTATGTAGGCTTTGTTAAACCATATGACACGAGTCTCTATACTCGTTTGGTTTGCGAACCCTCATTCTATCTAAATCCTCCGATCTAGGTCCGGTTAATTAACATAGTTATCTATATTAGGTGCCATTTGATATCCGCGATCTCTAGCATTGTTTGGTTGTTACTCAAGGACTTCTGAGCAATCTCAAGTGAGTACATAGACCCCTCTTTTACTGTTTTCCAAACTGTTTTGGGGTGGAACACATGTGCCTACTTGTTACTTTCATGCTTTCCTGTTTTCGCATCATATACTGCTATGTTCGTTAGTACATTATAGTACATGATTTCATTACATTTCATGCTATGTATTGCCATTGTGTGCATTACTTAGTACATCGTTTTACATGACATTTTGACATAGACATTTTGACATAGACATTTCGACATAGACATTTTAACATGATCGACATTTGATCATGCAATTACACAAAACATAGCTTTGATTTAAACCAAGTTTTACTTCAATACTTTGTTTTTGTGCATATGGTTTAGTTGAGACATTTCACTTGCCATACATGACATTTGACATGGATATTTGACATAGACATTTGACATGGATATTTGACATAGACATTTGACATGGATATTTGACATAGACATTTGACATGGATATTTGACATAGACATTTTGACATGATTTACATCTTGACATGAACATTTTACATTGTTTGGTTCGGTTTGATTAAGTGATTAAGTAACGATGCGTGTGTAATATGATACAAGCATGGTGGATACGCCGCTGGTACTTCCTATATATAAGTGTTTGTATGGTATTACATATCGTAGCGTTATTTGAATCATTTAAGTTTGAGACATAGAACATTTTATACAAATAACATACTTTTCACAAGACATTGATTTATAAACATCTTATCTTATGCAAACATATTTTACTTGGTTATTCATTTAACCTTACATTTATTTATACTTATCATCTGATCTTATCGATTTTCAAATGATTTACAAAACAAAGCAAATAACAAGGTTCATGACTAAACATTTTCTCAAACATAAGTCATGAATCCTATTTTCACAAAACCTATGTATCTCACAGGCATTTTTATGCTGACGTACCTATTTTCACATGTGTTTTTCAGGAGCTGTTACATAAGATGATCAAGATACACATAGGCAGACTTGGGCTTTAGTGACAATAAAAGATACAAGACTAGTTAAATATGTTGTATTTCTTGTTTGTTAAGACATTGTAACACTTTTAATCAATAAAACGAAACTTCAATTACCATGGATTTGAAACAATTAATTCTGTTACAACACTCCCCGACATTTCCGCCACGTTCTGTATGTTCTACGTGGTCGGGGTGTGACAGAAAAGATGGTATCAGAGCCAATGGTTATAGGGAATTAGGTTATTAGTAATGCTTTGACCTAGTCTATAATTACTCGAAAAGATGTGTTGTCTCTTGTGTTATGCTAATACGGACTCTCATGCTCATCTTTTCTTTGATTGTAATTACTCGAAGCAAGTTTGGCATATGGTTCGTAGCAAAGGGGGTATGGATGATGTTGATTCTGATTGGAGCTCGGTTGTGGAATGGATGCTGACTAGGTCTCGGTCTAAGTCGGTTTCCTACTATGTTAGTAGATTGGTTCTTGCAGCTACTACTTATTTTATCTGGCAAGAGAGAAATACTCGTCTCTTCAAGAATCAGACAAGACCTCCGGATGTGTTATGTGATACAATTCTTCGTACGGTTCGTTATAAACTAATGGGAGTGAAGTTTAAAGACACTATAAAGGTGAGGGAGCTGCTTCGTGCATGGGAGATCTATGATACTCGATTATTAGATGGTGATTGAGTTTCTATAGTGTGTTGTTGATCCTTGTCTAGATTAGTAGTCTAGGTGTTTTTTTATTGATTGTCGTGTGGTTTGTTGGTTTACTTTCATGGGGTATGCCCCATGTTTGAACTAGTATGGACTTTCCATACTACTTGTTTTGTATTGATTTTGTTGATATATAGAATCACCGGGGTAACCCTTTACCCAAAAAAAAAACTTTCTTAGGACCCTAACGCGAGTTTACTTGCGTTTAGTCATAAAACAATACCGTCACCTATCCTTAGGCGACTACCACAACAAGAACATAATTTTTCGAAACCGTTTTGAAAACTAATCATCTGTTCTAGGATGATTTATTGTAAGGTTTTGAACCCTCTGTTATATGGTTTTGAACCCCTTTGAATTTTCAAAATCTCGTCAAGGTTTTGGGTTTTAAATAATGTGAACACGTGCAAACTGGAAGGGTGAATGCCTGTATTCTGGGTTTTCTGTCTAGGCAAGCACTTCGTATACATCTCATCAGACGCGAGACCAGTTGTGCTTACCTGGGAATTCTTGGGATGAGTGTTCACTTATAGGCGAGCATGTCTTCGCGATACATTATTTTTGACCTAATTACTTTGATTAATCACCGAGGTCGTTTGTTGCTTTGTAGTAACAAACAAATGACCACAATCCTTGCTTTTATCAGATTTGTTTCATCTCATTCATTTCGTCTAATTCTCTCACTCGTTTCTTTGCATGTTCTCCTCTTTTAGAATGCCTCCACGACGCGGAAATCTGGTATCTGTTGACGAGCTGGCAGCTGTCATTACACAGCAAATGACTGCTGCAATCCTGATCATCGTTGCCCAATGTCACCAAGCTATCAACAACAATAATGCCCCATGCAACTTCAAGACGTTCAACTCGGCTAAGCCATCAAAGTTTTCTGGGTCTCAAGGAGCGACTGCACTTCTGCAATGGTTCGAGAGTCTAGAGAGCACCTTCAGGCATGTTCAATGTCCAAACGAGCGAAAGGTAGATTTTGCATCTAGTGTCTTCGAGAAACGAGCTTTGACATGGTGGAACGGTGTGGTGAGAGATAGGGGTGCCGAAGTGGCACTGGCCCAAACTTGGGAAGAACTTCGAGCACTGATGATGAAGGAATTCTGTCCTCGTCACGAGATCAGGGCATTGGAAAGGGAATTCGACGACCTTAAGCAAGACAGCGGCGAACATCGAGCATACACTGATCGATATGAGGAGCTGAGCCTGTTGTGTCCTACCATGGTCACGCCTTTGGATAAGGCAATCGAAAAATACATTGATGGTCTCCCTGACTCAGTTCAAGACATTGTTACTGGTAGTAACCCCACTACGGTTAGGCAGGCCATTGAGTTATCTGCAACCCTGACTGAATCTCAGATCAGGAAACGTAAGCTTTTCCGAAAGGGTGACAAGAAACCGATCGAGGAATCAAAGACCATGGATGAACAGACTGGATCCCTTGAGCGGTCAAAGAAGCAAAAGGCTTCTCAGAACTTCGCCATGGTCGCTCACAATGATCAAGCCGCCCCCAACCAACCAGCTAAACCCCGTGCTAGGAAACCATACAATGGAACTTCACCTTTGTGCAACCAATGTAACCTTTATCATCATGTTAATGTGAAGTGCCGCGAATGCCAAATTTGTGGACGTAAAGGTCATACAGCAAAAGTTTGCGTAGCAGCAGTTGCACCAAATCAAGCTAACATTAAAACTGCCCGAGCTCGCTTTCCACCAGGTTCTTGCTACAAGTGTGGCGAGATGGGACATTTCCGAAGAAATTGCCCAAAGCGTGCTAATGCTAATCCAGCACAGAGATGAGCATCTGACCGACTAGAAGACAACACTCTTTAGAAATAATCACATCTTATGTATTATTTTCTTTTGTTGTCAAGGTCCATGAAACAGTTGTTATCATTGTTAATAAATAAATCTTTTTATTTATATTGCAATGTATTTATGTGGTTGTATGCATAAACAACATATCCCCTACAATACCGACAATCAAGGAATCATATTCCTTGAAAAGCAAACTACCCCCAAAATTCTTCCATTTTACAATCTCTTGCGTTTTCCACAACAATCCTAAGTACCCGTCTCTTTCAAAGAAACGAAGTACAAGGTGCAAGTTATAATTCCGTACGAATACCCCAAGTACCACTATAAATTTTTAATAGGGTACCCAAGGGTATTTCCGTATGTCCTAAATTATTGTGTACCTTAATTCGAATATTGCGTTTTCCTGAAAACGAAAATTGAATTTTTGGTAGATCATCCTATCTTCATGGATGGGTTCTTGAAATGATTAAAGTGCCAAATGAAATCCACGAAATGGATTCCTGGTGTGCTTTAAGTATCCGTGTCCAAAGATAACAAATTAATAAACAAGTTAAACAACTATGTGATTATGTGCTTATGTGTTTCCTTTTATGTTTTTGTGTAATCCAAGTTTTTGTTATCCAAATCCTTGAAGAATCTTCCATATCTTTGTATAAGGAATTCGTAGTAGGATATCCAAAGGTACTATATTAAATCCTCAATGGGGTTTTACGTGATAGTAAAGATCCTTGGATTATATTGTACTATTCCATAATTAGACCCCTGAGTGGTCTAGGTAATCAGATTGATCCAAAAAAAATCTGGTTAGGGATATCATGTGATGATATAGCTGAAAGGACTCCTTGGTGGCCTAATTAAAAGGATCGTTTGTAGATCTAATTAAAAGGACCCTATGGTAGTCTAGTCACGCTCATCACAGGTTTGATTTTCCTCCCCTCCACATTACAAGCAAATTGTGCGGACTATGCAAGGAATTGCGTAATTATGGATGCATACATAATTATGGAATTCAGTGCACGGAAACCACAGCTAGTTTGGTCATGTGTCTGAAGAATGACTCTTTTCGTTCATTTTTGGTTTCTGAAGAAACGGTGAAAAAATGACTCTTGTCGTTCATTTTTGGTTTCTGAAGAAATGGTGAAAAATGACTCTTGTCGTTCATTTTTGGTTTCTGAAGAAATGGTGAAAAATGACTCTTGTCGTTCATTTTTGGTTTCTGAAGGAATGGTGAAAAATGACTCTTGTCGTTCATTTTTGGTTTCTGAAGAAATGGTGAAAAATGACTCTTGTCGTTCATTTTTGGTTTCTGAAGGAATGGTGAAAAATGACTCTTGTCGTTCAAATGACTCTTGTCGTTCATTTTTGGTTTCTGAAGGAATGGTGAAAAATGACTCTTGTCGTTCATTTTTGGTTTCTGAAGAAATGGTGAAAAATGACTCTTGTCGTTCATTTTTGGTTTCTGAAGGAATGGTGAAAAATGACTCTTGTCGTTCATTTTTGGTTTCTGAAGGAATGGTGAAAAATGACTCTTGTCGTTCATTTTTGGTTTCTGAAAAAATGACTCTTGTCGTTCATTTTTGGTTTCTGAAGGAATGGTGAAAAATGACTCTTGTCGTTCATTTTTGGTTTCTGAAGGAATGGTGAAAAATGACTCTTGTCGTTCATTTTTGGTTTCTGAAGAAATGGTGAAAAATGACTCCTTTCGTTCATTTTTGTTTCTGAAGAAATGGTGAAAAATGACTCCTTTCGTTCAATTTCGTTTCTGAAGAATGCCTGTTGAAAATAACTCCGTTCATTTTTCAATTCTGAAAAATGTCCGTTAAAGAGAAATAACAGGATTATGCCTTGCTTATCTTTGATGGTTACTTAACACAAAGTCACAGATAGACTCCTACGAATTAATTTCGGGACGAAATTTCCTAAAGTAGGGGAGACTGTAACACTTGTGCCACTCCAACCATCAAACAAATGCCAAACCAATGAAATATAGTATTTCATACTTGGGATTTGTAAAAATATGTGTATCGTTTACACATATCAATTCTTGTTCGATTTCAAGATTTAAATCGCTTTCTGGAGGGTTATACGCGCTCTGATGAGTAGATATAACCAGTTTAATCCAACGAACACTCCGGAATAGTGAAATAGGCTTAACATACCTTAAATAACCTTTACATAACTTAGATATAAGTTTTGAAAGGTTTGGTGTGGTGAAATCAAAGTTTAATCGCTTACAGGGACTAAAGTTGACAAACTGCGAAAGTATGCCAATTTGAACTGTAACAGACCTTCCGGAACATGACCATAAGTTAAACATACCATAAATATCCTTTACATAGCTTAGAAATAGGCTTTGAGGTGTTCGGTATGCTAAAATAAACTTTTGTGTCATTCAGGGACTAAAAGCGTCAAAAAGTGCACAAGTTTGCATTTTTACGCGTAACTTACGTTCTGAATACATCCGGACATCCAAAAATTTATGTAAGCACTAAAATATTTTATTTTAGTGTTCGCCATAAGAAAAATCCATTCGTCGCGTCATTTGGTTCGTTTTTCGCGCTTATGCGCATTCCGTCGTAATTAAGCAAACTTCGCGATCGTACGGCTAAACGAACCGACATCCGAGATATTTTTAAACACATTTTAAGTTCCCTATGCTTTAACTTCATTTTAGAGCTTTGAAATGGGGTTAACGGGCCTTAAACGTGTCGAAAATGGGCTGAACGCAGGACAGGGACCAAAAGTGTAAATATGCCAAACTATGGCCTAGCGGTGCGCTACACTTTTAGTGTAGCGGTACGCTAGCCTGTTGCAGATCAGATCAGATTAAACAGTCAGCAGATTACCAGCTGTTTAATCCTCAACCACAAATCCACACTTGACCTTTCAGCACATTAAGGATCATTTTCAGTAACCATAACATTTTGACAAATGTACGCACAAGATTTAGGCACGATATTCGACAAACGATCTTAACGGTTCTCCGAATACTATAAATACCCAACCCAATCTATAGCCAAAACCACTAGAATCTGATTAAAAAGACTCTAAGTTGAAACCATTGTTTCATACCTGAGTTATTTTGATCTAGATTAGCATTCGGGGACCCTTCGTAAGTATTCTTTCGTTCTTTTATCGCTTTCGAGTCCGAAAGTCAAACTTTGTTTGACTTTCTGCATTGACCAGTTTATGGTCGATGCGAAGTTCGTTTGAACTTCATAACGTGAGCGTGATCACGATGGTTATAGTCCCTAGTGACTATACCTACTGATTACCACGTTATCTAGGCTCAGTGACGAGCCGTAGTTTCGGTCAGAATACGTATTCTTGCGTATTTTGTAACCAAACTACTCTTAGGTATCACAACCGTTTGTTGTGATACCAAACCTGTTTTTCTAAACTTAGTTAAGCATGTTTTAACATGCTTAGCTCGTCACTTTTAGTTTAGTGCTTATATAGGGTCGTAAGGTAAGCGATCTAAACAATCGCTTACACTTTCGAACCCGACCCGGTTGGTCGATCATTAGGATCCGACCAAGCACTTTAGGTGACCATAGTATAGGGAATAACCTTCCGATGTTATACCCTATGGTCACATCGTTTGAGTAGTTGTATGATAGGTAGTTTATATGCCTTAGGTAAATTACCAGAATACCCTTTTCATGTATAATTGGTAATTAAGCATATGTAACCTAAACTTTTGTCACATAACTGATTATGTAACATGTTTAGGCATATAACACTTGTCATAGGACTAGTTAGACGGTCCGAACGCGTTTCACGCGCACGACGCGTTAAAGTAGCATAAGCTACCTTAATGGGTCGCGATTGGTCGAAAGCACTTAGGTTAGGTTTCATTTAGTATGTAGGCTTTGTTAAACCATATGACACGAGTCTCTATACTCGTTTGGTTTGCGAACCCTCATTCTATCTAAATCCTCCGATCTAGGTCCGGTTAATTAACATAGTTATCTATATTAGGTGCCGTTTGATATCCGCGATCTCTAGCATTGTTTGGTTGTTACTCAAGGACTTCTGAGCAATCTCAAGTGAGTACATAGACCCCTCTTTTACTGTTTTCCAAACTGTTTTGGGGTGGAACACATGTCCCTACTTGTTACTTTCATGCTTTCCTGTTTTCGCATCATATACTGCTATGTTCGTTAGTACATTATAGTACATGATTTCATTACATTTCATGCTATGTATTGCCATTGTGTGCATTACTTAGTACATCGTTTTACATGACATTTTGACATAGAGATTTTGACATAGACATTTCGACATAGACATTTTAACATGATCGACATTTGATCATGCAATTACACAAAACATAGCTTTGATTTAAACCAAGTTTTACTTCAATACTTTGTTTTTGTGCATATGGTTTAGTTGAGACATTTCACTTGCCATACATGACATTTGACATGGATATTTAACATAGACATTTGACATGGATATTTGACATAGACATTTGACATGGATATTTGACATAGACATTTTGACATGATTTACATCTTGACATGAACATTTTACATTGTTTGGTTCGGTTTGATTAAGTGATTAAGTAACGATGCGTGTGTAATATGATCCAAGCATGGTGGATACGCCGCTGGTACTTCCTATATATAAGTGTTTGTATGGTATTACATATCGTAGCGTTATTTGAATCATTTCAGTTTGAGACATAGAACATTTTATACAAATAACATACTTTTCACAAGACATTGATTTATAAACATCGTATCTTATGCAAACATATTTTACTTGGTTATTCATTTAACCTTACATTTATTTATACTTATCATCTGATCTTATCGATTTTCAAATGATTTACAAAACAAAGCAAATAACAAGGTTCATGACTAAACATTTTCTCAAACATAAGTCATGAATCCTATTTTCACAAAACCTATGTATCTCACAGGCATTTTTATGCTGACGTACCTATTTTCACATGTGTTTTTCAGGAGCTGTTACATAAGATGATCAAGATACACATAGGCAGACTTGGGCTTTAGTGACAATAAAAGATACAAGACTAGTTAAATATGTTGTATTTCTTGTTTGTTAAGACATTGTAACACTTTTAATCAATAAAACGAAACTTCAATTACCATGGATTTGAAACAATTAATTCCGTTACAACACTCCCCGACATTTCCGCCACGTTCTGTATGTTCTACGTGGTCGGGGTGTGACAGTTTTGTTGTTTAACTGTTGGGCCGGGAATTCATGATTGGGCTGGACTAGTTCGGATCGCACAAATCGACCGGATCGTACAAGCGGTCCGAATCGCACAAGACTCATGTTTATTAATTGGGCCGTGTTTATGCTTATAGACTTGTTTGGGCTTCTTGTTATTTGGGCCGGGTGATTAACGGAAACGCACAACATGTTGTGGATCGCACAAGGCTGTGCTGAATGCACAACATGTTGGGCCGACTGTTATTGGGCTTTATCTTTTGGATCGTACAAGTTAGACATGATGAGTACTTGACTGTTACTGTTAAGGTGTTAACATGTATTATGTGTTTGCCATGATCAACCTGTGTTCATAATTTGTTACTTATGTGTAATCATACGTGCACCTAGACCTGACTTGTATGGTAACCATGTTAGGACGTGGTTGACCTCTAGCAGCTCGATTTACCTTTCGTTTACCTACCGAGCAATCTAAGGTGAGTTCACACTTTCTCCAAAGCATGGGATTCCCAGGGGTTGGGAATGGGTTTAAGGAACATGGATTCCTCGTCCTTTCTTGGGTAGGACAGTACTGGTTCAGGAATATAATTCCTCGTCCTCATGGACAGTTAACTTTTACTAGACCAAAACTCTATCACGAAGTCCCTCCTTTTTATATCGACTTAATCGCCGGGCCAATGGCGAGCGGGTCATTAGTTAGATAGCGCTATTTAGGTTTGACAAACCTCACACCGTGCCGCAGAGGACGGACGTGAACTAATGGACTATGGCACATAAACTAGTGTATACATGGGGTAGCCCCCACTGCCGAAAAGCCAGATAACTAAACATGGGGTAGCCCCCACGACTGGATTGCCAGAGTTAATGGGTTGAACAAATCACGTTTTCAACTATGGGGAAACCCCCACGGCAGGGATGCCAGTTAAAGGAACTGTTTTTGGAACAACTTAAAACGAACACCCAACTGTGAACTCGCTCAACATTATTGTTGACTCGTTACTACATGCTTTGCAGGTCAATAGGTACTTAGCTGGAGCTTGCTTGGGGAAGAGTCGTTATGGGACATGGACAGCTGTGTGCCATGTTAAACCTTGGGATATTTAAACTTATGTTTTGGTTTTAATCATTATGCTTCCGCTTACAACTTAAACTATGTTTGTTTTGGACACCAATTGTGTTGGTTGGACTTTTACAATTAATTACTTGCTTGTTCAATATGATTGCTGGTTTGATCCTGGTCAGTCATGCCTCCAAGCGGTGATACTTCGCGTGTGGATTTTGGGGGTGTGACAGATTGGTATCAGAGCCATTGGGTATAGAGACTTGGTTTTAATAAGGGAAAATGATTTTGTTAAAACCAGACTATAACCTGTACAGTGCTCTACGATCCACAACGACGCTTCACTCCACGTGCAAGGCTCGACATTCTAGGTGATATGGTTTATGTTTTATTGCGTACTTGCTAGACTACGTAGAACTTTGCTTTTGATATGCTTAGATAAACGTAGCAACTGTTAATTTGAAACACATGTGTGCTTACTCTCTTCTGTCATCGCACTTTCGCGAACCCTTCTTACTCATGTTTCCCTTGATATAAAGGTCATATCTGGACGCGTTAACATGACTCAAGCCCAGTTGACGGCTCTGATTAACGAACAGGTTGCTGCGGCACTTGCAGCCGCACAAGCAGGAGGTATACCCTACAGTTTAAAACTCATTCTAGGATCTTTAGGTCCTACTCTCGTGAACCTACCTTTGTGTTAAACTTTGTCCTTTCTTACACCCACAACAGGTCAACATGCTCAGCCACCTGTGTGCACCTTCAAAACCTTTATGGATTGCCGACCAACTACTTTTAGCGGCACTGAAGGAGCTGTAGGTCTCCTCCACTGGTTTGAAAGGCTCGAATCTGTGTTCGAGATGTGTGAATGCCCTGAGGCTCGCAGGGTGAAGTATGCTACCGGTACTCTAGAGGGTTTAGCGCTCACGTGGTGGAACGCTCAGGTTCAAATGCTGGGGTTGGTTGCTGCTAACGCCACCCCATGGAACAACTTTAAGGAAATGATCAAGGAGGAGTACTGCAATCGCGATGAAATTCATAAGCTGGAAGTCGAGTTCTTCAACCTCAAGATGACGGGGTTAGAAATTGAGGCGTACACGAAAAGATCGAATGAGATTGTTATTCTGTGTCCTACTATGGTGGACCCTCCGATTAAGCGTATCGAACTATATCTCAAGGGCTTAGTGCCAGAAATCCAAAGTCATGTGACTTCAGCAAACCTCGCCACCATCCAACAGGTTGTTCAGTTGGCTCACCGTCTTACTGATCAGGCGGTGGAGAAGAACAGGTTACCAAAGCGTATAAGTGCTACTGCTACTTCGGATGCTCCTGGTGACAACAAGAGAAAATGGGATGGAGCTTCAAGCAAAGGTTCAACTTCTGTGCAATCTCAGTCTCAGCAGAGAAGGACTGATGACTATAAGAGTCCTAGTCAGCAATCATCTGGTAGTCAAAGTCATGGTGGGTACAAGGGAAATCACCCCAAATGCAATCGCTGTAACTTACATCACAGCGGGCCATGCACCAGGGGTAACTGTCATCGGTGCAACAAGCCAGGCCACGCAGCAAAGGATTGCAGAAGTTTATACCCCGCAAACCAGAATCGTCAGCAACAACAAGCCCAACAGAATCAACGCCAGCAGCAGCAGCAAGGTAACAACAAAGGGTGCTTTCAGTGTGGAGCTGAAGGCCACTTCAAGAGAGATTGTCCCCAACTGAACAGGAACCAGAACAACAATAACAACAACAATCAGGGGAATGGGAACAACGGGGGTAACTATGGCAATGGTACAAGGGGTCGTGTGTTCGTTATTGGCCAGGGAGAAGCGAGGAATGATCCAAATGTTGTGACGGGTAAGTTCCTTCTCGACGACTTTTACCTTTGAACCCCAAGCACGCTGTAGAGTTGGCTAATGGTAAAAGTCTAGAGGTCACACACGTAGTCAAGGGTTGTAATCTTGTTCTTGTTGATCACACTTTCTCGATCGACCTCCTTCCTATCACTCTGGGTAGTTTCGACGTTGTCATTGGGATGGACTGGTTATCCCAACATCAAGCAGAGATCCTTTGTAACGAAAAGATTGTCCGTATTCCTCGCCCAGGTGATGAACCTCTATTGATTCGTGGTGACAAGAGTGGTGTTGTTGTGAGCATCATCTCTTTCCTTAAGGCCCAAAAGTGTTTGCGTAAGGGCCACACTGCCATTCTGGCTCTCGTTACAGACACCTCGAAGAAAGAGAAGAAGATAGCAGATTTTCCAATTGTACGCGACTATCCTGAGGTGTTTCCTGAGGAACTACCTGGCCTTCCGCCGCATCGCCAAGTCGAGTTTCAGATTGAACTAGCTCCTGGAGCTGCACCAATAGCTCGAGCGCCTTATCGTTTAGCCCCATCAGAAATAAAAGAGCTGTCTACGCAACTACAAGAACTCTTGGATAAGGGTTTTATTCGTCCTAGCTCTTCGCCCTGGGGAGCTCCAGTGCTATTCGTGAAGAAGAAAGACGGTACCTTCCGTATGTGTATCGACTACCGTGAACTCAACAAGGTGACCGTGAAGAATCGCTATCCTCTTCCACGCATTGACGACTTGTTCGACCAGCTGCAAGGGTCGAGCTACTATTCAAAGATTGATTTGAGATAAGGATATCACCAACTGAGAGTCCGAGAAGAGGACGTCTCTAAAACAGCCTTTAGAACCCGTTATGGACACTATAAGTTTTTGGTCATGCCTTTTGGGCTGACAAACGCACCTGCGGTATTCATGGACTTGATGAATCGAGTGTGCAAGCCTTACTTGGACAAGTTCGTTATAGTTTTCATCGACGACATCCTGATCTATTCGAAGAGTCAGGAGGAACACGAGCAACATTTACGACTCATTTTGGAACTCCTTCGAGTAGAACAGCTATACGCCAAGTTTTCAAAATGCGACTTCTGGCTTCGTGAAGTCCATTTCTTAGGCCATGTGGTGAACAAGGATGGGATTCACGTAGATCCATCCAAGGTAGACTCAATTAAGAACTGGCCTGCACCTCGTACACCAACAGAGATTCGCCAATTTTTGGGCTTGGCAGGCTACTACAGGAGGTTCATTAAGGATTTCTCCAAGATTGCACAGCCTCTCACCTCACTAACGCAGAAAGGCGTTGTTTATCGATGGGGAAATGCACAGGAATTAGCATTTCACCACTTAAAGGATAGACTTTGTAGTGCGCCTATCCTTTCATTGCCAGAGGGCACAGACGACTTCGTGGTTTACTGCGACGCATCAATTCAGGGTCTTGGTTGTGTATTGATGCAACGGGATAAGGTTATAGCCTACGCCTCACGCCAACTCAAAGTTCATGAAAGAAACTACACTACGCACGATTTAGAGCTGGGAGCTGTTGTTTTTGCGCTTAAGATATGGAGACATTACCTGTACGGTACCAAGTGCGCCATTTACACAGATCACAAGAGTCTAGAGCATATCTTCAAACAGAAGGAACTGAATATGCGACAACGACGATGGGTCGAGCTACTGAATGACTACGAATGCTCGATCAGGTACCACCCAGGCAAAGCCAATGTTGTGGCTGACGCCCTCAGTCGAAAGGACTCTACGCCTAAGCGCGTACGAGCTTTACAACTCACTATACAGTCTAGTCTTCCTTCCCAGATACGAGATGCTCAGGTAGAAGCATTGAAACCAGAAAACATCAGGGCTGAAGCCCTATGCGGCTCAAGGCAACGCTTAGAACAGAAGGAAGACGGTGCTTACTACGTCACAGGACGCATTTGGGTTCCACTTTATGGCAACCTACGAGAGCTTGTGATGGATGAGGCACACAAGTCTCGCTACTCAGTACATCCTGGTTCGGATAAAATGTACCACGATATCAAAACTACGTATTGGTGGCCTAGCATGAAGGCCCACATAGCAACTTACGTTAGCAAGTGCTTGAGTTGTGCGAGAGTCAAGACGGAATATCAGAAACCCTCAGGCCTACTTCAACAACCAGAGATACCACAATGGAAATGGGAGCAAATTTCCATGGATTTTGTTACTGGCCTGCCTAGATCTCAACGTGGTAACGATACTATTTGGGTGATCGTGGATCGACTCACAAAGTCTGCTCACTTCTTGGCTATCAAGGAAACAGATAAGTTCTCCACACTAGCAGACGTATATCTTAAGGAAGTTGTCTCGAGGCACGGAGTGCCCACCTCTATTATCTCGGATCAAGATGCACGTTTTACTTCAGAACTGTGGCAAGCAATGCACAAGTCTTTTGGCTCACGTTTAGATATGAGCACAGCTTATCACCCGCAAACGGATGGGCAGTCTGAACGCACCATCCAGACCCTCGAAGACATGCTTAGGGCATGTGAAATTGACTTTGGCAACGGCTGGGAAAAGCATCTGCCACTGGTGAAATTTTCGTACAATAACAGCTACCACACCAGCATCAAAGCTGCTCCATTTGAGGCATTGTACGGGCGTAAATGCCGGTCACCTCTTTGTTGGGCAGAGGTGGGGGATAGTCAGATTACTGGTCCAGAACTTGTGGTAGACACAACAGAACGAATTGCTCTGATATGACAACGAATGGCGGCAGCTCGTGACCGTTAGAAAATCTACGCCGATAAGGGCAGGAAACCATTCGAGCTCCAGGTTGGGGAGCGAGTGCTACTCAAAGTTTCACCCTGGAAGGGTGTTGTTCGTTTTGGTAAACGAGGCAAACTTAACCCACGATACGTTGGACCTTTCGAAGTCATTGAGAAAATAGGCAAGGTGGCCTACAAACTAAACTTACCAGCAGAACTCAGTGCAGTTCACAACGTTTTCCACATGTCAAATCTGAAGAAGTGTCTGTCAGATGAGACCCACATAGTTCCTTTGAAGGAGCTCACTATCGACGAGCAGTTACGATTCGTCGAGGAACCAGTTGAAATCACGGACCGGGATGTTAAGGTCCTCAAGCGTACTAGAATACCTCTCGTTCGAGTTCGTTGGAACTCACGTCGCGGCCCAGAGTTCACCTGGGAACACGAAGATCAGATGAAACAAAAGTATCCCCAACTATTCGCAAACAGTACAACCACTACTGAAGCTGAAGCTACGGAATTTTGGGACGAAATTCCAGATCAACGGGGGGAGGATGTGACACCCCAGGAAAACCATGCAACTTAACTAGCTTCCTCAGTGAGTACGTGCTAAATTTCGGGACAAAATTTCTTTCAACTTGGGGATAATGTGACAACTCGAATTTCCGAACTTATCTATGTGCTTAATGTAACGTATGTGAACTTAGTGTAATTATTTGATATGTTGATTTAATGAGATGATATGTGTTATATGTTATGAGACTTTATGTTTGAATTATGTGAACGTGTGAACGTGTATATATGTGATAAACCGATCGCACAATAGAAACCCGAACGCATAAGCCTTTGGGCTTTATTACTCTCGGCCTACCCCCTTTGTGTCGCATAACCCATGAGTGGAGGGTATACTCCTCAATTGTTGCTAAACACTTCATACACACAAACCCTAGCTCTCCTCTCTCTCCCTCACGAAACCCGACGGCAGCCACACACACACCCTATCCATCGAAGATCTTTGTGTTCGGATCATTCTCGTTATACACTCTCAACCGGTTAGTGTTTTGTTATTAGTTGATTTTATGTTATGTGATTATACATGTCTCATGTGAAGAATTGTAAAGGATACATGATTGTTGATCAATGTTTGTGTATTGTTATCTGTTGATCGAATCCGGTTAGAGTTCCTGTTTGTAGAATCATTGATATTAGGTTGCATGATGTTATGATCTACATGGTGATTTAATGATATCTTATGATTGAATGTGATAGAAACTATAAATGGTTGATGTTCTTATAATCGGCTTACATGTATATGTTTAGATCATGATATGAATTAGTATCAAACAATATTAAACGATGATTAGAACCGATGGTAGGTAAGTCGGCTGTGTTGTGGTTGAACTCGGATAATATGTGATGATCTTAGTGTTAGATCCGATTGAATGTTATGATAGGTGGTGTTCTTGAAACATGATTAGGGTTCATAAAGATTTGATGTTAAAACACTTATTTGATCGATTAAATGTATGTTTGGAAACTGTTAGTGAGGATTGATTGAATAGAGGGGAATTAGGAAACTGTTGAATGAGTTGCATGATTTTAGGAAATTCACTTAACTGATCGAACAAACTAACCAGTCGCACAAGACTGAACGCACAAGACTGATCGCACAAGATGTCTTCAGTCGCACAAGATGTCTTCAGTCGCACAAGGTATCCCTAGTCGCACAAGTTGTTATGTTGTTTAACTGTTGGGCCGGGAATTCATGATTGGGCTGGACTAGTTCGGATCGCACAAATCGACCGGATCGTACAAGCGGTCCGAATCGCACAAGACTCATGTTTATTAATTGGGCCGTGTTTATGCTTATAGACTTGTTTGGGCTTCTTGTTATTTGGGCCGGGAGATTAACGGAAACGCACAACATGTTGTGTATCGCACAAGGCTGTGCTGAACGCACAACATGTTGGGCCGACTGTTATTGGGCTTTATCTTTTGGATCGTACAAGTTAGACATGATGAGTACTTGACTGTTACTGTTAAGGTGTTAACATGTATTATGTGTTTGCCATGATCAACCTGTGTTCATAATCTGTTACTTATGTGTAATCATACGTGCACCTAGACCTGACTTGTATGGTAACCATGTTAGGACGTGGTTGACCTCTAGCAGCTCGATTTACCTTTCGTGTCACACCCCCAAAATCCACATGCGGAGTATCACCGCTTGGAGGCGTGACTGACCAGGATCAAACCACTAATCATATTGAACAAGTAAATATTTAATGTAAAAGTCCAAGCAACACGATTAATGTCCAAAACAAACATAGTTAATTTATGAGCGGAAGCATAATGTTTAAAACCAAATCCAAAGTTTAATTATCCAAAGGTTTAACATGGCACACAGCTGTCCATGTCCCACAACGACTCTTCCTTGTGCAAGCTCCAGCTAAGTACCTATAGACCTGCAAAGCATGTAGTAACGAGTCAACAACAAGTTGAGTGAGTTCACGTTTGGTTGTCCAGTTTATAGTTATTCCGAAAACACAGTTTGCTCTTTACCAGCTATCCAGCCGTGGGGGTTACCCCATAGTTCGAAAAACATTTATTAGTTACCCGTTCTTACGTTGGCTATTCCAGCCCGGCTCTATGGCCGTGGGGGCTACCCCATGTTTAATTCACCAGACTCGTTACCATATCGACTACTAACGTTCGTCATGTTTAAGTGCCCTAACGTCTGTGTCTATCATCACTGACGTGCCATAGTCCATTAGTCCACGCCCGTCCTCTGCGGCACGGTGTGAGGTTTGTTAAACCTAATAGCGCTATTTAACTAATGACCCATTCGCCATTGGCCTCGGCGATTAAGTTGATATAAAAGGAGGGACTTCGTTGATAGAGTTCTAGTCTAGTATAGTTAAATCTGTCTCAACAGGACGAGGAATCTATCTTCCTGATTACGTCTCAACAGGACGAGGAATCCCTATTCCTTAACCCATTCCCAACCCCTGGGAATCCCATGCTTTGTAACGAAGTGTGAACTCACCTTGGTTTGCTCGGCAGATTACACAGAAAGGTCAAGTCTAGCAGCTAGAGGTCAACCACGTCCTAACATGGTTATCATACAAGTCAGGTTTTGGTGTCAAGTAAAGCGCGTTTGACTACACATAGTTTAACATATTGCTAACACGTATCGATCATGGCAACATAATACACACATAGAATGTTTTAAATGTTATCAGTTTAACATACGGATGAAGCCCAAACATAAACATAACAGTCCAACAACTAAACAGCTTGTGCGATCAATCTTATTACCCAGCCCAACACACGGCCCAACAACAAATAACGACTAAACAATTTGTGCGATCCATAACCCCTTGTGCGATTGGACTCATCCGGCCCAAACACTTTACCCGGCCCAACCGTTAAGTCATTATACAACATGTGCAGCCCAGCAGCCTTGTGCGACCGGGCACCCCTTGTGCGAACAGGTCATCTTGTGCGACCAGATGACTTGTTCGATTGAGCTCCTTGTGCGAGTGGGCCTCTTGTGCGACCAAGGGGTCTTGTGCGACCAGTTTAAATATCCGAGAATTATGTTAATTAGTTATAGCCATTCAATTGTTTCCTTATTTACCTTTTATCAATTAACAAGTTTCCATCCATCCATATCACATACAATCGATCAAACAAGACATTTTTAATTAATTTTCATAACCCTAATCATAACATAACCATGAACAATCACCAAGACACCTAAACATAATCATCTAAGGGTTTCGAACCATCATATAACACTTCATGCTCTACCCTACAGCTAACCCGATTTTCATCAAACATGCAGCCGATTATAACCATCATATTCTTAGAACCATCGTATGCAATCCGATTCACATGAACAATATCTAATGCACATATGTAAGCCGATTTCATGAACACTATAAGTAAGCCCTTCGGATTCGAATCAAATACATATATAGCCGATTACATACATACAACATGTTTCATCATTTGATCTTGAATCATTATGCAAACAAATCCGAAATTAAAACATGGCAGCCGATCATCATACATGTAAGCATCATGTTCATCATACGTTCAATACTTCATCATTTAATCAAATCGTGAAATCATAACATTATTCATAACACACTAATCATAAAGCACTAACCGATTAAGATGAGATAAGAGTGATCCGAATCACAAGCTTCGAGGAAGGGAGGGGTGTTGTTGCCGTCGAGTTCTAGAGAGAAGGAAGAGAGCTAGGGTTTGTGTGTGTGTGATTAGTAACAAATGAGGAGTTTTACCCTAACCCCTTAGTGTTATGCGACAAAGAGGAGAGTGGGCCGAACCCTCAATGGGCTGCCCATTGATCCGAATACTAAGTGTAGCCCAAAAAGACTTGTGCGAGTGGGTTGTGTTGTGCGATCGGATTAATACTATTCAATACACATCATCACGTAATCATAACCACATAACATTTAATCAATCACAAAGTCACACATAATCTCATTAATTCAACATATCAACTAATTACACCAAGTTCAAATACGTTACATCAAGTACGTTGATAAGTTCGGAAAATACGAGTTGTCACATTTCGTTTACCTACCGAGCAATCTAAGGTGAGTTCACACTTTCTCCAAAGCATGGGATTCCCAGGGGTTGGGAATGGGTTTAAGGAACATGGATTCCTAGTCCTTTCTTGGGTAGGACAGTACTGGTTCAGGAATATAATTCCTCGTCCTCATGGACAGTTAACTTTTACTAGACCAAAACTCTATCACGAAGTCCCTCCTTTTTATATCGACTTAATCGCCGGGCCAATGGTGAGCGGGTCATTAGTTAGATAGCGCTATTTAGGTTTGACAAACCTCACACCGTGCCGCAGAGGACGGGCGTGAACTAATGGACTATGGCACGTCGGTGATGACACAAGGTTTAAGCCCATTTTAGCCCCTTTTGACCTTCATTAAGCCATTTTCAAGGCTCTACAAACTAATGGACTATGGCATGGACCTTACGCGGCCCGCCTAGCCTCCCCAGATCAGCATTAGTTTCAAATAATTACGGTTCAGGTCCCTGCACAAGGTTTAAGCCCATTTCAGCCCCTTTTGACCTTCGTTAAGCCATTTTCAAGGCTCTACAAAGTCAATAAAGTTTAGAGGACTCAAAATGTGCTCGGAGAACTCTCGGATGTCGGCTCGTTTGGTCGTACGGTCGCGTTGTTCGTTAAATTACGACGAAACTCAAACGGACGCGAAAACGAACCAAATTAAGCGACGAGTGGTATTTTTGCATGCCGATCACTAAAATAAAAATATTTTAGTGTGTAGAAAATTTTTGCATGTCCAGATGTGGCCATATCGTAAGATATGCGCGAAAATGCAAACTTACGTCGTTTTTGACACTTTTAGTCCCTGTAAGATCATGTAAGCATGTTTTCGCACACCGAACCTATCAAAGATTATTTCTAAGCCACGTTTAGGTTATTTATGGTATGTTTAGCTTATGATCAAGTTCCGGACTGTATGCTACGTTATGGAAGGGCAGACTTTCGTAGTTTGACGCAAATAGTCCCTGTGAGCGAATAAACTTGTTTTTGCCAATCCAAAGCCTTCAAAACTTATTTCTAAGTTATGTAAAGGTTATTGAAGGTATGTTTAGCTTATGTTGCTATTCCGGAGTGTTTGTCGCGTTAAACTAATTATGTTTACGCATCAGTTTGCGTATAACTTCCTAGAAATCGATATAGAGTTCAAAATCGATCAAAAATCAACATGTGCATAAAATCAAACATAAATACAAACATTGTGATCAAAACACACTGTTTTATTGTATTGTTCAGAGTCTGTAAAATGATTACACAAGCACAGATGTCACAGTTCTTGCTTGCTATGCTCTCATTAAACATAATTCCCGAATTACTTGGTTATGCTATGATTATGCTATTGCTTGATTGGTTGATATGATAATCTATTATGTGTATGTACATATGACCCTAAACAAATAAGACCTGACCTAACCGATCTTCTTCTTAGAAGATGCCGATACAAGGGAACATCGATACCAACAACCCTCTGCCAGCGACAGCGACAAAACTACAAGAGCGCATCTCACAGGCCATTACACAGCACGAGGCCCTTCGCTTCGAACGCGGCAGAGGTACCCCAGGAAATAACCCACCCAACGGCTGCACCTACAAGCAGTTCTTGAACCACAAACCTCGAGAATTCGATGGCACTGGGGGTGCCATAGCTTTTGTGCGTTGGGTTGAGAAGACGGATTATGTTTTGCGATTAAGTAAATGCGCCTCAGAACATCAGATCACGTACATAGCTGGACTATTTCTAGATGGGGCTCTGTCATGGTGGAACCTTCAGGTTCAGACAATGGGCGAGACTACTGCGTATGCTTTGACATGGGGCGAACTAAAAGAACTGATGCGTAAGAGATATTGCTCGAGGGCGGAAGTCCAGAAGTTGGAGACTGGACTGTGGAACTTGAAAATGGAAGGTTCCAAGATAACTGAGTATGTACAGAGATTTCACGATTTATCACAAGTTGCTTCGCGTCTGGTGGAACCAGAGTTTAAGAGAATCGAACGCTTCATTAGGGGATTGGCACCTCAGATTCTAAGCCTGGTGACAACATCGAAACCCTCGACGATCACCGATGCTATCGACTTAAGTGTGGCGCTCACTGAAGAAGAAGAAGATAGACTAGGGAAATTTTCCACTTCGGAAGAGAAAGAGGAGACTCCTGTAGAACCATCTGGAGATAACTGTGACAACTCTAGGTTTTCCCGAGCAAATATCTTGTATTAGCATTATGTGTATATGTGTTATTAAATGAAAGTTGCGTGTTATTTTGTGATTCTATGTGATCTTTGCACTATGATTGTGTATGTAATATATATATATATATGTGTGTGCGTATAAGTGAACCGAGAACACCATGGACCCGACTCGAGACCACCTTCGGTCTCGAGTGAACCGTAAACACTTGGGCTAGTTGGGCCGTAACCTTAGCCCACCCGGAAACCCCCTAACCCACTCGATATAAATATGACCAACCCTCACAACTTCACCATTTTTGCAACATCACTCTCTTGCATCCTCTCACTCACACTTTCCCTCTCTCTCTCTAAAAACCCTAAAACCCTAAGGTTCTAACATCAAACTCACCTCCTCTCCTCTCCCTCTCTCGGGTCAACCGGTAACAAGATCACTCTCGGATTCTAGCTCGAGATCATCATTTGAAGCTTGGTTCATTGATTCCTTGTACCCCTACTTCCAACCGGTTAGCATGAATATCTTCATAGTTGTTTTGCTTGTTTGTCTTGTTACTAAAATGCTTGATAGTGCTTGATTGTTGATGTTTGTTGCTATAAAATGCTTGTTTGATGATAAAAGTGGTTGCTTGAAATGATTTTGTGTCTTAATGAAAATGATCCGGTTTTGTGTTTAAAGGTTTGCTATTCGGTTGTAGTAAGGGTTGGTTAGGAGGTTTTAGGCATAAATGTTTGGGTTTATAAGATGAATCTTGTTTGTGTGCCTTGATATTGTCCGAGAAGTATATAGAAGGTTTAAACAGGATTTTTGGGTTGGATTGTTGATAAATGAGGTTTGAATGTTCATAAATAATTGCTTGAATGTTATATGAATATGGTGATGAACAGCATGAATGTCACTTAAATATTTTGAATATGCCTTGTTTGATCCGATTTAGACACAAAATAGACAAACAGACATGTTTAGTGTGGATAGTACTATGTTTCATGAAAATGCAATATCATTGGTTAGTACATGTCAGGTTCTAGAAGATCTTCAGTGCACGTAATCACGGTTGCGAGTCGCAACCTTTGGTAGCGACTCGAAACCACAGCGAGTTTTGTCGAGATCTCCGCGTTGCGAGTCGCAATCAACACGAGTCGAATCCGGTTGCGAGTCGTAATCACTGCTGTCAAGTCGGAACCGCCGGTTGCGAGTCGGAACCTCTGGTTGCGACTCGTAACCAAAACGTGATAAACCGAGACCTCGGTTGCGAGTCGCAACCACCCTTGTCTCGACTGGGCTATTTTGGTGTTATTGGACTTTGACTGTTGGGTTTTCTGTTGACTGGGCTACGTGTTGTTGCTGCTGATTGTATGGGCTGACCAACTGTTTGTTGTTACGCATGTTATACGTGTTTGCTATATGTGTTTGCCGTACGTGTTCGCTATGTGTTTATTTGTACCCAACTTGACCCATACTTGGTAACCATGCTAGGACGTGGTGACCAACATACTTGACCGGGTAAAATAATCTACCGAGCAACCCAAGGTGAGTTCACAACTTAAAAGCATGCGTCCCGGTGGTTTGGGACACGAGACTAAAACAACCCTATCCCCTTGTAAAGGGGATACCATCTACATTCCTTCCCTAGTTACTGGGAACAAACTTACTTTTCCTTCCCTTGTCATTGGGAAACCTTTTAGTTAATTACTGTTTATACGGATTGCAACAAACGGCACTAAACGAAACTCTATCACTTAAAGTCCCTACTACTTAATACCGATTAGTCGCCGGGGCCAGGCGAACGGGTTATTAGTTGATAGCGCTATTTAGGTCTTACCAACCTCACACCGTGCCAAGGTATGGGATCGGTCGTGAACTAATGTACTCAGGCATCCGTCAATGATGATAGAACATTGACATCGGGGCACTTTCTTGCGGATACGCAACGGTCACCTAGTGTTCGGTATTGGAAAAACAGTTTAGTTGCTAACTTTTGGGGTAGCTCCCCATGGCATGTATAAACGGATAAATTAACTGGTGAAACAAGTTTTTGGTAATTAAAACTGGACAACTAGTGAACTCACTCAGCATTATTGTTGACCCCTTACTGCATGCTTTGCAGGTAACCAGTGACTGTGGAGCTGCTGCTTGGGAAGTGTAGTGGTCGTGTAAACCCGCGTGTTGGGTTCTAAATAATTTGAACCATGAACCTTATTTAAACTATTTTATCTATGCTTCCGCTACTTACTTAATTGATATTTGAACTTAAACATTTGAACTTTAAACTATGGTGTTTACTAACCATTATGGTTGGTGATCATCCTCGCTATTATCCAATGCTCAGTATAATTGGTGGCTGGATCCTGGTCGGTCACGCCCTCAAGCGGACGGTACTCCGCAGGTGGAATTTGGGGGTGTGACAGATTGGTATCAGAGCCATTGGTTATAGTGAACTTGGTTTTAAAAAGGGAAGTCTTTTTGAGAAAAACCAGACTATAACCCGTGACTCGTGACGACACTACACTCCAAGGGCAAGACTCGACATACTAGACCTCGTAGCTCGGACTTGTGTTTACTTGCTTGTTTACCTTATATTGACTGCTCTATTATACATACTAGTGTGCCTGATTAGATAGATACACCTCCCTCTTCTATCTTATTCTCGCTACGTTACGACATCACACTCATACTGTGTTTTCTGGTTATGAAGACAATGAGTGGACGCGGAAGAGGAAGCGTTAACATGACTCAGGCTCAATTCGCTAACTTGCTCAACACGGTGGCTGCAGCTTTCGCAGCTCACCCTGGAGGTAAACTCGTTGCTAAAGGATGTTTAGATCCTACCCCCACATCGTCTTTTCACCTCTAAAATCTATTCGCTACATTTCTCACAACAGGTCAGCCTGCGCCTGCGCAACCACGTGTTTGCACTTTCAAAACCTTCATGGATGGCAAGCCTCTCCCTTTCAACGGCACTGAGGGTGCCATAGGCCTTCTGCATTGGATTGAAAAGGCCGAAGCTGTCTTTGCTGTCTGCGAGTGTCCCCCTGCTAACTGGGTTAAGTACGCAACTGGTACGCTTGAAGGAAACGCGCTTTCATGGTGGAAGGCACAGATTCAGATGCTTGGTCTGGAAACTGCTAATGCTACTGCATGGGAAGATTTCAAGGACATGATCAAAGAGGAGTACTGTCACAGGGATGACATCCACAAACTCGAGAACGAGTACTATGCACTCAAGATGGTTGGGTCAGAGATTGAGACCTACACCAAGCAGTCCAATGACTATGCTGCACTTTGCCCAAACATGTCCCAACCTATGTATCGAAGGGTCGAATTGTACATCAAAGGCTTGGTCCCAGAAATCCGGAGCCATGTGACCTCGGCCAACCTCAACACCATACAGCCTGTGGTTCGTCTAGCTCACAAACTCACCAATCAGGCTGTGGAAGAGGGCAAGCTGCCCCAGAGGATCGGTGCTACTACTGGAACTTCTGGCGATAACAAGCGAAAGTGGGATGGAAGTCAGGGAAAGGATGCTAACCCCACTCAGGCCCCAGTTCAACAAAGGAAGACTGAGAGCAACAAGGGCCCTCAGCAACAGGGTGGCTATCGAGGAAACCACCCTAAGTGTAACAAATGTAACCGACATCACAGTGGGCCATGTGGAAAGGGTCAGTGTCAGCGATGCAACAAGATGGGGCATGAAGCCAAAGACTGCCGAAGCCAGTTCCCCGCTAGGCAGAATCAGCAACAACCACAGCAACAGCAGCAACAAGGAAACAACCGTGGATGCTTCAAGTGTGGAGCAATGGGGCACATGCGAAAGGATTGCCCTGAACTGAATCAGAACAACAACAATCAGGGTGCTGGGAACAATAACAACAATGCTGGAAATGGTGCTAGAGGAAAAGCTTTTGTGATTGGAGCCGGAGAAGCAAGGAATGACCCCAACGTTGTAGCGGGTAAGTTCCTACTTAATGATCGTTATGTTTCCATGCTATTTGATTCCGGGGCAGATGCTAGTTATGTATCCCTACGTATTAGTAAGAAACTTAAGCTCACTCTTACGCCGCTGAGCTCTAAGCACACCGTTGAAATAGCTAATGGTAGAAACCTCGAGGCCTCACACATAATTCGTAACTGCAAATTAGAGTTGTCTGGTCAGACCTTCCGTATCGATCTTTTCCCCATCGTTCTTGGAAGCTTCGACGTCATCATTGGTATGGATTGGTTATCCAAACATCGAGCTGAAATCCTCTGCCAGGAGAAAGCTATTCGTATTCCCCGTCCCCCTGGCAAACCTCTTATAGTTCAAGGCGACAAGAGCGGAGAAGTCACAGGCATCATTTCATTCTTGAAGGCCCAGAAGTATCTACGAAAAGGGCACACCGCTATCTTAGCACTCATTACCGACACACAGAAAGTGGAAAACAGGATTGAAGATTTTCCAGTTGTACGCGACTATCCTGAGGTATTCCCGGAGGAACTGCCTGGACTCCCTCCTCACCGTCAGGTCGAATTTCAAATCGAGCTAGCTCCCGGAGCAGCGCCTATAGCTCGTGCACCTTATCGATTAGCCCCCGCGGAGCTCAAGGAGCTTTCTACTCAACTACAAGAACTTTTGGACAAAGGTTTTATCCGTCCTAGTTCATCACCCTGGGGAGCCCCAGTGCTCTTCGTCAAAAAGAAAGATGGCTCATACCGAATGTGCATTGACTACCGCGAACTTAACAAGGTTACCATCAAGAATCGTTATCCACTTCCCCGTATCGACGACCTGTTCGACCAGCTGCAAGGGTCGAGCTATTATTCCAAGATCGATCTGCGATCGGGTTATCACCAGCTGAGAGTCCGCGATGAGGACATCTCTAAGACTGCTTTCAGAACCCGCTACGGTCACTACGAATTCCTTGTTATGCCTTTCGGAATGACCAACGCACCCGCAATCTTCATGGATCTCATGAACCGAGTATGCAAACCCTACCTCGATAAGTTCGTAATCGTGTTCATCGACGACAACCTAATCTACTCGAAGAGCCAAGAGGAGCATGAACAACACCTACGTCTTATTCTCGAACTTCTTCGCAATGAGCAACTGTACGCCAAATTCTCGAAATGTGATTTCTGGCTTAGAGAAGTCCATTTCCTTGGACACATCGTCAATCAGGAAGGGATTCATGTTGATCCTGCTAAGATTGAGTCCATTAAGAATTGGCCCGTGCCTAAGACTCCGACCGAAGTTCGCCAATTCTTGGGATTGGCGGGATACTATCGAAGATTTATCAAGGGATTCTCTAAGATCGCTCAACCACTCACGACACTCACTCAGAAGGGTGTTGCTTACAAATGGAGTAATGCTCAGGAATCTGCCTTCCAGGAACTAAAGGAGAACCTTTGTAGTGCTCCTATTCTCTCCTTACCCGAAGGTACCGACGACTTCGTCGTCTACTGCGACGCTTCTATTCAAGGACTTGGCTGCGTATTGATGCAACGCGAGAAAGTTATCGCTTACGCCTCGCGACAACTCAAGGTCCACGAACGGAATTATACGACGCATGACTTAGAATTTGGAGCTGTGGTCTTCGCGCTCAAGCTTTGGAGACACTACTTGTACGGCACCAAGTGCACGATTTACACTGATCACAAGAGTCTCCAGCACATAATGGGACAAAAGGAGTTGAATATGCGGCAACGCCGATGGGTCGAACTCCTAAATGACTACGAGTGTGCAATCAAATATCACCCAGGCAAGGCTAACGTGGTAGCCGATGCCCTCAGCAGGAAGGAGACCAAACCCAAGCGTGTTCGTGCCTTACAGCTCACTATCCACTCAAACCTCCCTAATCAGATTCGGAATGCTCAGGTTGAAGCATTGAAAGCTGAGAACATCAGGGCCGAGTCCCTACGAGGATCGAGACAACGAATGGAACAAAAAGAAGACGGTGCCTACTACGTAGCCGGACGCATATGGGTTCCGCTTTATGGGAATTTACGTGACCTTGTGATGGATGAAGCTCACAAGTCCCGTTACTCAGTACATCCAGGGTCAGATAAGATGTACCACGACCTGAGGGCTACCTATTGGTGGCCTGGCATGAAAGCCCACATAGCAACCTATGTCAGAAAATGTTTAACCTGCGCAAGAGTCAAGGCCGAGTATCAGAAACCATCAGGCCTACTCCAACAGCCAGAGATCCCGCAATGGAAATGGGAGCAGATTTCCATGGATTTTGTTACTAGCCTGCCTAGGTCTCAGCGCGGAAATGACACCATTTGGGTAATAGTGGATCGCCTAACTAAGTCTGCACACTTCTTGGCCATTAAAGAAACAGACAAGTTCTCTACCCTAGCAGAGGTATACTTAAAAGAAGTGGTCTCGAAGCACGGAGTGCCTACCTCTATTATTTCTGATCGAGACGCGCGTTTTACTTCTGAGTTGTGGCAAGCCATGCACAAATCTTTTGGCTCACGTTTAGACATGAGCACCGCTTATCACCCGCAAACGGATGGGCAGTCTGAACGCACCATCCAAACCCTCGAAGACATGCTTAGGGCTTGTGTGATCGATTTTGGCAAGAATTGGGAGAAGCACCTACCGTTGGTGGAATTCTCCTACAACAACAGCTACCACACCAGCATTCAGGCAGCACCCTTTGAGGCATTGTACGGCCGTAAATGTCGATCGCCTCTCTGCTGGGCTGAGGTTGGTGACAGCCAAATCACAGGCCCGGAACATGTAGTTGACACCACAGAAAAGATTGCCCAGATTAGGCAACGCATGGCGGCAGCTCGTGATCGTCAAAAGTACTACGCTGATAAAGACAGGAAACCGCAAGAGTTCCAGGTTGGTGAACGGGCTCTACTTAAGGTCTCACCCTGGAAGGGTGTGGTCCGCTTTGGAAAACGGGGCAAGCTTAATCCAAGATATGTCGGACCCTTTGAAGTTACCGAAAAGATCGGTACGGCCGCTTACAGATTGAATCTGCCTGAAGAACTGAGTGCTGTGCACAACGTCTTCCACGTGTCTAATCTGAAGAAGTGCCTGTCAGATGAAACACTCGTCATTCCTTACAAGGAACTTACTATTGACGAACAGCTACACTTTACTGAGGAACCGGTTGAGATCACGGATCGTGAGATCAAAACCCTCAAACGTAGCCAGATACCCCTCGTGCGAGTTCGTTGGAACTCACGCCGTGGCCCAGAGTTTACCTGGGAGCGGGAAGACCAGATGAAGCGCAAGTATCCCCAGCTGTTCCCAAATGAAACCCCCAGCACTGAAGCTACAACTGAATTTCGGGACGAAATTCCGAACTAACGGGGGGATGATGTGACACCCCGTTGAAACGCTCTCACTTTTACTAGCTCGTCAGTGGCTGCTTTAACTTTCGGGACGAAAGTTCTTAAAACTTGGGGATAATGTGACAACTCTAGGTTTTCCCGAGCAAATATCTTGTATTAGCATTATGTGTATATGTGTTATTAAATGAAAGTTGCGTGTTATTTTGTGATTCTATGTGATCTTTGCACTATGATTGTGTATGTAATATATATATATATGTGTGTGCGTATAAGTGAACCGAGAACACCATGGACCCGACTCGAGACCACCTTCGGTCTCGAGTGAACCGTAAACACTTGGGCTAGTTGGGCCGTAACCTTAGCCCACCCGGAAACCCCCTAACCCACTCGATATAAATATGACCAACCCTCACAACTTCACCATTTTTGCAACATCACTCTCTTGCATCCTCTCACTCACACTCTCCCTCTCTCTCTCTAAAAACCCTAAAACCCTAAGGTTCTAACATCAAACTCACCTCCTCTCCTCTCCCTCTCTCGGGTCAACCGGTAACAAGATCACTCTCGGATTCTAGCTCGAGATCATCATTTGGAGCTTGGTTCATTGATTCCTTGTACCCCTACTTCCAACCGGTTAGCATGAATATCTTCATAGTTGTTTTGCTTGTTTGTCTTGTTACTAAAATGCTTGATAGTGCTTGATTGTTGATGTTTGTTGCTATAAAATGCTTGTTTGATGATAAAAGTGGTTGCTTGAAATGATTTTGTGTCTTAATGAAAATGATCCGGTTTTGTGTTTAAAGGTTTGCTATTCGGTTGTAGTAAGGGTTGGTTAGGAGGTTTTAGGCATAAATGTTTGGGTTTATAAGATGAATCTTGTTTGTGTGCCTTGATATTGTCCGAGAAGTATATAGAAGGTTTAAACAGGATTTTTGGGTTGGATTGTTGATAAATGAGGTTTGAATGTTCATAAATAATTGCTTGAATGTTATATGAATATGGTGATGAACAGCATGAATGTCACTTAAATATTTTGAATATGCCTTGTTTGATCCGATTTAGACACAAAATAGACAAACAGACATGTTTAGTGTGGATAGTACTATGTTTCATGAAAATGCAATATCATTGGTTAGTACATGTCAGGTTCTAGAAGATCTTCAGTGCACGTAATCACGGTTGCGAGTCGCAACCTTTGGTAGCGACTCGAAACCACAGCGAGTTTTGTCGAGATCTCCGCGTTGCGAGTCGCAATCAACACGAGTCGAATCCGGTTGCGAGTCGTAATCACTGCTGTCAAGTCGGAACCGCCGGTTGCGAGTCGGAACCTCTGGTTGCGACTCGTAACCAAAACGTGATAAACCGAGACCTCGGTTGCGAGTCGCAACCACCCTTGTCTCGACTGGGCTATTTTGGTGTTATTGGACTTTGACTGTTGGGTTTTCTGTTGACTGGGCTACGTGTTGTTGCTGCTGATTGTATGGGCTGACCAACTGTTTGTTGTTACGCATGTTATACGTGTTTGCTATATGTGTTTGCCGTACGTGTTCGCTATGTGTTTATTTGTACCCAACTTGACCCATACTTGGTAACCATGCTAGGACGTGGTGACCAACATACTTGACCGGGTAAAATAATCTACCGAGCAACCCAAGGTGAGTTCACAACTTAAAAGCATGCGTCCCGGTGGTTTGGGACACGAGACTAAAACAACCCTATCCCCTTGTAAAGGGGATACCATCTACATTCCTTCCCTAGTTACTGGGAACAAACTTACTTTTCCTTCCCTTGTCATTGGGAAACCTTTTAGTTAATTACTGTTTATACGGATTGCAACAAACGGCACTAAACGAAACTCTATCACTTAAAGTCCCTACTACTTAATACCGATTAGTCGCCGGGGCCAGGCGAACGGGTTATTAGTTGATAGCGCTATTTAGGTCTTACCAACCTCACACCGTGCCAAGGTATGGGATCGGTCGTGAACTAATGTACTCAGGCATCCGTCAATGATGATAGAACATTGACATCGGGGCACTTTCTTGCGGATACGCAACGGTCACCTAGTGTTCGGTATTGGAAAAACAGTTTAGTTGCTAACTTTTGGGGTAGCTCCCCATGGCATGTATAAACGGATAAATTAACTGGTGAAACAAGTTTTTGGTAATTAAAACTGGACAACTAGTGAACTCACTCAGCATTATTGTTGACCCCTTACTGCATGCTTTGCAGGTAACCAGTGACTGTGGAGCTGCTGCTTGGGAAGTGTAGTGGTCGTGTAAACCCGCGTGTTGGGTTCTAAATAATTTGAACCATGAACCTTATTTAAACTATTTTATCTATGCTTCCGCTACTTACTTAATTGATATTTGAACTTAAACATTTGAACTTTAAACTATGGTGTTTACTAACCATTATGGTTGGTGATCATCCTCGCTATTATCCAATGCTCAGTATAATTGGTGGCTGGATCCTGGTCGGTCACGCCCTCAAGCGGACGGTACTCCGCAGGTGGAATTTGGGGGTGTGACAATAACAAGAGAAAGTTCGCAAACTTCAAAAAGGGTACTTGGGTGAATAGCAAGAACAAGGCCAAAAAGGGAAATGACTACATAGGTATCCTGCCTAATTGCGACAATTGTCTACGTTACAATGTCGGGCGATGTAAATATGGAAAATGTGATAACTGTGGCAAGAGGGGGCACCCCGAGGAGACTTGTAGGCAAGGTATTGAACCTAGAAATGGAGGCCAAGATGGTAGCGAGAATTACGGAGGAAACAACGACAACGACAACTATCAAGGCAGGACGAGTGACAAACAAAAACGTGCTCAAGGTTGTCTTAACTGTGGGAGCAAAAAGCATTTCAGAAAATACTGCCCTAAGAAAAACCAGGCACAAGGATGAAAGCTCAATAGCGGAACTAGGGAAGCACGTCAGAATCCAAACAAGGTTATCCATACGTTCCATATTAGTCGACATTATGCATCTATACTGCTTGATACTGTTGCCAATTTTAGCTTCGCATCTCTAGAATTTGAAAGCATGATTGGTTTAGTAGCAAGTAAATTAGATAGCCTGTACTCGATAAAACTATCTAAAGAGAAGCTTCGACAAGGTAATTGGGATGGATTGGTAGTCGAGCGATCGAGCGAAGATTGATATCCACATCCCGATGGCGAACAAAGAAACGATCGTGACTCATGAAGCAGGATACGCCTCTACAAATTACTAATTGCTTGAAGGCACGAAAGTTGTTGCTTAAATGATGTGTTGTTTTCTTGGCTCATGTCAGGGACAAGGGAGCCGAAGAACCAAAACTCGAAGATATTCCTATGATAAGGAAATATCCTGAAATCTTCCCCGAGGACTTGCCAGAATTATCTCCTCAACGACAAGTCGAATTTCGCATCGATTGGTGACTCTTGCTAAGGATTAACGAATTACTTATTTAACTAACTGTGAGGATCCAACTACTATTTCACGACTGATTGATGATCGAGTGTCATTAGCTGTGAATTCAGGAAGAAAGTATACCAGGGGAAATTTTTTTGGATAAAGGGTTACCCCGGTGATTCTATTAAAACAACCGCAATAAGTACAAGTAGTGAGAATGTGTTCCCAACTAGTTCATATACAGGACATGCCCCATATATGTAAACCAAACAAACCAAACAACCTACGACACCCCATAACCTAGCCTACTATACATCATGAAAAGATATGAAGTAGACACGACAAACCAAAACAAAATAAACCCTCATCCGCCATCATCAAATATGAAGTTGCCACAAACTGTCAGCCCCTTCACACGAACCAAAAATAGACTATCCATTGGAGACCTTTATAGTAGAGGTGCTTGAATAGTATACCAGGGGAAATTGTGGGACAATAACTTGTTTTAATCGTACACAAACATGGTGTTTCCTACACAATACACAAAACAATTATACATAGAATAGGAAACCTTGAGAATCTAGAAAACATGTACTTAGGGTCTTTGGGAACCCAGGTCCAAACTCGTAAAAATTGTTACTTAGGAACCACATCTGTTAACTCAAGCAAACACCATTATCTTGGCATATATGCCATTTCAGTTAACCAAACAGAAAGTACTTAAATTCTTTTGTTGAAATCTTCACTTTCGCTTCTAGCAGGTAGATGTTTGCATCTCTACTCCCCTAATGGTGTGACAACCCTCAAAATTTCATGTATCCGTACGATTAATTAATGTTAATTAAAGTGCTTGATATCTGTGCTGAATTACTTAACTGCTTTCTGATTACTGTGTCATACTTACATGTGCTTGTTAACATACTAGTCTTGTGCAGAAAAGTTACTAAATAGTTCTATATACTTTCCTAAATGTTGGGAATTAAAA
Source organism: Helianthus tuberosus (assembly GCA_030545235.1). NCBI lineage: Eukaryota > Viridiplantae > Streptophyta > Magnoliopsida > Asterales > Asteraceae > Helianthus > Helianthus tuberosus. Next base: position 343,655 of record JARYGA010055104.1, read on the forward strand.
ATGTTACAAAAAGATATATATAGGACACTATATGGAATAACTTGACACCTTAACGAACCGGTATCTAACCGAACAACCGGACACTACCCGAAACACCAAAATAATGCTAGAAGCATTGTTTTAACATTTCCAAGCTAGTTATGATCCCCGAACATCATGACACACCTTATAAATGCATAACATCTAAAACACTAACCTTAATGCTTGAAACCTAACTAAACACCTAACTAACTAGTTGAAACCCAACCCTATACCCCCCCCCCCCCTTTGGCGACGGATATCATGGGTGGACCCACCCTTGATTTTCTAGCATTTGTTTAATAGATCTTGTCTAATCTTTTGCAACATATTAACCTCTAGATATAAGGATGTTGGAAGTATACTTAAGTTAACCTCTAGATCATAACATCTCATTTTCCACAACACTTCTCAAACTCTTTCTTCTCTTCTCCCTTGGCTTCGGCCAAACTCACCACCACGATCATCACCTTCATTCAAGCTTGTTTCATCCATTCCATTCATATACAAAGGTGTATCAAGGTGAATCACGAGGTGTGGAACTCATGGATCATCAAGGACCTTCTTCACGAGCTTTTATCCACTCATTTTCTCTAGTGTTTCGTCCTTAGCTTAAAAGCTAGTAGTAAGCTTCTTTGATCCTCATTTACTTCATGTTTATGGTGGTTAATAGTTATTTTATGATGAAATCTCTAGAACACTAAAAGATCATAAACAAAGTCTTGAACATAAGCTTTACATGAGATGAAATAATGCTAGAATGATGTTATTTTGAGTATGTATGATGTTACTTGGATATCACTCGAAAACAAACAATACAAACCAAGTGGGAGCCAAGAACACGACCCCCAGTTCTCAAATACGACATGCCATATTTGAGTGAACAAGCAAAACTGCAAACAAAAAACTAGACAACCAACTACATACTAACTAAAAGCATAAAACATTAGCCGCAGTCATCATCCTGAACCAGTAAACCTCTAGGAAGCCTCCACTCATGCAAGACTCTAGTAGCGTAATTTGTGGCCTTAAACTTCATAGTGTGTAACTTCATTCGAACCGTATTCAAGATCACTTCAATAAGTTGATCCGTACTCCTTTTCTTTCTAGAAAAAAGACGATAATTCCGCTCCTGCCAGACAAAATATGCGGACGCCCCTACCACTAGCTTCATAATCACATGCTCAGCCTTCTTTGAATCCGCAAACATTAACAAATACGTGTAAATCTCATCCCATGAGGAATTAATCGATCCCATGTCCACCTTCCCCCTAACGCCATGCCAAATTTGTGTTGCATAATGACACGCAAAGAACAGGTGTTCATGTGAATCAGGCCCAGATGTGCATAAGGAACAACACATAAGATTGAAATTATAGTTACCCGATGAAGCCCATGTACTTATCACATCCTGCGTCTTCAGTTTTTTATTAATAAGCAGCCACATAAGAAACGAGTGACGAGGAATAGCTTGAGGATACCACACCAGACTAGCCCAAGACACCTCATTCTGATGAGGCCGAATATCATCCCAAACACACGTAGTTTGATAATCCATATCTATACCCAATCTCGTTCTCCATACAACCCTATCCTGGACGTTCGGTTGAAAGATTACCGGTTGCATATTATTCAACTCTGGGAACCGAATCAGCCAAGTGTTCGGCCACCTCCAGCCTCCCGGATCACACACATTGGCAACTGTGGAGCTCAAGTCAAAACCCGCATTAGCTATCATCCTTGGAGTGATAAACGATATCAGTGGACAAACAACATCCCATTTATCAAACCATACCATCGTTCTATTACCATTTCCAATTTTAATCCATATACGGTCACGTATGATAGATCGAATTTGAAGGATTTTCCTCCATGTCCACGTCTCATTATTTCTACTTGGAATATCCCAGAAACTTCTTTTACGAATACGATACTCATGAATCCATTTGACCCATAGAGACTCTCGACCCGTAAGAATACTCCAAACATGAGCTACCATAAGAGCTATATTCATATCCCACACTCTACGAATCCCCAACCCTCCTTCTTTTTTCGGTAAACACACGTTACTCCATTTCACTTTAGCTTTCCCTTTTATGTTGTTACCCTGAGCCCAAAGAAAACGCCTCATCCTATCCTCCAGCTCCTTAACTAGACGCTTTGGCAAAACAAACATAGAGGCCCAATAAATATTCATGGATGCTAGCACCGAACGAATCAGTTGAAGCCTACCTGCAAAAGATAACGTCTTTGTTTTCCAGTCCGTTATTCTTGATTCCATATTTTCCACTAGCCGCTTGCAATCCTTGTAAGTAAGTCTAGATGTTATTAAAGGGACTCCAAGGTATCGGACAGGCAGCCTACCTTCCTCAAACGGCATAATATCACGAATACGGTCCTTCACACCGGTTGACACATTGCAAAAGAAAACAGTGCTCTTATTCATGCTAGGAACGAGGCCCGACATATTCTTGAATGCGTTCAAAGACTCCATAATAACTTTAACTGACGGTTGATCCCCTCGAGCAAACAAAAAAAGATCATCCGCGAAGCACAAGTTTATTATTTTCTGTTTTTGACATTTATTATGAAATCTAAAATCATTCGATACTGTAACTTCCTTTATCAAAATCAACGTTAAAACCTCCATCACCAACGTAAAAAGATAAGGAGACATCGGATCACCCTGACGCAACCCTCTCTTCCCCTTAAAATACCCATACAGATTACCATGAAGCGCCACTGAAAATGAAGTTGATGTTACACACCTCATTATCCAACACACCATCTTCCTATGAAACCCAAAACCCATTAAAATTTGTTTTAAGAAATTCCAATCAACCGTGTCATACGCCTTTTGGATAACCCTTTACCCAAAAAAAAATGTATGATGTTACTTGGTGATTACTAGTAATATGATGATTGATCATCATATGGAACTTGTTAAAGCATGATTAAAAACATGGTTTAACAAGTTAGAGGTGATTATGTTCTTGTATGAAATAATCATCTTCTAGTCTACACATTAGGGCTGTAAACGAACCGAACGAACATGAACGAGGCCTTGTTCGTGTTCGTTCGTTAGGGAAATAAATGTGTTCACGAACGGTTCATGAACACTTACCGAACGAGATTTTATGTTCGTGTTCGTTCATTAAGGAAACGAGCGTGTTCACGAACGGTTCACGAACACAAGCGAACACAAATAAATTTAGCGAACGTGATGAAGGATAAAGGTGGATGGCCCTGAGAGTAGCACTAGAACTTGAATCTCTTATTGTGGAACGGAGGTAGATCATATTCGTCGATGTAAATAATGAGAAAAGAAAGGGAAATGGTGCATAAACAAGGTGAAAGAGAGTTTCCTAGTTTAATTGTTAGGGTAATGATATGAATAAAAGTTTAATAGTATAAAAAGTATAGATAAAATATACGAAAGTATAAAAATCTTTAATTATAACACGAACATACGAACATAAACGAACACAAAGGAACGAATGTTCACGAACACCTTACCGAACGTTCACGAACACAATTGAACGAACGAGACCTTTGTTCATGTTCGTTCATTTAACTAATCGAACGGAAGTTCTTGTTCATGTTCGTTCGTTTATTAAACGAACATAAACGAACTTCCCGCCGAACGGTTCACGAACTGTTCGCTGAACGTTCGGTTCGTTTACAGCCCTACTACACATGAACTTGAAAGAAAAATGATTTTTCTTGAAAAATAATAGACCAAGTGAACTAGTGATCTTGTAGATCTAAAACTTGTGAATGATTTCCCTAAATAAACCAAGTCTAAAAGACGGGTTTTGAAGGATCATAACTTTTCTTGCATTTACATTATTTTTGGAAATTAAAAGGAGTATAAGGATGCATCTAAAAATCACGAGAATGAGATTTTAAATAAAGTAAACACACTTTGGAGGGTAACTAAGACCACTAAATACCTTACCAAGTTACTACGCGTTTTTACGAAAACACAAGTTCATGTTACTACGTAGAGTGCATTGTTTTTACACTTGGTGAATGTAATATTGTTTAGTGAATGGTTGATGATTGTTGAATGAAAATTTTGAAAAGAAGTGTTACTTCGTAGAGTGCATTGTTTTACTCTGGCGAAATTTTCTAAAAACTCCAACACATAGAAAATATTTTCTAACAAGTGTTACAAGTGTATTTTTAACTACGATCTTTCCGCAAAAGTCAGAGTGTGATATTTGAATTGTGTGGTATGTGAGAGAAGCATGGTTGTAAAAGTCGTTAGGCGCTCCATAGTCGGTCGACGGGGGAGTTGAGAGTACTCGGCCTAGCCGGAGAGTACACGGGGAGTACTCGGATATGCCAAATCATAAAGAAATTATTTTTCGGAAATTAAATATATGTCAAATAACATAAATTTACTAATATTTATAACAAAATACGTGAAATTGATATTCATTCTTTAATATGATAGGCATAGAAATTATGTTTTATTTTATTTTAAGTCAAACTCAGCCTGAGTGTACCTACTAGATCCGATTTTGGCCAATGTTGACCGCATTTGATCGATTCCAAGTAATTAGTCGGAGTTGAAGAAAGTCGCCTCGGCAGCCTACCTTGTAGCGACTACTCGGGGAGTACTCGGCCTTGGAGACCTTGTTTTACAACCATGGATAGAAGTAATGAGTAGATAAACCATACGTAGGATATGTGTTATGCATGCGCGAGAAATTGATTGTTATCTGTACTTTATTAGGACGTGCTTGATTTCTGATTATTAGAGTAACTAATCTAACCGAGCAAACCAAGGTGAGTTCACACACTTTCTAAGGCATGGGATTCCCGGTGGTTGGGAATGGGTTAAAGAATTAAAACGGAACCTACATATCCTCCTTGGGTAGGATATGTACCGCCATCCTCCATAGGTAGGATGCCAATATTAATCCTGCGTATTCTCCTTGGGTAGAATACGTACGTTCGTCCTCCTTGGGTAGGACAACAACCTTAAACTACTAGCCAAAACTCTATCACCTAAGTCTCTCATTTTATATCGACTTAATCACCGAGGCCGATGGCGAGCGGGTCATTAGTTAATAGCGCTATTAGGTTTAACAAACCTCACACCGTGCCAGTCAGACGAGCGTGTACTAATGGACTATGGCAAACTGTCAATGGTGATAGACATTGACGTAGGGCACAACTATTGTTCGTCAGTTGTCGATATGGTGACGGTCTAGTGGTTCACATGGGGAAGCCCCCACTGATTATGGATATGGTTTGGGTAATAAAGAAGGAACTGGTTAATCATACTTTCAACTATGGGGTAACCCCCACGGCAAGTAAGCCAGCGAAAGACAAACCATGTTTTCGGAAACAACTTAAAACTAAACAACCAACCGTGAACTCACTCAACTTTGTTGTTGACTCGTTGTTACATGCCTTACAGGTCGTTAGATGCTTATGGAGCTTGCACGAGGAGGAGGTCGTTGTGGGATGCGGACTGTTATGTCTTTTTGGGTAAAGGGTTACCCCGGTGATTCTATTATAGACAACCGCCAAATAAGTACAAGTAGTGAGGATGAGTTCCTCACTAGTTCATATACAGGACATGCCCCATATATGTAAGCAAAAAGCAAAGCAAAACAAACCAACATACCAACTCAATGTGTGGGAAATAGAGATAATAATGCGGCCTGGGCTAATATGGTTTGGTTTTCTCAATGTGTCCCGCGCCACTCATTCCATATGTGGTTGGTGTTCAGGGATAAATTGAAGACGCATGATAGGTTGGCAGTTTGGGAAGCAGGAAGTGCAACAAATCTTAACCTCATGTGTTGCCCTTTGTGCCATTATGATCGTGATAGTCGAGATCATCTTTACTTTCAATGCGTCTTTGCGGATCAAGTATGGACAAACGTGAAGGGTATGGTGAACATGGATAGTGTAGATAATACATGGCAGTCATTAATGGGTTGGGTTGAACATCATTCTAACTCGAAGACAGTTGATGATATTGTGTGTAAAATGGTAGTTGCGGCGACCTCGTATTACATATGGCAAGAGAGGAATAGTCGGCTGTCTACTTCTAATCATTTATCTGCAGTTCAAGTGGCTGAGAAGATTAAAAGTTCAGTTCGTCTAAGACTTATGGGGTTCAAGTTTCGATTAGAGGCTACAAGGAAGAGGATATTTGAAACATGGAAGATTAGTGATACTAAGGATGGCGAGCTGGATCCGGGCTAGATATTTTCTGTTTGTTGTTTAGGCCGGCCTAGTGTTTGTTTATGTTTTTGGCCGTGGTTGTTTTGTTTTTGCCTTGACGTTTTGTCTGGTCGTTTGTTGTTTGGTTTGTTGGATTGGTGTCCTAGGCTTGGTCTGTCAAGTCTAGTTGATGTGTTGCTCTGACACATCTTTGTTTTATTGGTTTATATATAAAATTCACCGGGGTAACCCTTTACCCAAAAAAAAAAAACATACCAACTCAAACAAGCCTACTACAATCATGGTAATGACTACCTAGTAGACAAAACGAAAAAATCAAATAACAACGTCAACCGCCATCATCAAAAATGAAATTGCTACCAACCGGCAGCCCCTTAGCATGAAACAGAAGCCACCTATCCATTGGACAACTTTATGTGAGAGGTGCTTGCCCCTGTACTGGAAGACGTAGGATGTGTACCCGATGTCATAACCTCATTCGTTTCATCATATACAACATCTACCTCGTCATCATCAGACTCCCCATTTAGCTCACGTCCCCCTTTATATCTCCCTTGGGAGGAACCCCCATTCCCCTCAACGAACCCAAGAGCACTAAACGAATTGTGTGTTTGAACCTTGGACGAACTAGTGCTCCTCGCATTCACGTAGGAAGAACTCACTGCCTTTTTCTTTTTATCCACAGGTCTATATTCAAACTTGGGCTTTTGATTGTTAACTTGAAAACCGCTCTTCTTTACATTCCTTTTTGTCTTGACTTCCGTATAACCATCCTCATCTACTTTCGGACTGTTTGTAGTAGGATTCACTGTCGATCGAAAGCATTTTGGACACTCCTCCGAATCATGCCCAAATACACAACAGTGGGCACATCTCGGTGGTTTCCATTCATATTCCACACGAATAGTCTCATTGACACACTTGTTCTCATCCAAATCAGGAATAGCCATGGTTAGACCCTCTTTAAAGTCATGTTCAGCAGATATTTCATTGAGAGCCCTAGCATAGCTGCTACGTCCCCAAGCCTCGTTACACATATCAATAGTATACGAGTCCAACCGCATAGGAGAACCAATTTTAGATGCCAACATGCTTAACCCATCATCAGTATATGCCACTAGAGGAACCTCATGCAATTTCACCCAAACCGCAACCTTTTTAATATCTTCTTTTTTAAGAGTGTTTGTGGGGGACCAAGTGTTTAGGAAAAGAGGTTTATTACGAATCAGCCAAGGACCCCCTTCAAGGACATTATTCATACCCCTACTATCTTCAAACTTAAAGAAGAAAAACCCATTCGAATTCATCATAATTTTCTGAATACCATGTTTCCTCCAATTTGTTTTCGCAAAATATTCAACAACCGGATATGCAATTCTATCCCCCAAGAAGTACCCATAAAGAGTATTAGCTAACCTATTGTCAACCTCACGAACAGATGCAATCGGTAGCACAACATCCACTCCATCCAATGAAACATCTGATTTTAAGGATCGAAAGTTGATTTTTGGAACTTGATCTGCCGGTTCATTGGCATTCCTAACTATACCATCAACATTATGTTTTTGATTCGATCCGAGTCCCATGTTACCATCACCTTGTTCAGCTTGATCATTTAAGACCACACTTGCGTAAGATTGATGTTGCGGACGAACATCATGGACTGGAGAATCAGGACATACATCATTTAGCGGAAGAACAAACGATACCTTCCATTTATCTAAAACCTTAGCGTAATTCTGAATTGGAGAATCAGAACGACCAGCATGAGGAACATCATTTAACGGAAGCATAAATGTTACCTTCTTCGGAGACGCAGAACTTGTAGCCGCCATACGTAAAGCTTGTCTTGGCTCAAAAGGCTTCCCGTCAATATTCTTAATCTTCTTAGCAAACAGATTTGAGTTATCCGCACACTTATCATCCATGGCGAAATAAATCAATCAGCAGACAACCGAAACCAAAAATGCCGAACATACACCTTAGACTGAAACAGCACTTGAAAACAAAACCCTAATCTCAAAATCAGGTTAGAGAGCAACTAATCAGATCTGATCAATACCCTACTCGCTATTGAACTTAAACTCGAACGAATCAGGTTAGCAATCAATGTAATCAGATCAGAACCAATGCAGACAAAAACTTCGAAACCCTAGAATAAGAATAAGAACCCTAATCCGAACGTTCAATCAATTAGAAACAAGGGAGCAATCAAATTCCTTACCAATAAAGAAACCGAAACAACCCTAGTTGCTAATCAAAATCGATTCAGAACAGGAAAGAATTGAAGAATCTAGAGTCTCCCAAAATCGCCCAAGTCGCCCAGAGCCCCAATACTTACATGTTCTTATACAATTATGTAATTAATATGCGGACTGTTATGTCCCGTGCTTAATAATTGACCTTTATGAACTTACTGAACTTATGTTTTGGGTTTTACCTTTAATGCTTCCGCTGTTTAATTTGAACTTGGTTAACTAGCTTTTGGTCACCAATTGTATTGTGGTTGGTTTTACTTACTTATTTACGTTGTTCAATATGATTGGTGGCTCGATCCTGGTCATGTCACGCCTCCAAGCGGTGATACTTCGCATGTGGATTTTGGGGGTGTGACAGATTGGTATCAGAGCCATTGGTTATAGCGAACTTGGTTTTAAAAGGGGGAAAAGCTTTTTGACAAAACCAGACTATAACCTGTACAGTGCTCAACGATCCACAACGACACTTCGCTCCACGTGCAAGACTCAACATTATAGGTAATGTGAGTTATGTTTGTATTGCCTACCTACTAGTAGCGCATTTGATCATGGTATGCTTAGTTAGCGTAACAATTATTGCTTGAAACCCTGTGTGTTTACTCTCTTCTGTCACTCCACACTTACGCACTTTCGCGACACCACTTCTTACTTGTGTTTCCTTCGATGTGAAGATCATGAGTGGACGCCTGAACTTGACTCAAGCCCAACTAATGGCTCTAATCAATGAACGAGTTGCTGAGGCACTCGCAGCAGTTCCAGCAGGAGGTATAACCTGCTATTTCGACCTATCCTAGGATGTTTAGATCCTACTCTCGCGAACCAACTCTCGTGTTTAATCTTGTCTTTTCATTCTCGCGCGACAGGTCAGCATGCTCAACCTCCCGTATGTACGTTCAAAACATTCATGGATTGCCGACCTAGTACCTTCAGCGGCACAGAAGGAGCTGTAGGTCTTCTCCACTGGTTCGAGAAGACTGGGTCTGCTTTTGAGATGTGTGAATGCCCTGAAGATCGTAGGGTGAAATTTTCTACTGGAACGCTTGAAGGTGCTGCGTTAACCTGGTGGAAAGCACAGGTTCAACTGCTAGGGCTGGCGGTTGCTAATGCCACCCCATGGAATGACTTCAAAGAATTGATCAAGGAAGAGTACTGTAGTTGTGACGACATCCACAAGCTAGAGGTGGAATTTTTCAATCTGAAGATGACGGGGTCTGAGATTGAGGCGTATACGAAGAGGTCAAACGAGCTGGCCATCTTGTGTCCTACTATGGTGGACCCTCCCATCAAACGTATTGAGCTGTACCTTAAGGGTCTTGTACCAGAGATTTAGAGTCACGTGACTTCAGCTAACCTGGGTACCATTCAGCAAATCATCCGGTTGGCTCATCGTCTCACTGATCAGGCAGTTGAGCAGAACAAGCTGCCCAAGCGTATTAGCGCTACTACTATTTCTGATGCTCCCAGTGATAACAAACGCAAGTGGGATGGAAATTCGGGCAAGGGTTCTACTTCAGTTCAGTCTCAGTCTCAGCAACGAAAGACAGATGAGTACAAGAGCCCCAGTCAGCAGTCTTCTGGGAATCAAGGTCAGGGTGGGTACAAGGGAAATCACCCTAAGTGCAATCGATGTAATTTGCACCACAGCGGGTAGTGCCACAAGGGTCGTTGCCTGAGGTGTAACAAGTTTGGTCATGAAGCAAAGGATTGTAGGGGCGCTCGACCAGCAAATCAGAATCGCCAACAACAACAACAAGCTCCACAGAACCATCAGCAGCAGCAACAGCAGGGCAATAAAGGATGCTTTCAGTGTGGCGCTGAAGGCCACTTTAAGAGGAACTGTCCTCAGCTGAACCAGAATCAGAACAACAACAACCAAGGAAACGGGAACAACAATGGAGGCAACAATGGAGGCAACAACGGGGGTAACAATAATGGAATTGGCACCCGAGGACGTGTTTTCGTGCTAGGTCAGGGTGACGCAAGGAACGATCCCAACGTTGTGATGGGTAAATTTCTTCTGGACGACTTCTTTGTTACTGTTTTATTTGATTCGGGTGCCGATACTAGTTATGTGTCCTTAAAAGCTAGCCAAATGCTTAAGCGCACTCCAACACTTTTGAACCCTAAACACACGATAGAACTAGCAAACGGTAAAAGTCTTGAAGCCACACACATAGTTAAAGGTTGTAACCTCGTCTTAGCTGGTCAGACCTTCTCCATCGATCTTATTCCTATCGTTCTGGGCAGTTTCGACGTTGTTATTGGGATGGATTGGTTATCTCATCAGCAAGCAGAAATTCTTTGCAAGGAGAAGATTGTCCGCATCCCTCGTTCTGGTGAAGAACCCCTCGTGATTCATGGTGACAAGAGTGGTGCTGTCGTAGGCATTATCTCTTTCCTTAAGGCCCGGAAGTGTTTGCGAAAGGGCTACACTGCCATTCTAGCACTCGTTACTGACACATCAATGGAAGAGAAGAGAATTGAAGACATTCCTATTGTGCGCGATTTTCCTGAGGTATTTCTTGAGGAATTACCTGGTCTTCCGCCTCATCGACAAGTTGAATTTCAAATCGAGCTAGCTCCTGGAGAAGCGCCCATAGCTCGAGCACCTTATCGTCTAGCTCCATCAGAGCTTGAAGAACTGTCCACGCAACTACAAGAACTCTTGGAAAAGGGTTTCATACGTCCTAGCTCTTCGCCCTGGGGAGCTCCAGTCTTGTTTGAGAAAAAGAAAGACGGTACTTTCAGAATGTGTATTGACTATCGCGAACTTAACAAGGTGACCGTGAAGAATCGTTATCCTCTCCCCCGTATAGACGACTTGTTCGACCAATTGCAAGGGTCGAGCTATTACTCTAAGATTGATTTGAGATCGGGATACCATCAGCTGAGAGTCCGAGAGGAGGACGTCTCCAAAACAGCATTCAGGACTCGTTATGGGCATTACAAGTTTCTGGTTATGCCTTTCGGATTGACGAATGCGCCTGCGGTCTTCATGGATCTCATGAACCGAGTGTGCAAACCTTACCTGGATAAGTTCGTTATCGTTTTCATTGACGATATCCTGATCTATTCGAAGAGTCAGGAAGAACACGAGCAACACCTGAGACTTATTTTGGAACTTCTTCGAACAGAGCAGTTGTATGCCAAATTTTTGAAATGTGACTTCTGGCTTCGCGAAGTCCACTTTCTAGGCCACGTAGTAAACAAGGATGGAATTCATGTGGATCCATCCAAGGTTGACTCGATCAAGAACTGGTATGCACCCCGTACACCAACAGAAATCCGCCAATTCTTGGGTTTGGCAGGATATTACAGAAGGTTTATCAAGGATTTCTCAAAGATTGCGCAACCTCTCACTTCACTGACTCAGAAGGGTGTCACCTATCGTTGGGGTGATGCACAGGAATCCGCATTTCAGCACTTAAAAGATAGACTTTGTAGCGCGCCTATCCTCTCATTGCCTGAAGGCACAGATGATTTTGTGGTTTATTGCGAGGCTTCCATCCAAGGACTTGGTTGCGTGTTGATGCAACGTGACAAGGTCATTGCCTACGCATCACGCCAACTTAAAGTTCACGAAAGGAACTACACTATGCACGACTTGGAATTGGGAGCAGTTGTTTTCGCACTTAAGATATGGAGACATTACATGTACGGTACCAAGTGCACCATTTACACTAATCACAGGAGTCTCGAGCATATCTTCAAGCAAAAGGAGTTAAACATGCGACAACGTCGATGGGTCGAGCTCTTGAATGATTACGAATGCGCGATCAAGTACCATCCGGGCAAAGCCAATGTTGTGGCCGACGCCCTCAGTCGAAAGGATACTATACCTAAGCGTGTACATGCGTTACAGTTTACCATTCACTCTAGTCTTCCTACTCAGATACGTGATGCTCAGGTCGAAGCATTGAAAGCAGAGAACATCAGGGCGGAATCCCTACGAGGATCAAGGAAACGGTTAGAACAAAAGGAAGACGGCGCCTACTATGTAAACGGGCGCATCTGGGTTCCAGTCTATGGTAACCTACGTGAGCTTGTGATGGATGAGACACACAAGTTGGAACAGCCCAGCGTAACCGCACCATGATATTGTCCGCTTTGGCGGCCAGCACGCCCTCGGCGTCTGCCCCTCACGGTTTTCAAAACGCGTCATGATGGTGAAGGTATCCAGCCCCTTATAAGGAAGCCTTTGTTCCCTTTCACAACCGATGTGGGATATCATAATCCACCCCCCTTAAGGGGTCCAGCGTCCTCGCGGGACCTGGCACCACCGGTCCGGCCCTGGCTCTGATACCATCTGTAACAGCCCAGCATAACCGCACCATGATATTGTCCGCTTTGGCGGCCAGCACGCCCTCGGCATCCGCCCCTCACGGTTTTCTAAACGCGTCATGATGGTGAAGGTATCCAGCCCCTTATAAGGAAGCCTTTGTTCCCCTTCACAACCGATGTGGGATATCACACAAGTCTCATTATTCAGTACATCCTGGTTCGGATAAGATGTACCACGATCTCAAGACTATGTATTGGTGGCCTAGTATGAAAGCCAACATAGCAACCTACGTCAGTAAATGTTTGACTTGTGCGAGAGTCAAGATTGAATATCAGCAACCATCAGGCCTACTCCAACAACCAGAGATCCCGACATGGAAATGGGAGTAAATTTTCATGGATTTCGTTACTGGCCTGCCTAGATCTCAATGCGGAAATGACACTATTTGGGTGATAGTGGATCGATTGACTAAGTCTGCACACTTCTTGGCTATCAAGGAAACCGACAAGTTTTCTACTCTAGCAGAGATCTACCTAAATGAAGTAGTATCAAGGCACGGAGTGCCAACCTCCATCATTTCTGATCGTGACTCACGTTTTACATCTGAGTTGTGGCAGGCTATGCACAAGTCCTTTGGTTCTCGATTAGACATGAGCACGGCATATCATCCATAGACGGATGGGCAATCTGAACGCACCATCCAAACCCTTGAGGACATGCTTAGGGCATGTGTAATCAACTTTGGTAATGGCTGGGAAAAACACCTCCTGTTAGTGGAGTTTTCGTATAACAACAGTTACCACACCAGTATCCAGGCCGCTCCGTTCGAGGCATTGTACGGACGGAAGTGATGATCACCTCTTTGTTGGGCAGAGGTTGGTGATAGTCAAATCACTGGCCCAGAACTTGTAGTAGATACAACCGAGAAGATCGCTCAGATACGACAACGAATGGTGGCAGCTCGTGACCGTCAGAAAAGCTACGCTGATAAGCGTAGGAAACCACTCGAGTTCCAGGTTGGGGATCGAGTGCTACTCAAAGTCTCACCTTGGAAAGGTGTAGTTCGTTTTGGCAAACGAGGCAAACTCAATCCGCGTTATGTCAGACCGTTCGAAATCATTGAGAGAATTGGCAAGGTCGCTTACAAGTTGAATCTACCTGAAGAACTCAGCGGAGTTCACAACGTATTCCACGTGTCAAATCTGAAAAAGTGTCTGTCAGAAGAGACCCTCATAGTTCCTCTCAAGGAGCTCACTAACGACGATCAACTATGATTCGTCGAGGAACCAGTAGAGATTACTGATCGAGATGTTAAGATTCTCAAGCGTACCAGAATACCTCTTGTTCGACTTCATTGGAATTCCCGTCATGGCCCAGAGTATACCTGGGAACGAGAAGACCAAATGAAACTCAAGTATCCCCAGTTGTTTAAGAAAAATGCAACCACTACTGAGGCTGAAGCTACTGCAGAATTTCGGGATGAAATTCCAAACCAACGGGGGGATGATGTGACACCCCAGGAAAACCAGGAAACCACGCAACTTAACTAGCTTCCTCAGTAACCATGCGCTAAATTTCTGGACGAAATTTTCTTAACAGAGGGAGAATGTGACAACCCTCAAAATTTCATGCATCCGTACGATTAATTAATGTTAATTAAAGTGCTTGATGTCTCTGCTGAATTACTTAACAGCTTTCTGATTACTGTGTCATACTTACATGTGCTTGTTAACATACTAGTCTTGTGCAGAAAAGTTACTAAATAGTTCTATATACTTTCCTAAATGTTGGGAATTAAAAATGTTACAAAAAGATATATATAGGACACTATATGGAATAACTTGACACCTTAACGAACCGATATCTAACCGAACAACCGGACACTACCCGAAACACCAAAATAATGCTAGAAGCATTGTTTTAACATTTCCAAGCTAGTTATGATCCCCGAACATCATGACACACCTTATAAATGCATAACATCTAAAACACTAACCTTAATGCTTGAAACCTAACTAAACACCTAACTAACTAGTTGAAACCCAACCCTATACCCCCCCCCCCCCTTGCGACAGAAAAAATGGGTGGACCCACCCATGATTTTTTAGCATTTGTTTAATAGATCTTGTCTAATCTTTTGCAACATATTAACCTCTAGATATAAGGATGTTGGAAGTATACTTAAGTTAACCTCTAGATCATAACATCTCCTTTTCCACAACACTTCTCAAACTCTTTCTTCTCTTCTTCCTTGGCTTTGGCCGAACTCACCACCACCATCATCACCTTCATTCAAGCTTGTTTCATCCATTCCATTCATATACAAAGGTGTATCAAGGTGAATCACGAGGTGTGGAACTCACGGATCATCAAGGACCTTCTTCACGAGCTTTTATCCACTCATTTTCTCTAGTGTTTCTTCCCTAGCTTAAAAGCTAGTAGTAAGCTTCTTTTACATTATTTTTGGAAATTAAAAGGAGTATAAGGATGCAAGTGAAACATGAAAATGTGGTAAATAAATATTTTTGTAAAATATGTTCACAAGTTGTGAACATCTAAAAATCACGAGAATGAGATTTTAAATAAAGTAAACACACTTTGGAGGGTAACTAAGACCACTAAATACCTTACCAAGTTACTACGCGTTTTTACCAAAACACAAGTTCATGTTACTACGTAGAGTGCATTGTTTTTACACTTGGTGAATGTAATATTGTTTAGTGAATTGTTGATGATTGTTGAATAAAAATTTTGAAAAGAAAATGATATGCTTATTAGCATGGTCGCCTCCATTTACAAAGGAGACTCTGGCGAAATTTTCTAAAAACTCCAACAGATAGAAAAATATTTTCTAACAAGTGTTAGAAGTGTATTTTTAACTACGATCTTTCCGCAAAAGTCAGAGTGTGATATTTGAATTGTGTGGTATGTGATAGAAGTAATGAGTAGATAAACCGTATGTAGGATACGTGTTATGCATGCATGAGAAATTGATTGTTATCTGTACTTTATTAGGACGTGCTTGATTTCTGATTATTAGAGTAACTAATCTAACCGAGCAAACCAACGTGAGTTCACACACTTTCTAAGGCATGGGATTCCCGGTGGTTGGGAATGGGTTAAAGAATTAAAACGGAACCTACATATCATCCTTGGGTAGGATATGTACCGCCATCCTCCATAGGTAGGATGCCAATATTAATCCTGCGTATTCTCCTTGGGTAGAATACGTACGTTCGTCCTCCTTGGGTAGGACAACAACCTTAAACTACTAGCCAAAACTCTATCACCTAAGTCTCTCATTTTATATCGACTTAATCGGCGAGGCCGATGGCGAGCGGGTCATTAGTTAATAGCGCTATTAGGTTTAACAAACCTCACACCGTGCCAGTCGGACGGGCGTGTACTAATGGACTATGGCAAACTATCAATGATGATAGACATTGATGTAGGGCACAACTATTGGTCGTTAGTTGTCGATATGGTAACGGTCTAGTGGTTCACATGGGGAAGCCCCCACTGATTATGGATATGGTTTGGGTAATAAAGAAGGAACTGGTTAATCATACTTTCAACAATGGGGTAACCCCCACGGCAAGTAAGCCAGCGAAAGACAAACCATGTTTTCGGAAACAACTTAAAACTAAACAACCAACCGTGAAATCACTCAACTTTCCAACCGTGAAATCACTCAACTTAAAACCCAACTGTTATGTCCCGTGCTTAATAATTGACCTTTATGAACTTACTGAACTTATGTTTTGGGTTTTACCTTTAATGCTTCGGCTGTTTAATTTGAACTTGGTTAACTAGCTTTTGGTCACCAATTGTATTGTGGTTGGTTTTACTTACTTATTTACGTTGTTCAATATGATTGGTGGCTCGATCCTGGTCATGTCACGCCTCCAAGCGGTGATACTCCACATGTGGATTTTGGGGGTGTGACAAATGGTAGTTGCATCGCGCCAATTTTCTTCGCTGAGAGCGAACACACAATTGCTTCAATCCTTGGTCATTTCTTTATCTTAGCAAATACTCATTGCTTCAGTACTCGTAAACTTATATTACTGATTTATGATTCGAATGACCTACCTTATTATAATTGTTGGCTCTTTTGTTACCAAGTCAACACACCTTCTTGAGACTTCTTTTATTTCAAGTTACATTCATGATTTATCTCTGTAACCATGCCGAGATTTCCTTGTTGATACATACGTTTATTGTCGACTTACGCTGAAACCAAGTTCAATTGCTTGAACTTATCCATTTCGCATATTCAATGTAAGATGCCATATGATGTATTGAGAGCATCATATTCAAATATTTTTGCAAAGATTCTTTTGTTTGAGTTGTAGTAGACTTGATTGGTCTACGACTCCACTAAAATCGTTTGTTGGTCTCAATACCTTGCGGTAATACTTTCACATAATTGAAGCTTGCGCTAATTTGGTTACGCACCCTATACATGGATTTAATTGTCTAATTATTTGTTCTAAAACCGTTTTGGTTATCACAATTAAAGCGGTCTCAACACACTTGTGTGTTAAGGCAATGGTACATAGATTCATTTCATATCACAATGAACCTCCTAACGATTCTTTCATGGTCGATCGAATGCCTTGCGGTACTTATTACTTTTCATCTTCGATCGGCAGTGGTTCTTTGATGTTCCGTATTTAATTGGAAACTCTATGACATTGTGTAAATCAAATCTTCAGATTGTCTCGGTACACTTTCATTTGATTACGAACACGGTGAACTTGCTCAGTCACCACTATTATTGAATTATGTCATTACGACACCTTGTGATGTTGATACTAACTTGTAGCTTGTGCTAATCATGGTCAACCGTCTCACACGAAACTACACATACTTTTGTTTGGCTTGTCATTTAAACATTCCGAATGCAACTACAAACTAAGACAATAATACACCAGATTCGCTTGTGTTCCATTTAGTGTATTTTCGCAATTCAAAAAAATGTCAAACACACTATTTTATCCATATAATTGTTCAAAAGTTGACAGATCATTTTCATGTTACTATCACATTTGAGTTGTTGATTTTGAATTCATATAGCGGATGCTATGATTTGTGAAAACTTGTTTGCTTATTGCGACCGATTGTTTGAGAATCCATCGGTCGAAACTCCTTTATTGCACCCTGTTAACTTAGTAACACTAGATTCTACATCTATACATCTCGTGTCCTTTGACATCAAATGCTAAAAGCACCTATCTTTTAACCATTGGATTCGTGTTGTTGTAATATATACTTGGATTCACCTGATGTGAATAAGGTTTGATTCGGTTTTGTGATTACCTACTTCAATATTATCCATATACATACACGCATAATGTAACCCTAAGGAGATAAGGTGGTACACATTTCGAGGACGAAATTTTCTTAACAGGGGAGAATGTAACAACTGTCAAATTTGCATGCATCAGTACAATTAATTAACTAGGATTAGTGCCTAATGACTGTGCCGATTTACAATTTATGACTTGAATTTCGTTCTGATTTCTGCATCGTATTTACATGTGCATCGCATTTCATGCTGTCACATCATTTTTACATACAAACTTTAGTGACATAAACAATGCACAAAGCACAACTAGCACAAGTTAGCAGGTAACTCAGAAAATGCTGACGATGTTCGGTACATAGACAGACAGTGTTTTGAGACCCAGTATGGGTCAGGGACAAGGTACTGCACTAGTATGGTGTGTAGGGAAGTAAGGACAATAAAACTGCGTCACTAGGTGATAGTTTGAGTGCCGGAAAGTGCCTAAAATCCACTTAAATTGCAGAATTCTGCATTTTTCAGCAAAATTCAGCTTTTTAACAAGCTAGTTACATGCAAAAATTTGACTAAATGGTCCTGAATGCTTTCCTAAGTGTCAGGAATTAAAAGTGTCACAAAAAGAAACATAAAAATCATTAAACGGAATAGCTTGACACTTTAAGGAACCGGTATCTAACCGAACAACCGGACATTACCCGGAACACCAAAATATTGCTAGAAGCATTGTTTTATCATTTCTGAGCTAGTTATGATCCCCGAACACCCTAACACACTATATAATGCGTCATACACTTAAAACACTAGACATTACACTTAACCTCCAACTATTATCTAAGTTACCATTCAAACTTACATTTACCCCCCCCCCCCTTGGTATTTACGGTCACAAGGACCCCACCACCATACCTCAAGATTTGTTTCTTTATTTTATTGGATCTTGATTGCTCTTATGAACAAAATATTGAGAGGTGATGATTATAAGTATGGCACATGATATTCAAGAGATCTTCATCTTTCACACTTCAACTCATCACTCATCTCTCTCACTCTCTTCCTCTCCCTCTCGGCCGCAAGTAGCCACCACCACCACCATTGTTTTCATTTCAAGTTCCAGCAGTAGCACTGATCCTTTTGGGCAGCTTGCCCTCCTCCACAGCCTGATTGGTGAGTTTGTGAGCAAGACGGACCACGGGCTGTATGGTATTGAGGTTGGCTGAGGTTACATGGCTCCGGATTTCTGGGACCAAACCTTTGATGTACAATTCGATCCTTCGATACATAGGTCGGGACATGTTTGGGCAAAGTGCAGCATAGTCGTTCGACTGCTTGGTGTAGGTCTCAATCTCTGATCCAACCATCTTGAGCTCATAGTACTCGTTCTCGAGTTTGTGGATGTCATCCCTGTGACAGTCGCGAACTTAACCCAGTTAGCAGGGGGACACTCGCAGACTGCAAAGACAGCTTCGGCCTTTTCAATCCAGTGCAGAAGGCCTATGGCACCCTCAGTGCCGTTGAAAGGGAGAGGCTTGCCATCCATGAAGGTTTTGAAAGTACAAACACGTGGTTGCGCAGGCGCTTGCTGACCTGTTGTGAGAAGTGAAGCGAATAGGCTTGGAGGTGAAAAGACGATGTGGGGGTAGGGTCTAAACACCCTAAAGTAACGAGTTTACCTCCAGGGTGAGCTGCGAAAGCTGCAGCCACCGTGTTGAGCAAGTTAGTGAATTGAGCCTGAGTCATGTTAACGCTTCCTCTTCCGCGTCCACTCATTGTCATCGTAACCAGAAAACACAGTATGAGTGTGATGTCGGAACGTAGCGAGAATGAGATAGAAGAGGGATGTGTATCTATCTAATTAGGCACACTAGTAGGTATAGTAGAGCAGTCAACATAAGATAAACAAGCAAGTAAACACAAGTCCGAGCTATGAGGTCTAACATGTTGAGTCTTGCCCTTGGAGTGTAGTGTCGTCACGAGTCACGGGTTATAGTCTGGTTTTTCTCAAAAAGACTCTTCTTTTTAAAACCAAGTTCACTATAACCAATGGCTCTGATACCAATCTGTCACGCTCCCAATTTCCACATGCGGAGTACCACCGCTTGGAGGCGTGACTGACCAGGATCCAGCCACCAATTATACTGAGCATTGATCAACGGTAAAAATATTCACCAACCACGTTAGTTAGTAAACATCACAGTTTAAGGTTTTAAAGGTTTAAATTCGAATAATAGTTTAAGTAAGCAGCGGAAGCATAGACCAAACAGTTTTCAAAACAAGGTTCATAGTTTAAAGATTATTTAAAACCCAACGCACGGGTTAAGACGACCACTACTCATCCCTAAGCTGCAAGCTCCTGAGTCACTGGTTACCTGCAAAGCATGCAGTAGGGTGTCAACAAAGATGTTGGCGAGTTCACGAGTATCCAGTTTTAACTTTTCAAAAGAAAATGTAGGTTGTTCAGGTAAAGCATTTATAATCACGTCATGGGGAGCTACCCCATATGAAAGCTACTAAACTTGAATTACCGAAACTGTTGACGAGAAGATTTGGTGCCCCAGGTCAATGTCTATCGTCATTGACCGAGATGCAAGGTCTACTAGTTCACGCCCGATCTCCCCCGGTCACGGTGTGAGGTTGTCAAACCTAATAGCGCGCTATCAACTAATAACCCGTTCGCCCCCGGCGATTAATCGGTACTATAAGCAGGGACTTTACATGATAGAGATTGGTTTAGTGTTGCTAGTTGTGATTTATAAATAATACCCAAACGTATCTCCCCCGGATGTAGTAGTACAAGAGTACCATTTGTATATTCCCCCGGAAATTATCAGTTTGAAAACATTCTTTAGTTTGTTCATGTCCCTCCCTGGGACGCATGCTTTTAGTGTGTGAACTCACCTTGGGTTGCTCGGCAGTTTAGTTTACTTGGTAAGTGTGCTGGTCACCTCGTCCTAATATGGTTATTGGTATAAGTCAGGCTCGGACACAGTAATCACGTATATGGTACACGTATTTGACACATAGCATGCAGAACATATATTTATCCTCTAAGTTATTGGGACTGTCAAACTCTTAAACAATAATGGTTAACACATAGTGCACTTTAGCAATCACAATCATGAACAGTTCATACATTTTGGCCCAATAACGAAAACAGGTGGCCCAGTCAAGACCAGGTGGTCTCGACTCGAGAGTGTAGGGTCTCAAGTCGCAACCGGAAGATCTCAAGTGGTGCAGGCATGAGTCGCAACCTCGAAGGTCTCGAGTTCAGTCTTGAGTCGAGATCAGGAGATCTCGAGTCGCAACAGTGTTGGTCTCGACTTATGAGGTGTATGTCCTGGTCTTCGAGTTGTCCACTTAGCGGTCTCGAGTAGCAATCTCCACAGTCTCGAGTCGAGACAGGAGGTCTCGACTCGCACACTTGATGACCGGAAACCTTCCAGAACCTGCCTAATGGTACTATCCAATAGGATTGCTATTTCATGTAAATTGTGTACTATTCCATTAAACATGTTTTCTTGTCTATTTTTCTAAAGCAGATCAAACATGGTATTTCAAATATTTTAAATAACCTTCATGTTGTTCTTCACATATTCAAGTATCCCTAACACATTCATAACATCTTAAATCAACATGTTCATTTAAACCGATCCAAACCTCTAAACGAATGGCATGATTCGGACATCACCAACAGCTATCATCAGTTTCTATTTCTAGCATATGATCACTTGGTTTAATAACATCATACATGCATTTGTTACATCATCTTGGCATATCATTTATAATTAATATTATCATTCTTCTCAACATATAACTATCATCAAAGACCATTATTCACTAAGCATATTTGTGTCCATCATTCATGTCAAGAAATATCTTTACCACACAACAATGCCCATTAAATCAACAAACACTTTCATCATGCTTAAATAATAGCTACAATCCACCATAACACATAACCAACCCTTTCTATCATGCATATAGATGTGTTCGTAAAGTAACACTAACCGGCCAAGGATTTCTGGTGTAGAAGATGTGAAGAGCTTCCTAGTGGTGATCTCGAGTTTGATCCGAGAGTCTCCTTGTTACGGGTTGGATCCGAGAGAAGATGGAATGAGGATGGGAGGAGGTTTGTGGTGGTGTTCTAGGGTTTTAGTGAGAGAGAGAGAGATGGAGTGTAAAAGAGAGTGTGTGTGAGGGTTTTAGGCTTAAATAGGAGGTGAGGGGTTTCCGAGTGGGCTAAGGGAGGTTGCGGCCCATCCGGCCCACTTGTCTTGAGTCGGGTCCTTGAGTTGATGGGCTAGGTAGGTTGGCAGCCCATAGTGTGCAAGGGGGGGTTTTGGTTCGGTTTGCTACTACATATACACTTATCCATACGACCTATACATTATACGTACACATTATTCACACATAGCACATCAAAATAAATCACGGCTTCCATTTAATACATATATACACACAAAGTAATTACAAGATATTAGCTCGGGAAAACCTAGAGTGTCACATTATCCCTAAGTTTTAGGAACTTTCGTCCCGAAAGTTAAGGCAGCCACTGACAAGCTAGTATAAGTGAGAGCGTTTCAACGGGGTGTCACATCATTCCCCCATTAGTTTGGAATTTCGTCCCGAAATTCGGTTGTAGCTTCAGTGCTGGGGGCTTCATTAGGGAACAGCTGGGGATACTTGTGCTTCATCTGGTCTTCCCGCTCCCAGGTAAACTCTGGGCCACGTCGCGAGTTCCAACGAACTCGTACGAGATGTATCTGGCTACGTTTGAGGGTTTTGATTTCACGATCCGTGATCTCAATCGGTTCCTCAGTAAAGTGTAGCTGTTCGTCAATAGTAAGTTCCTTGTAAGGAATGATGAGTGTTTCGTCTGACAGGCACTTCTTCAGATTAGACACGTGAAAGACGTTGTGCACAGCACTCAGTTCCTCAGGCAGATTCAATCTGTAAGCGACCTTACTGATCTTTTCGGTAATTTCGAATGGTCCGACGTATCGTGGATTAAGCTTGCCCCGTTTTCCAAAATGAACCACACCCTTCCAGGGTGAGACTTTAAGTAGAGCCCGGTCGCCAACCTGGAACTCTAGCGGTTTCCTATCCTTATCAGCGTAGCTCTTCTGACGGTCACGAGCTGCCGCCATGCGCTGTCTAATCTGGGCAATCTTTTCTGTGGTGTCTACTACATGTTCTGGGCCTGTGATCTGGCTGTCACCAACCTCTGCCCAGCAGAGAGGTGATCGGCATTTACGACCGTATAATGCCTCAAAGGGTGCTACCTGAATGCTAGTGTGGTAGCTGTTGTTGTAGGAAAATTCCGCTAACGGTAGGTGCTTCTCCCAATTCTTGCCAAAATCGATCACACATGCCCTAAGCATGTCTTCGAGGGTTTGGATGGTGCTTTCAGATTGCCCATCCGTTTGCGGATGATAAGCGGTGCTCATGTCTAAACGTGAGCCAAAAGATTTGTGCATAGCTTGCCACAACTCAGAAGTAAAATGTGCGTCTCGATCGGAAATAATAGAGGTCGGCACTCCGTGCTTCGAAACCACTTCCTTTAAGTATACCTCTGCTAAGGTAGAGAACTTGTCTGTTTCTTTAATAGCCAAAAAGTGGGCAGATTTAGTTAATCGATCCACTATCACCCAGATGGTGTCATTTCCGCGTTGAGACCTAGGCAAGCCGGTAACAAAATCCATGGAAATTTGCTCCCATTTCCACTGTGGGATCTCTGGTTGTTGGAGTAGGCCTGATGGTTTCTGATACTCCGCCTTGACTCTTGCACAAGTTAAACACTTTCTGACATAGGTTGCTATGTGGGCTTTCATGCCAGGCCACCAATAGGTAGTCCTTAAGTCGTGGTACATCTTATCTGAACCCGGATGTACTGAGTAACGGGACTTATGGGCTTCATCCATCACAAGGTCACGTAAATTTCCATAAAGCGGAACCCATATGCGCCTGGCTACATAGTAAGCACCGTCTTCTTTTTGTTCCAATCGTTGTCTCGATCCTCATAGGGACTCAGCCCTGATGTTCTCGGCTTTCAATGCTTCAACCTGAGCATTTCGAATCTGATTAGGGAGGTTCGAGTGGATAGTGAGCTGTAAGGCACGAACACGCTTGGGTTTGGTCTCCTTTCTGCTGAGGGCATCGGCTACCACATTAGCCTTGCCTGGATGGTATTTAATCGCACACTCGTAGTCATTTAGTAATTCGACCCATCGGCGCTGCCGCATATTCAACTCCTTTTGTTCCATTATGTGCTGGAGACTCTTGTGATCAGTATAAATCGTGCACTTGGTGCCGTACAAGTAGTGTCTCCAAAGCTTGAGCGCGAAGACCACAGCTCCAAATTCTAAGTCATGCGTCGTGTAGTTCCGTTCGTGGATCTTGAGTTGTCGCGAAGCGTAAGCAATAACCTTCTTGCGTTGCATCAACACGCAACCAAACCCTTGAATAGAAGCATCGCAGTAAACAACAAAATCGTCGGTACCTTCAGGTAAGGAAAGAATAGGAGCACTACAAAGGTTCTTCTTTAGTTCCTGGAAGGCAGATTCCTGAGCATCACTCCATTTGTAAGCAACACCCTTCTGAGTGAGGGTCGTAAGTGGTTGAGCGATCTTAGAAAATCCCCTGATAAATCTTCGATAGTATCCTGCCAATCCCAAGAATTGGCGGACTTCGGTCGGAGTCTTAGGTACAGGCCAATTCTTAATGGATTCGACCTTAGCGGGGTCGACATGAATCCCTTCCTGATTGACGATGTGCCCAAGGAAATGGACTTCTCTAAGCCAGAAATCACATTTCGAGAATTTGGCGTACAGTTGCTCATTGCGAAGGAGTTCGAGAATAAGACGCAGGTGATGTTCATGCTCCTCTTGACTCTTTGAGTAGATTAAGACGTCGTCGATGAACACAATTACGAACTTGTCGAGGTAGGGTTTGCACACTCGGTTCATGAGATCCATGAAGATCGCAGGTGCGTTGGTCATTCCGAAAGGCATAACAAGGAATTCGTAGTGACCATAGCGGGTTCTGAAAGCAGTCTTAGAGATGTCCTCATCGCGGACTCTCAGCTGGTGATAACCCGATCGCAGATCGATCTTGGAATAATAGCTCGACCCTTGCAGCTGGTCGAACAGGTCGTCGATACATGGGAGTGGATAACGATTTTTGATGGTAACCTTGTTCAGTTCGTGGTAATCAATGCACATTCGGAATGTGCCATCTTTCTTTTTGACGAAGAGCACTGGGGCTCCCCATGGTGACGAGCTAGGACGGATGAAACCTTTGTCCAGAAGCTCTTGTAGTTGAGTAGAAAGTTCCTTGAGTTCTGCGGGGGCTAGACGATAAGGTGCACGAGCTATAGGGGCTGCTCCGGGAGCTAGCTCGACTTGAAATTCGACCTGACGGTGAGGAGGGAGTCCAGGTAGTTCCTCCGGGAATACCTCAGGATAGTCGCGTACGACTGGAAAATCTTCAATCCTGTTTTCCATTTTCTGTGTGTCGGCAACGAGTGCTAAGATAGCGGTGTGCCCCTTTCGTAGACACTTCTGGGCCTTTAAGAATGAAATGATGCCTGTGACTTCTCCGCTTCTGTCGCCTTGAACTATAAGAGGTTTGCCAGGGGGACGGGGAATACGAATAGCTTTCTCTTGGCAGAGGATTTCAGCTCGATGTTTGGATAACCAATCCATACCAATGATGACGTCGAAGCTTCCAAGAATGATGGGGAAGAGATCGATACGGAAGGTCTGACCAGACAATTCTAATTCGCAGTTACGTATTACGTGTGAGGCCTCGAGGTTTCTACCATTAGCTAGTTCAACGATGTGCTTAGAGCTTTGCGGCGTAAGAGTGGACTTAAGTTTCTTACTAGTACGTAGGGATACATAACTAGCATCTGCTCCAGAATCAAACAATACGGAAACATAACGATCATTAAGTAGGAACTTACCCGCTACAACGTTGGGGTCATTCCTCGCTTCTCCAGCTCCAATCACAAAAGCCCTTCCTCTTGCACCATTCCCAGCATTGTTGGCGTTGTTGTTGATATTTCCCGCACCCTGATTGGGGTTGTTCTGGTTTAACTGGGGACAATTCTTCTTAATGTGCCCCTCGGCTCCGCACTGGAAACAACCCTTGATGTTCCCATGATGCTGCTGCTGCTGTGGTTGATTCTGCCTTGCAGGATGAGGGCTCCTACAATCCTTGGCCTCATGTCCCATCTTGTTGCACCGCTGGCACTTGTTCTTCGCACAGGGCCCATTGTAATGTCGATTGCACTTGTTACATTTGGGGAGATGGCCCTGATAGCCGCCCTGCTGTTGAGGGCCCTTGTTGTTTTCAGTTTTCCTTTGCTGAGCCGGGGCCTGGGTAGAGTTAGCATCCTTACCCTGGTTTCCATCCCACTTTCGTTTGTTGTCATTAGAAGTTCCAGCAGTAGCACTGATCCTTTTGGGCAGCTTGCCCTCCTCCACAGCCTGATTGGTGAGTTTGTGAGCAAGACGGACCACGGGCTGTATGGTATTGAGGTTGGCTGAGGTTACATGGCTCCGGATTTCTGGGACCAAACCTTTGATGTACAATTCGATCCTTCGATACATAGGTCGGGACATGTTTGGGCAAAGTGCAGCATAGTCGTTGGACTGCTTGGTGTAGGTCTCAATCTTTGATCCAACCATCTTGAGCTCATAGTACTCGTTCTCGAGTTTGTGGATGTCATCCCTGTGACAGTACTCCTCTTTGATAATGTCTTTGAAATCTTCCCATGCAGTAGCATTAGCAGTTTCCAGACCAAGCATCTGAATCTATGCTTTCCACCATGAAAGCGCGTTTCCTTCAAGCGTACCAGTCGCGAACTTAACCCAGTTAGCAGGGGGACACTCGTAGACTGCAAAGACAGCTTCGGCCTTTTCAATCCAGTGCAGAAGGCCTATGGCACCCTCAGTGCCGTTGAAAGGGAGAGGCTTGCCATCCATGAAGGTTTTGAAAGTACAAACACGTGGTTGCGCAGGCGCTTGCTGACCTGTTGTGAGAAGTGAAGCGAATAGGCTTAGAGGTGAAAAGACGATGTGGGGGTAGGGTCTAAACACCCTAAAGTAATGAGTTTACCTCCAGGGTGAGCTGCGAAAGCTGCAGCCACTGTGTTGAGCAAGTTAGTGAATTGAGCCTGAGTCATGTTAACGCTTCCTCTTCCGCGTCCACTCATTGTCTTCATAACCAGAAAACACAGTATGAGTGTGATGTCGTAACGTAGCGAGAATGAGATAGAAGAGGGATGTGTATCTATCTAATTAGGCACACTAGTAGGTATAGTAGAGCAGTCAACATAAGATAAACAAGCAAGTAAACACAAGTCCGAGCTATGAGGTCTAACATGTTGAGTCTTGCCCTTGGAGTGTAGTGTCGTCACGAGTCACGGGTTATAGTCTGGTTTTTCTCAAAAAGACTCTTCTTTTTAAAACCAAGTTCACTATAACCAATGGATCTGATACCAATCTGTCACACCCCCAATTTCCACATGCGGAGTACCACCGCTTGGAGGCGTGACTGACCAGGATCCAGCCACCAATTATACTGAGCATTGATCAACGGTAAAAATATTCACCAACCACGTTAGTTAGTAAACATCACAGTTTAAGGTTTTAAAGGTTTAAATTCGAATAATAGTTTAAGTAAGCAGCGGAAGCATAGACCAAACAGTTTTCAAAACAAGGTTCATAGTTTAAAGATTATTTAAAACCCAACACACGGGTTAAGACGACCACTACTCATCCCCAAGCTGCAAGCTCCTGAGTCACTGGTTACCTGCAAAGCATGCAGTAGGGTGTCAACAAAGATGTTGGCGAGTTCACGAGTATCCAGTTTTAACTTTTCAAAAGAAAATGTAGGTTGTTCAGGTAAAGCATTTATAATCACGTCATGGGGAGCTACCCCATATGAAAGCTACTAAACTTGAATTACCGAAACTGTTGACGAGAAGATTTTGTCACACCCCCAAAATCCACACGCGGAGTATCACCGCTTGGAGGCGTGACTGACCAGGATCAAGCCACCAATCATATTGAACATAGTAAGTATTAAATGTAAAGCAATCAAACCAATATGAAAGGTGTTCAAAACATATGTATAAATTCAACGTTTAGCGGAAGCATAAATAAACCCAATCTTAAGTAGCAATTCAAATGTTTAAATGTTGTTCATAACATCCACAAACTGTGCCCACAACGACCGTGCCTCCCGTGCAAGCTCCATAAGTACCTAAGGTCCTGCAAGGCATGTAACAGAGAGTCAACAACTAGTTGAGCGAGTTCACAGTGAGTTTGTTTAGTTTTAGTGTTCATAATGTAGTTCGTATGTTCATTTAGTAATCATGTATCGTATGTATCGTATCGCGGCCCTCTAGGCATGTTTGCGAAGTATAGTGGGGATTTCCCATGTTTGCTAGACTAGGTATAGTAGTATCGCGGCCCTTCCTGGCATGTTTGCGAAGATTAGAGTATATAGTTCGCGGCCCTTTCTAGGCATGTGTGCGAAGATTGTCATAATATCGCGGCCGACCCTTGGCGTGTGTGCGAAGATCGTTTAAATTAGTATAACCACTCTAGTCTGTTCTTAACCATAATCCTTCCTCTCCCGGGAATCATATATCTAAGTTCCATAAACTGAACGAATAAATAATCCAACCCATTCCCATCCTGGGAATCCCATGCCTTGGCTGTGTGAACTCACCTTGGTTTGCTCGGTATGCTAAGTGTAAGCTCGCAAGTAATCAATCACGTCCTAAAGTATGCACGTATGTGAAATCAGTTTGTGTTCAAGTGGTGCACGTATAAACATGTAGCACGTAATCACAATCATATACAAGATGGTTACACTTAACAGCAGTTAAATATTCCAGTTAACACTTAACAGAATTAACCCAAGTTACTGTGCAGATTACTGTTCGGCGAAACACACATAATGGCGAAACACAAATTGACGAAACATATTCTGTTTCGTCGTGACCTTGTTTGGCGAAACAGGATTCTGGTTCGTCGGTGATCCTTGGCGAAACACATCTATTTCGTCGAGGTCAGGTTTGGCGAAACAGAGGTCTAATTCGTCGACTGCCCTTGGCGAAACACATTCTGTTTCGCCTAGGGTTCGGTTTCGTCGGACAGTTCAGTTACGTCAGTACAATTACATGCAGAAACCCTAATCATCACTAACAGCCGACATCAATATTATCAATCATGCAGTAATCATTCAATACAGAATCATTGTAACATCATCATAGCATAATCATCGGACCACTTTAACGTCTAGCATGAACCCTAGCTTACGTATACAACATATCGATTACAACATCACATCATCAAACCCTATCAAGATGCTAACTTGCATTCAGAATCAGATAATAATAACAACATCCAGAACCGAGTATTCAATCATATTAAGTTTCGCATAAAACCATTTATATCCGACTACAATATTCATATCGAAATCCATATCATCATCATCATAACAAGAACCCTAATATCTAACATGTATCGATTGCAATTATACATCAACGTAGCAGAATCACATGACACAGAAACACGTTCACGGATGAAAGGTCAATCAAGACACATAGGTTTACTAACCGAGATGAGGGTTTGATCGCACAAAGGTTTCCGGTGGGTTCTAGGTTGCCGTCACAGTGAGAGAGTTCTAGGGTTTCGGTTGTGTTGATAGAAAGTGTAAAATGATGATGTTTTACGTAAAAATACACAAAATAACGTTCTGGGCCCAAGCTGGGCTTCGTGAGTTGCTGGGCCGGCGAAACAGACTTCTGTTTCGTCGGGATGTTCATGGCGAAACAGCCTGTTTCGTCCGAATGGGTTATGGCGAAACAGCCTTGTGTTTCGTCGGGTTCTTAACAGTTTAAGTTCTACAAACAATACACATGTTATACAATCACACATAATCATGCAACACACTAGGTTTTATCATAACACAACCATATAGTCAAAGTCAATGTGCATTAAATGCGAATAAAGAATGTCGGAAATTCGAGTTGTCACATTATCCCCAACTTGAAAGAAATTTCGTCCCGAAATTTAGCATGCGGTTACTGAGGAAAGCTAATGGTGTGACGTTGTTTACCTGTATTGTATCGCGGCTCCCCGAGCATGTTTGCGAAGATTACTGGTTTTCTTGGGGTGTCACATTATCCCCCCGTTGATTTGGAATTTCGTCCCGAAATTCTGCATTGGTAGCTTCAGCCTCAGTAGTAGTTGTATTGGTTCCGAATAACTGGGGATATTTGAGTTCCATTTGATCTTCGCGCTCCCAGGTGAACTCTGGGCCGCGGCGGGAGTTCCAACGAACTCGTACAAGAGGGATTCTCGTGTTCTTGAGGACCTTAACATCCCGGTCCGTGATTTCAACAGGTTCCTCGACGAAGTGCAACCGCTCGTCGATAGTGAGTTCCTTCAAAGGAACTATGTGGGTCTCATCTGACGTACACTTCTTCAGATTCGATACGTGAAAGACGTTGTGAACTGCACTGAGTTCAGGTGGTAAGTTCAGTCTGTAGGCCACTTTGCCTATTTTCTCAATGACTTCGAAAGGTCCAACATATCGTGGATTTAGTTTGCCGCGCTTGCCAAAACGAACCACACCCTTCCAGGGTGAAACTTTAAGTAGCGCTCGATCCCCAACTTGGAATTCGAGTAGTTTCCTGTCTAAATCAGCGTATGCTTTCTGACGGTCACGAGCTGCCGCCATGCGTTGTCGTATTTGTGCAATCTTTTCAGTAGTATCAACTACCATTTCTGGACCTGTGATCTGACTTTCCCCCACCTCTGCCCAACAAAGAGGTGATCGGCATTTACGCCCGTACAATGCCTCGAATGGAGCAGCTTTGATGCTTGTGTGGTAGCTGTTATTGTATGAAAATTCCACAAGTGGCAAATGTCTTTCCCAACCATTGCCAAAGTCTATTACGCACGCCCGAAGCATGTCTTCTAGAGTTTGAATAGTGCGCTCAGACTGCCCATCTGTCTGAGGGTGATAAGCTGTGCTCATGTCTAATCGAGAGCCAAAAGATTTGTGCATTGCTTGCCATAGTTCTGAAGTAAAACGTGCGTCTCGATCAGAGATGATAGAGGTTGGCACACCGTGCCTGGAGACCACTTCTTTCAAGTAGATGTCTGCTAGTGTAGAGAACTTGTCTGTTTCTTTGATGGCCAAGAAGTGAGCAGACTTTGTGAGTCGATCTACGATCACCCAAATAGTATCATTTCCGCGCTGAGATCTAGGTAGACCAGTAACAAAATCCATGGAAATTTGCTCCCATTTCCATTGTGGTATCTCAGGTTGTTGGAGTGGACCTGACGGTTTCTGATATTCTGCCTTGACTCTCGCACAAGTCAAGCATTTACTAACGTATGTGGCTATGTGGGCCTTCATGCTAGGCCACCAGTATGTAGTCTTAATATCGTGGTACATTTTATCCGAACCAGGGTGTACCGAGTAGCGAGACTTGTGAGCTTCATCCATTACCAGCTCGCGTAAGTTGCCATAAAGTGGAACCCAAATGCGTCCTGTGACGTAGTAAGCACCATCTTCCTTTTGTTCTAAACGTTGTCTTGAGCCACGCAGGGCTTCAGCCCTGACATTATCTGGTTTCAATGCTTCTGTCTGAGCATCTCGTATCTGAGAAGGAAGGTTAGACTGTATGGTGAGTTGTAAAGCTCGCACGCGCTTAGGCGCAGTGTCTTTTCGACTGAGAGCGTCAGCCACAACATTGGCTTTGCCTGGGTGGTACCTGATTGAGCATTCGTAGTCGTTTAGCAATTCAACCCATCGTCGCTGTCGCATATTCAGTTCTTTCTGTTTGAAGATATGTTCGAGGCTTCTGTGGTCAGTGTAGATTGCGCACTTGGTACCGTACAAATAGTGTCGCCGTATCTTAAGTGCAAAGACGACTGCTCCCAGCTCTAAGTCGTGTGTAGTGTAATTTCGTTCGTGGATCTTAAGCTGGCGCGAAGCATAAGCAATAACTTTATCCCTCTGCATCAATACACATCCAAGACCTTGGATAGATGCGTCGCAGTAGACTACGAAATCATCCGTGCCTTCAGGCAATGAGAGGATAGGTGCGCTACATAGTCTATCCTTTAAGTGCTGAAACGCTGTTTCCTGTGCGTTACCCCAACGGTAAACAACACCCTTCTGCGTCAGTAGTGTAAGCGGCTGGGCAATCTTTGAAAAGTCCTTGATGAACCGTCTGTAATAACCCGCCAAACCCAAGAATTGGCGTATTTCTGTTGGCGTACGAGGCGCAGGCCAGTTTTTAATCGAATCCACCTTGGATGGATCGACATGAATCCCATCCTTGTTTACCACGTGGCCTAAGAAGTGGACTTCACGAAGCCAGAAGTCACATTTAGAAAACTTAGCGTATAGCTGTTCCGTTCGTAGAAGTTCCAGTATAAGTCGTAGGTGCTGCTCGTGTTCCTCCTGACTTTTCGAATAAATCAGGATGTCGTCGATGAAAACAATGACGAACTTGTCGAGATAGGGTTTGCACACCCTGTTCATAAGATCCATAAATACGGCAGGCGCGTTCGTTAGCCCAAATGGCATGACCATAAACTCATAGTGGCCGTAGCGTGTTCTGAACGCTGTTTTGGAGACGTCTTCATCCCGGACTCTCAGCTGGTGGTATCCTGACCTTAAGTCTATCTTAGAATAGTAGCTCGACCCTTGCAGCTGGTCGAATAAATCATCTATGCGCGGAAGAGGATAACGATTCTTGATTGTCACCTTGTTGAGTTCACGGTAGTCTATACACATCCTGAACGTACCGTCTTTCTTCTTTACGAATAACACTGGAGCTCCCCAAGGCGAAGAGCTAGGACGTATAAAACCCTTTTCCAAGAGTTCTTGTAGCTGCTTTGACAGTTCTTCTAATTCAGTTGGAGCTAAACGATATGGTGCTCGAGCTATGGGTGCTGCTCCTGGAGCTAGCTCGATCTGAAATTCGACTTGACGATGAGGCGGTAACCCAGGTAATTCCTCAGGAAACACTTGAGGAAAATCGCGTACCACTGGAATATCCTCAATCTTCTTCTCTTTCTTCGATGTATCAGTGACGAGAGCTAGAACAGCTGTGTGACCCTTGCGCAGACACTTCTGAGCCTTCAAGAAGGAAATGATGCCACTCACGACACCACTCTTGTCGCCTTGCACTTCGAGAGGTTCCTTGCCCGACCGAGGAATACGAATAACTTTTTCTTTGCATAAAATCTCCGCTTGTTGTTGAGATAACCAATCCATACCAATGACGACGTCAAAGCTACCCAAGGGTATAGGAATGAGATCAATGGAGAAAGTCTGACCAGCGAGGATAAGATTACACCCTTTAACTATGTGTGTGGCCTCTAGACTTTTACCGTTAGCTAACTCTACAACATGTTTGGTGTTTAAGGGAGTTGGTGCACGTTTTAACATTTCACTAGCTTTTAGGGACATGTAACTTGTATCCGCACCAGAATCAAATAGTACAGTAACATAAAAGTCGTCAAGGAGAAACTTACCCATAACCACGTTGGGATCATTCCTGGCATCACCCTGCCCGATCACAAACATACGGCCTCTAGCACCATTGTTGTTATTGTTCCCACCGTTGTTGTTGTTCCCATTACCCTGATTGTTGTTGTTATTATTGTTCTGGTTCTGGTTTAACTGAGGGCAATCCCGCTTGTAATGACCTTCAGCCCCACACTGGTAGCATCCCCTATTTCCATGCTGCTGCTGCTGTGGCTGGTTTCGTGGAGCAGGTGGCTGTTGTTGCTGGTTCTGATTCGCAGGTCGTGAACTCCTGCAATCTTTAGCTTCGTGCCCGTTTTTGAGACATCTCTGACAGTAGGCCTTGCGACACTGCCCACTGTGATGTTTGTAGCACCTGTTACACAGTGGATGATTTCCCCGATAACCACTCTGTCTCTGCCCACCAGAAGTTTGCTGACTTGGGCTCTGGTAGTCATTAGTCTTGCGTTGCTGAGCCTGAGATTGAACTATAGCTGAACCTTTGCTGGAATCCCCATCCCATTTCCGCTTGTTGTCACTGGGAGTAGCAGGAGTGACCGGAGTAGTAGCGGTAGTAGTAGTGCTGATGCGTTCAGGCAACTTGTTCTGCTCCACCGCCTGATCCGTGAGACGGTGAGCCAGCTGTACAACCTGCTGATAAGTGGCGAGGTTTGCTGAAGTGACGTGACTCTGGATCTCTGGCACTAGACCCTTGAGGAACAGTTCGATTCGCTTGATTGGAGGGTCCACCATCGTAGGACACAATAGAGCAAGTTCATTAGATCTTTTGGTGTATGCCTCAATCTCTGACCCCTTCATCTTGAGATTGAAAAACTCGACCTCCAGCTTATGAATATCATCCCTGCTGCAATATTCTTCTTTGATCATTTCCTTAAAGTTGTTCCATGGGGTAGCGTTAGCAGCAACCAACCCCAGCATTTGCACCTGAGCTTTCCACCATGTGAGAGCTAAACCCTCTAGGGTACCGGTGGCATACTTCACCCTGCGTGCCTCAGGGCATTCACACATTTCGAATACAGTCTCGATCTTTTCAAACCAGTGGAGGAGTCCGACTGCTCCCTCCGTGCCGCTGAAAGTACTGGGACGACAGTCCATGAACGTTTTGAAAGTGCAAACAGGTGCTTGACCTGTTGTGTGCGTAAGAGTAAACAAAAATTTTAGCACAAGAGTTGGTTTAGGAATGTAGGATCTAAGGACCCTAGTGTGAGTTTCAACTGCAGGGTATACCTCCTGCTTGTGCGGCTGCAACTGCCGCAGTAACTTGTTCAGCGATGAGAGCCGTCAATTGGGCTTGTGTCATGTTGATACGTCCAGACATGATCTTCATAGTAAAGATAGCATAAGTCAGAGAGGATCGCGAATCGTGCGATGACAGAAGAGTGTGAGCATATAAGCGTTCTCAAGCAGTAACGAATAGTAAACAATGTAATCTAAGCATACCACGAGCAAAGTTCTATGTAATTCTAGCAAGTAGGCAATAAACATAAACCTTATTACCTAGGATGTTGAGTCTTGCACGTGGAGCGAGGTGTCGTTGTGGATCGTTGAGCACTGTACTGGTTATAGTCTGGTTTCAATAAAAACATTTTTCCCTTATTAAAACCAAGTTCTCTATAACCAATGGCTCTGATACCAATCTGTCACACCCCCAAAATCCACACGCGGAGTATCACCGCTTGGAGGCGTGACTGACCAGGATCAAGCCACCAATCATATTGAACATAGTAAGTATTAAATGTAAAGCAATCAAACCAATATGAAAGGTGTTCAAAACATATGTATAAATTCAACGTTTAGCGGAAGCATAAATAAACCCAATCTTAAGTAGCAATTCAAATGTTTAAATGTTGTTCATAACATCCACAAACTGTGCCCACAACGACCGTGCCTCCCGTGCAAGCTCCATAAGTACCTAAGGTCCTGCAAGGCATGTAACAGAGAGTCAACAACTAGTTGAGCGAGTTCACAGTGAGTTTGTTTAGTTTTAGTGTTCATAATGTAGTTCGTATGTTCATTTAGTAATCATGTATCGTATGTATCGTATCGCGGCCCTCTAGGCATGTTTGCGAAGTATAGTGGGGATTTCCCATGTTTGCTAGACTAGGTATAGTAGTATCGCGGCCCTTCCTGGCATGTTTGCGAAGATTAGAGTATATAGTTCGCGGCCCTTTCTAGGCATGTGTGCGAAGATTGTCATAATATCGCGGCCGACCCTTGGCGTGTGTGCGAAGATCGTTTAAATTAGTATAACCAGTCTAGTCTGTTCTTAACCATAATCCTTCCTCTCCCGGGAATCATATATCTAAGTTCCATAAACTGAACGAATAAATAATCCAACCCATTCCCATCCTGGGAATCCCATGCCTTGGCTGTGTGAACTCACCTTGGTTTGCTCGGTATGCTAAGTGTAAGCTCGCAAGTAATCAATCACGTCCTAAAGTATGCACGTATGTGAAATCAGTTTGTGTTCAAGTGGTGCACGTATAAACATGTAGCACGTAATCACAATCATATACAAGATGGTTACACTTAACAGCAGTTAAATATTCCAGTTAACACTTAACAGAATTAACCCAAGTTACTGTGCAGATTACTGTTCGGCGAAACACACATAATGGCGAAACACAAATTGACGAAACATATTCTGTTTCGTCGTGACCTTGTTTGGCGAAACAGGATTCTGGTTCGTCGGTGATCCTTGGCGAAACACATCTATTTCGTCGAGGTCAGGTTTGGCGAAACAGAGGTCTAATTCGTCGACTGCCCTTGGCGAAACACATTCTGTTTCGCCGAGGGTTCGGTTTCGTCGGACAGTTCAGTTACGTCAGTACAATTACATGCAGAAACCCTAATCATCACTAACAGCCGACATCAATATTATCAATCATGCAGTAATCATTCAATACAGAATCATTGTAACATCATCATAGCATAATCATCGGACCACTTTAACGTCTAGCATGAACCCTAGCTTACGTATACAACATATCGATTACAACATCACATCATCAAACCCTATCAAGATGCTAACTTGCATTCAGAATCAGATAATAATAACAACATCCAGAACCGAGTATTCAATCATATTAAGTTTCGCATAAAACCATTTATATCCGACTACAATATTCATATCGAAATCCATATCATCATCATCATAACAAGAACCCTAATATCTAACATGTATCGATTGCAATTATACATCAACGTAGCAGAATCACATGACACAGAAACACGTTCACGGATGAAAGGTCAATCAAGACACATAGGTTTACTAACCGAGATGAGGGTTTGATCGCACAAAGGTTTCCGGTGGGTTCTAGGTTGCCGTCACAGTGAGAGAGTTCTAGGGTTTCGGTTGTGTTGATAGAAAGTGTAAAATGATGATGTTTTACGTAAAAATACACAAAATAACGTTCTGGGCCCAAGCTGGGCTTCGTGAGTTGCTGGGCCGGCGAAACAGACTTCTGTTTCGTCGGGATGTTCATGGCGAAACAGCCTGTTTCGTCCGAATGGGTTATGGCGAAACAGCCTTGTGTTTCGTCGGGTTCTTAACAGTTTAAGTTCTACAAACAATACACATGTTATACAATCACACATAATCATGCAACACACTAGGTTTTATCATAACACAACCATATAGTCAAAGTCAACGTGCATTAAATGCGAATAAAGAATGTCGGAAATTCGAGTTGTCACAGATTTGGTGCCCCAGGTCAATGTTTATCGTCATTGACCGAGATGCAAGGTCTACTAGTTCACGCCCGATCTCCCCCGGTCACGGTGTGAGGTTGTCAAACCTAATAGCGCTATCAACTAATAATCCGTTCGCCCCCGGCGATTAATCGGTACTATAAGCAGGGACTTTACATGATAGAGATTGGTTTAGTGTTGCTAGTTGTGATTTATAAATAATACCCAAACGTATCTCCCCCAGATGTAGTAGTACAAGAGTACCATTTGTATATTCCCCCGGAAATTATCAGTTTGAAAACATTCTTTAGTTTGTTCATGTCCCTCCCTGGGACGCATGCTTTTAGTGTGTGAACTCACCTTGGGTTGCTCGGCAGTTTAGTTTACTTGGTTAAGTGTGCTGGTCACCTCGTCCGAATATGGTTATTGGTATAAGTCAGGCTCGGACACAGTAATCACGTATATGGTACACGTATTTGACACATAGCATGCATAACATATATTTATCCTCTAAGTTATTGGGCCTGTCAAACTCTTAAACAATAATGGTTAACACATAGTGCACTTTAGCAATCACAATCATGAACAGTTCATACATTTTGGCCCAATAACGAAAACAGGCGGCCCAGTCGAGACCAGGTGGTCTCGACTCGAGAGTGTAGGGTCTCAAGTCGCAACCGGAAGATCTCGAGTGGTGCAGGCATGAGTCGCTGTGACAACCCGCACTAAACCAGGTATCCGTACCACTTAATTAATGATTAATTACTGCTTAATTACTGTGCTTGTTTGAACTAGCTGATGAACTGCTACTTGAATACTGATACATGAACTTACTTGCATCATACTTGCTTGCTGTCACTACAATATTTATATGCTGAACCTTAGTGACAAACATGATGCACAAAAAGCACAGTAGCACAATACACGGATAACCTATTGAACATGCTGATAAAGCCAGCATCAGGCAAACACTGCCTCCAAGGCCTATAAGAGCCTGAGATATCTGACTACACTGGTAGTGAGTGTAGGGTTATAAGGGTTGTGGAACTGCGTCTCTAGGAATAAGATACACTGATTGGATGTGCCAAAAACGTACTTTAAGTACAAAACACAGCACTTTGATAAATAATCCAGCTTCTAGCTGACTAGTAAAGTGCCAGAACATGAGAAAAATATTACTAGACACTTTCCAAAGTGTCGGGAACAAGATGTGTCACTAAAAATAACAATAACGACACTTTAAAGCTTTTGTAACGCTTTAACGGATTACTATCCAACCGAACAACCGGACCTTACCCGGAACATGAAAATATTATTATTTTCACTATTTATATTTTTCTGAGCCAGTTAGGGTCCCTGATTACCCTAACACCCGTCATAACACGCCATACTTAACTAACTAAGTTAAACACTTAGTTAACCTACTTAACTTAAACTTTACCCCAACTAAGCTAGTTAAAATCGAACTAACCCCCCCCCCCCCCCACATCATAACCGGCCCCAAAACTATGGGGAACACACAAGTACAAGCTTGATTATTTTATTAAGTTATGTTTAGTATCAAGGTAGCACTAAAACCTTTGGGTAAAACTCCTTCTAATTGCCTATAAGTATTAAGGATTACACAACATAATTTTCACCACAAAACTCAACTTACAAACTCTCTCCCTCACCCTTGGAGCTCTCGGCCGAACTCCCCACACCCACCCATCATATTTTCGAGTTTGGTTCTTGCATTCCATCATCATACACACATCAAAGGTCACGTATTAGGAGCTTTGGTGCACTCGGAGCGCGAAGGACCACTTCCGTTAGCTTTTATCCACCCATTTTTCATCAAGATTCTTCCCTAGCCTTGAGCTAGAGGTATAACATTTAAAACTCGTTTTTACACTTGTCTAAAGCGGTTAAAAGGAATTTTGTCGGTGAAATATCGATAACATACGCTTTGAAGCATTAAAGTCTAGTAAAAACTCTAAAAATGGTGGTTAATAGCTTGTAACATGTGTAAAAGTTGTAGTATTTGGGATTTGTGATTTTTGAGACCCGATCTATGATGTGGTAGCTCGGATCATCGTTTAACCCGACTTTGTAAAATCATGGATCTTCACATAAGCTCGTTTTTAGTTAACACATGGGTTAAAAGGTGAAACTCTACCACACACGAGACATGGACTTGTTTAAAGGCATTTTATTTGTGTAAAAGTGATTTAACTTGTACGGTAGTGTTTAAAACTAGCGGATCTACGTATCCGCAAGTGGTATTTTCAAAGAACCACACGCTAAATAAATCATGTTTTCTAAAAAGATGGATCTTACACTAACAAACATGATTTTATAAACCACAAGTGTGTAAACACTTGTGAAACAAAAAGATCCGACAAAGGACTAGCTTTGTCACTTGTTACTAGAAGTTGTAAAGACGGATTTCTCTAAACACGAGGTTTTTACAAGATTGAAGTTACTTTATATAAAGATCTACAAAATATAATGGGATTTACATTATAGATGCGGAAAAACTACAAGTTCATGCGATTATGCGATTTACATACTTATCGACTAGTTTGATGTGTCGGAAATTGTTTGATTGAATAAAGAAGTTGTTGAATTGATTTGTTAAAAGAAAATGATACGCTTGAAAGCGTGGCCACCTCCAGTTACAGAGGAAACTCTGGCGAAATTTTCTAAAAACCTAACACTTAGAATTATTTACACACCAAGTGTTAGAACTATTTTTGACATATTTCGAAACATAAATTTCGCCATGACTTTATTTACTAAATTTTCGGAGGTGGGATTTTCACTAAAGGTAACGTGATAAATATATTTTGTCACAACACTGTTTATGATTATTTTGTGAAAATACATAAATATTATTTTAGAGTGAAAATAATATTTACAAGCGTTAATGATTCCAAAACTTTGCGAACGCTTTCACTATGAATATATAAGTTACACCGGTAATTACATTACCACACGATTGTTAAAACGTAACTTACGCACATGTATTGTATCCCCCATCCTTGGGAAGGAATATAACTACCAAGTATATACAGAACAAACACACGAAATAGTTGTCTAACTATTTCCCAAAAACTTAAACTATAAAGCTAAGGCACGGCCGTCCGTCTAATAGAATTAGCACTTGTAGGTCGTCGCACAGCTTTCAGATTTGGAGACACTTGGTAGAGACGCACCGACTGTGAGTTCATGTCCCCCTTTTCTCTAACTGTTTTCAGTTTTCTTAACTGCGGGGGTGAAATACATGTTACTTTGATTACAAGTACTTTATACATGGTATGATTAACGTAAGGAGGTTTTAGATCATGTGAATGGGTAGGCAGAACACCGAGGGACTTAAGCGGTAGATCTATCTGGGTGTAGCGAGCCCAGCTCTAGGCCCAACAGAACGGACCTCTCTGAGGACCAACAGAACGGACCTGGAGTGACTTGGTTGCCCAACGCAAAAATCGGCTAGGGTTGAGTCTTCCTATTGCATTTCACAACATGCTAATGGCCTTGCAAACCATTGGTGATCACAAGTCCTCTTACACTGCTACATACCACGACAACTTTTGTACTTACAAGTGTTTTACTTACTCACTTGCACATGAACTCGCTCAACATTATTGTTGATTTTTCAACTTACATGTATTTCAGGAAATTAACGAGATCTGGCACGGTATGGCATGTTTTCCGCTGCACTAGTTTCCGAGGTCATCCGGGGTTTAGGGGATGTGTCTCTTTCCTGGACAAGACACAGTCCTTAAACCATGTTTATGTTATGTTTCAGTTTGTAATGTTTGTTGAACAAGATTATGGTTGTCAGGGTATGTTAAAACAATGGTATTGTGTTTGGTTTTCAAAACTTAATGGATGATCTTGCATGTTTTTAACTCATATAGCTTTGGTATGATTAAGCTATGGTATTAAGAAGTCTTACCGAAATTAACCACGCTTCCGCAAAGCCAGGGTGTGACAGCTTGGTATCAGAGCTCTGATCATAGCGAACTAGGATTCTTTCTCGAGTCTAGACTATGATCACTAGGGCTCTCACGAAAACATTTTTCTGCATACCACTTAAGTCCAGATCCAAAACTTTTTACAAACAAATGTTGAGCACATTTTATTATTTATAGGCTCAGCTTGGAGGGCTGAGGAATCGGTCTGGAGGACCGAGGTGATCGAAGTAGTTAAGCACGTTGGTTTGTTATAAGGCTCGGTCTGGAGGATCGAGGTTTGGTCTAGGTGACCAAGGTAGTGGTCTAGCAAGGCTAGGAAGAGTAGGTTCAGTCATAACGACCGAATGCTCGGTCAAGGAGACCGAGGATCGATCTAAGTGATCAAGGTGGAGGATAGAGCAGTCTTAAAGACTGGGAGAAATTGACTAGTGAGACTAGGAGAATGATTTGAATGCTTAATTGGTGACTATGTGATTAATTGATTATATAATTGATTATTATACGTATATGTGTTTGTGTTACAAACGTCATGCTTTCATAAAGTACTAGAAAGATGGACACTACGAATCACATGGCCATAGTACCAGATGACATAGTTTCATTGAAGCACGAGGTGTACATTTCCGATACTACCGGCACAAACAATGACGACTTTCAGCCCTTGTGCGCTGCCTGAAGTCGTAGCAGAGCCTACTGATGGCCATCTTGTTGGGAATTTGCCCCCCTTGCCGCTTATCCTGTTGATGATATGCCCCCCCCCCCCAACGTGGCCTCTAACGACGATAACGACCTACTAAGAGGAGGACCCATTCGAGGGCAGGACCCTATTGCTGCTGGTATTAGACTACTGCATGCGGACGCTTCTGCAGGGGAAACTCATGCCAATTCCCCTATCCCAGACTCATTTGAGTTTCTGACATCCGCATCTTCGCACATACAGGGAATGCAGCACCACTCACACGACACCGACCTTGATATGGCATCATCAGCTGCACCGGATCCCGCCCACAGCTTT
Source organism: Helianthus tuberosus (assembly GCA_030545235.1). NCBI lineage: Eukaryota > Viridiplantae > Streptophyta > Magnoliopsida > Asterales > Asteraceae > Helianthus > Helianthus tuberosus. Next base: position 385,980 of record JARYGA010055104.1, read on the forward strand.
GAGTTTGATCACGATATTGAGGTTGATCCTGCTTTTCCACCTGGTTTTGATCCAGACCATGACCTTGAGTTCATACACTTAGACCAGCCCTTGGAGGATCCTGTAACCCCCTGTGTTTGTTGATCCAGCTGATCTTGAGATGGAGTTTTTGATCCGGAGCCGGCCGTGGCCCCTGAGCCAGGCGCTGCTCCTGACCCCGCATTGGAGCATGACCCTGTTCATGCCAATGCACCTACTGTTGCTCCTTGATTGATCATCTGCTTGGACGAGAGAAAATTTGGGGTAACTGTGCAAGACAATTTATTATTACGGGGGCCCACGTAATGACGACTTGTAGTGCACAGGAATCCTGGTGGACTCTGCGGGTTAAGCTAATGATAACCAATGCAGCAGGAAATAACTTAAACACGAATGACCAAGGCGATGTAGCCTCGAGTTCATTCTATTACGAGTAACAAGCCAAATTGGCAAGCCTATGTGAAGGCTCAGAAATTTACTTCCCCACTCATACAGTGAGTATTTTTGCGTGAGAAATTGGGTGATTACATGATGGCTTATGTTGCTATATACACCTCATAGACAATTGAAACGTTGTCTAACCCGCTTCACACCACTTCGACAAAAGGGAATGTCACCCAGAAGTGACACAAACACCAGTACGTTGCCAAGGACAGAAGCCGAGCTGCAAGAACGCATCTCACAGATAAATGCACGACATGAAGCCCTCCGCTCTAAGTACAACGAGGGTATTACTGGAAATAACCCTCCAACTGGCTGCACCTATAGACAGTTCCTGAACTGCAAGCCTTTGAACTTTGACGGAACAGGAGGCACCGTTGCATTTGTTCGTTGGTCCGAAAAGACCGACTCCATTCTAAGAATGAGTAACTGTTCGCCCCAACAGAGTGTTACCTACATCTCGGGGATATTTCTAGATGGCACACTCTCTTGATGGAACCTCCAGGTTCAGACCCTTGGCACAGACGCTGCTTATGCACTGAGCTGGGACGAGCTCAAGGAAACGATTGAGAAGAAATGTTGTCTTAGGACTGGAATTTAGAAGCTTGAGGTGGAGTTCAGGAATTTGAAAATGGACGAACCAGAAATTCCTGAACTTGTCCAGCGATCGCACGACTTATCTAGGGTCGCCCCCCCTACTTAGTCAAACCGGAGTTCAAAAGGATTGAACGATTCATTTGGACACTTGCACCCCAGATCAGGGGTATGGTTACTACCTCAAAGCCCTCAACCATTGCAGAAGCTATCAATATGGGTGATCTATTTATAACATGAGATGTTATGTGAATGATAACATGAGATGTCATGTGTTGACATTGTTATATACTTACACTCTACTTATTATGACCTGACCAACGTAAACACATCTTCTAGAAAGATGCCGCCAAGACGTGAGCCACACATGCCTACTAATGAGGCAGAGCTACAACAAATCATTGCTGCTGCCATAGCGCAGTACGCAGCTTCTCAGCCAGGAGCGAGCGGGAGTGTTAACCAAGGAAATAACAACCCACCTCACGGATGCACCTACAAGCAGTTTCTAGACTGCAAACCGGTCAACTTCGATGGCACAGGAGGTGCAGTTGCCTTTACCCGCTGGGCTGAGAAAACCGATTCTGTCTTACGCATGAGCAAATGCGCGTTAGATCAGCAAGTCACTTATATCTCAGGGCTATTCCTGGATGGAGCCCTCTCTTGGTGGAATCTGCAAGTACAAACACTAGGCGAAGCTGCTGCCTACGCGCTGACCTGGGCCGAATTGAAAGAACTTATGCGCAAAAAGTACTGTTCTCGCGCAGAAATCCAAAAGTTGGAAACTGAATTTTGGCACTTAAAGATGGATGGACCAAAGGTTGCAGAATACGTCCAAAGGTTTCACGACTTATCTCAAGTGGTTCCTTACATGGTTACACCTGAATACAAGCGAATCGAGCGCTTCATTTGGGGTTTGGCTCCCCAAATCATAAGTATGGTGACCTCCTCAAAGCCTGCAACAATTACTGAGGCGATTGATTTGAGCGTGGCTCTTACAGAAGAGGCGATTCGCCTGAACAAGTTTGGTGATAACAAGACGAAGGAGAAAGAGACTCATGTCGAGTCGTCAGGGGTTAACAAAAGAAAGTTCTCGAACTTCAAGCAAGGCATTAGCGGTGATGGTAAGAAAGGAGCACCAAACACGCCAGCTCAGGGTACAGCTGGCAGTGGAAGGAAAGGAAGGGGATATATGGGCACCCAGCCCAAGTGTAATGCCTGCCAGCGTCACCATTCTGGTCAATGTGGGCTAAAAGTATGTGAGGTATGTGGGAAACGTGGTCACCTGAAGGATTCTTGTTGGGTTGGTGCTGGCCGTGGAGGCCAGGGAGGATTTGGAAATAGGAATGATAACCGTGGTGGAAATGGAAACCGCCCACAAGGAAACTACGGAGGAAACGGAAATCGAGGCAACAATGTGAATCAGGCTGGCAATGCAAACCAGAACAACAACCCAGCTGGAATTGGAGGTGGAAACGGGCAGAGACTTGGATGCTATAACTGCGGAGAAATCGGGCATTTTAAGAAGAATTGCCCAACGTTGAACCAAGCCCGTGGAAGGGTGTTCCAACTCGAAGCTAGGGAAGCGCGCCAGGATCCCAATGTTGTTACTGGTACGTTCCCTATCAATCAACGCTATGCATCCGTTTTATTTGATACTGGTGCCGACTTTAGCTTCGTATCGTTAGAATTTAAGAATATGCTTGGGTTAGCCGCTAATAAGTTAGACATTCCCTACTCGATCGAATTGGCCAATGGAAAGTTAGTTGAAGCAAACGAAGTTATCAGAGGCTGTGTGATAGAATTGGGAGAACGTGAGTTTACTTTGGATCTACTACCAGTCCAATTGGGAAGCTTCGACGTGGTGGTAGGAATGGATTGGTTGTCTGGCAACAAGGCAGAGATAGTATGTCACGAGAAAGTTGTTCGTATCCCAACCGATGATGGTGAGACAATTGTGGTTCATGGAGAGAAGCGTGACACACCACTAAGGATTATCAGCTGCTTGAAAGCAAGGAAGTGTTTACAGAAAGGATGTGTTGCTTTCCTGGCACACATTGTGGATAAAAAGGCTGCTGAGCCAAGAATCGAAGACATCCCTGTCGTAAGGGAGTATCCAGAAGTCTTCCCAGAAGACTTGCCTGGACTGCCACCTCAGAGGCAAGTAGAGTTCCACATAGACTTAGTTCCAGGCGCCGCGCCTGTAGCTAAGGCACCTTACAGACTTGCGCCGTCTGAGATGCAAGAATTGTCGACACAACTTCAAGAGTTGTTAGATAAGGGTTTTATCCGACCAAGCTTCTCGCCTTGGGGAGCTCCGGTCCTGTTTGTCAAGAAGAAGGACGGTAGCTTTCGTATGTTCATTGACTACCGGGAGCTGAACAAGCTAACAATCAAGAATAGGTACCCTCTGCCAAGAATCGACGATCTGTTTGATCAACTGCAAGGCTCTAGCTTTTACTCTAAGATCGATCTTCGATCTGGATACCATCAGTTAAGGATTCAAGAGGAAAGTATCCCGAAAACAGCCTTCCGAACTCGTTATGGACACTACGAGTTCCTTGTTATGCCGTTTGGCCTGACAAACGCACCTGCAGTCTTTATGGATTTGATGAATAGGGTTTGCAAGCCATACTTGGACAAGTTCGTAATTGTATTCATCGACGACATCTTGATTTACTCAAAGACGAAGGCTGAACACGAGCAGCATCTTAGAGCCATTCTAGAACTGCTGAAGAAGGAACAGCTGTACGCCAAATTCTCCAAGTGCGAGTTTTGGCTACGAGAAGTCCAATTCCTTGGGCACGTGGTAAATGGAGATGGAATCCACGTGGACCCAACAAAGATCGAGGCGATCAAGGATTGGGAAACGCCAAAGACGCCAACCGAGATTCGACAATTCTTGGGTTTGGCTGGCTACTATCGAAGGTTCATTGAGGACTTTTCAAAGATCGCTCAACCTTTGACGTTCCTCACGCAGAAGGATAAGACGTTTGATTGGGGAATCAAACAGGATGAAGCATTCCAGATACTAAAGGATAAGCTTTGTAACGCGCCAATCTTAGCTCTACCAGAAGGTACTGACGATTTTGTGGTATACTGCGACGCATCGCGACAAGGTTTGGGTTGTGTGTTGATGCAACGCCAAAAGGTCATTGCTTACGCATCACGACAACTGAAAGTGCATGAAAAGAACTATACCACCCACGATTTGGAGCTTGGCGCAGTGGTTTTTGCACTAAAGATCTGGAGACACTACCTTTATGGTACGAAGTGCACAATCTTCACAGATCACAAAAGCCTACAGCATATATTCAACCAGAAGGAGTTGAATATGAGGCAAAGACGATGGGTTGAATTGTTAAACGACTACGACTGCGAGATAAAGTATCATCCAGGGAAGGCGAATGTAGTCGCCGATGCCCTAAGTCGTAAAGAGAGAATCAAGCCCATAAGGGTTAGGGCTCTGGAAATGATTATCCGAACCGATCTTTCCTTGCGCATTCGCGCCGCACAAAAGGAAGCTCTCAAGGAGGGAAACCTTGAGGAAGAATATCTCCGTGGAATGGAGAAGCTTTTGGTACCAAACGAGGAAGGAACGTTATGTTTCGAGAAAAGGGTTTGGGTTCCTCTGTTTGGTGGATTAAGGGAAGTTATTTTCGACGAAGCGCACAAGTCACGGTACTCTATCCACCCTGGATCGGATAAGATGTACCAGGATCTCAAAGAATATTATTGGTGGCCTAGGATGAAAGGCGACGTTGCTGTCTATGTGAGCAAATGTTTAACGTGCGCTAAGGTCAAGGCGGAATACCAGAAGCCTTCGGGACTTCTGCAACAACCTGAGATTCCCAAGTGGAAATGGGAACAAATCTCCATGGATTTTATTACGAAATTGCCAAGAACGCCAAGAGGCCATGACATGATTTGGGTGATAGTTGACCGCCTAACAAAGTCCGCACACTTTCTGCCAATCAGAGAGAAAGACAGTACTAGTAAACTCGCGGAAATTTACATGAGAGAGATTGTCGCACGCCATGGAGTACCTCTCTCGATTATCTCTGATAGAGACGGAAGGTTTGTGTCAAGGATATGGCAATCCTTCCAAGAAGCCTTTGGCTCACAGTTGAATCTGAGCACTGCGTTCCATCCGCAAACTGACGGCCAGAGCGAGCGAACGATACAAACTTTGGAAGACATGCTGAGGGCATGTGTTATGGATTTGGGCGGTAGCTGGGATAAACACTTACCTTTGGTCGAATTTTCATACAACAATAGCTACCACACCAGTATTGGTGTCGCGCCATTTGAAGCCCTCTACGGACGCAAGTGCCGATCACCACTATGTTGGTCTGACGCAGGTGATAGGCAGCTTGCTGGTCCCGAGATCGTCCAAGAGACGACAGACAAGATTGCGCAAATACTTAAACGCATCGAAGCAGCTCGCCACAGACAAAAGGCATATGCGGATCCAAACCGGAAGCATGTGGATTTCCAAGTTGGAGAAATGGTGTTATTGAAAGTTTCACCCTGGAAGGGGGTGGCACGCTTTGGAAAGCGTGTGAAGTTAAATCCGCGCTACATTGGTCCCTTCAGAATTCTGGAAAGAATTGGAACAGTAGCATACAAGTTGGACCTACCTGCTGAACTGAATGGTGTTCACGATACATTTCATGTATCCAATCTGAAGAAAAGTCCAACTCAAGTTGACGTTGCCATTCCCATCGACGAGATTCATATTGACGACACGCTCCACTTCGTTGAAGAACCTGTTGAGGTCACGGATTGGAAAGTTAACAAGACCCGCCGGAGCAGTGTCAAACTCGTCAAAGTTCGTTGGAATGCCAGACATGGTCCTGAATTCACCTGGGAACGTGAGGACCGGATGAAAGAGAAATACCCCCACCTTTTTCCTAAGAACTCTGCATCTACAAGCAGAACTTAAATTTCGGGACGAAATTTATTTAACGGGGGAAGAATGTGACAACCCGCACTAAACCAGGTATCCGTACCACTTAATTAATGATTAATTACTGCTTAATTACTGTGCTTGTTTGAACTAGCTGATGAACTGCTACTTGAATACTGATACATGAACTTACTTGCATCATACTTGCTTGCTGTCACTACAATATTTATATGCTGAACCTTAGTGACAAACATGATGCACAAAAAGCACAGTAGCACAATACACGGATAACCTATTGAACATGCTGATAAAGCCAGCATCAGGCAAACACTGCGTCCAAGGCCTATAAGAGCCTGAGATATCTGACTACACTGGTAGTGAGTGTAGGGTTATAAGGGTTGTGGAACTGCGTCTCTAGGAATAAGATACACTGATTGGATGTGCCAAAAACGTACTTTAAGTACAAAACACAGCACTTTGATAAATAATCCAGCTTCTAGCTGACTAGTAAAGTGCCAGAACATGAGAAAAATATTACTAGACACTTTCCAAAGTGTCGGGAACAAGATGTGTCACTAAAAATAACAATAACGACACTTTAAAGCTTTTGTAACGCTTTAACGGATTACTATCCAACCGAACAACCGGACCTTACCCGGAACATGAAAATATTATTATTTTCACTATTTATATTTTTCTGAGCCAGTTAGGGTCCCTGATTACCCTAACACCCGTCATAACACGCCATACTTAACTAACTAAGTTAAACACTTAGTTAACCTACTTAACTTAAACTTTACCCCAACTAAGCTAGTTAAAATCGAACTAACCCCCCCCCCCCACACACATCATAACCGGCCCCAAAACTATGGGGAACACACAAGTACAAGCTTGATTATTTTATTAAGTTATGTTTAGTATCAAGGTAGCACTAAAACCTTTGGGTAAAACTCCTTCTAATTGCCTATAAGTATTAAGGATTACACAACATAATTTTCACCACAAAACTCAACTTACAAACTCTCTCCCTCACCCTTGGAGCTCTCGGCCGAACTCCCCACACCCACCCATCATATTTTCGAGTTTGGTTCTTGCATTCCATCATCATACACACATCAAAGGTCACGTATTAGGAGCTTTGGTGCACTCGGAGCGCGAAGGACCACTTCCGTTAGCTTTTATCCACCCATTTTTCATCAAGATTCTTCCCTAGCCTTGAGCTAGAGGTATAACATTTAAAACTCGTTTTTACACTTGTCTGAAGCGGTTAAAAGGAATTTTGTCGGTGAAATATCGATAACATACGTTTTGAAGCATTAAAGTCTAGTAAAAACTCTAAAAATGGTGGTTAATAGCTTGTAACATGTGTAAAAGTTGTAGTATTTGGGATTTGTGATTTTTGAGACCCGATCTATGATGTGGTAGCTCGGATCATCGTTTAACCCGACTTTGTAAAATCATGGATCTTCACATAAGCTCGTTTTTAGTTAACACAAGGGTTAAAAGGTGAAACTCTACCACACACGAGACATGGACTTGTTTAAAGGCATTTTATTTGTGTAAAAGTGATTTAACTTGTACGGTAGTGTTTAAAACTAGCGGATCTACGTATCCGCAAGTGGTATTTTCAAAGAACCACACGCTAAATAAATCATGTTTTCTAAAAAGATGGATCTTACACTAACAAACATGATTTTATAAACCACAAGTGTGTAAACACTTGTGAAACAAAAAGATCCGACAAAGGACTAGCTTTGTCACTTGTTACTAGAAGTTGTAAAGACGGATTTCTCTAAACACGAGGTTTTTACAAGATTGAAGTTACTTTATATAAAGATCTACAAAATATAATGGGATTTACATTATAGATGCGGAAAAACTACAAGTTCATGCGATTATGCGATTTACATACTTATCGACTAGTTTGATGTGTCGGAAATTGTTTGATTGAATAAAGAAGTTGTTGAATTGATTTGTTAAAAGAAAATGATACGCTTGAAAGCGTGGCCACCTCCAGTTACAGAGGAAACTCTGGCGAAATTTTCTAAAAACCTAACACTTAGAATTATTTACACACCAAGTGTTAGAACTATTTTTGACATATTTCGAAACATAAATTTCGCCATGACTTTATTTACTAAATTTTCGGAGGTGGGATTTTCACTAAAGGTAACGTGATAAATATATTTTGTCACAACACTGTTTATGATTATTTTGTGAAAATACATAAATATTATTTTAGAGTGAAAATAATATTTACAAGCGTTAATGATTCCAAAACTTTGCGAACGCTTTCACTATGAATATATAAGTTACACCGGTAATTACATTACCACACGATTGTTAAAACGTAACTTACGCACATGTATTGTATCCCCCATCCTTGGGAAGGAATATAACTACCAAGTATATACAGAACAAACACACGAAATAGTTGTCTAACTATTTCCCAAAAACTTAAACTATAAAGCTAAGGCACGGCCGTCCGTCTAATAGAATTAGCACTTGTAGGTCGTCGCACAGCTTTCAGATTTGGAGACACTTGGTAGAGACGCACCGACTGTGAGTTCATGTCCCCCTTTTCTCTAACTGTTTTCAGTTTTCTTAACTGCGGGGGTGAAATACATGTTACTTTGATTACAAGTACTTTATACATGGTATGATTAACGTAAGGAGGTTTTAGATCATGTGAATGGGTAGGCAGAACACCGAGGGACTTAAGCGGTAGATCTATCTGGGTGTAGCGAGCCCAGCTCTAGGCCCAACAGAACGGACCTCTCTGAGGACCAACAGAACGGACCTGGAGTGACTTGGTTGCCCAACGCAAAAATCGGCTAGGGTTGAGTCTTCCTATTGCATTTCACAACATGCTAATGGCCTTGCAAACCATTGGTGATCACAAGTCCTCTTACACTGCTACATACCACGACAACTTTTGTACTTACAAGTGTTTTACTTACTCACTTGCACATGAACTCGCTCAACATTATTGTTGATTTTTCAACTTACATGTATTTCAGGAAATTAACGAGATCTGGCACGGTATGGCATGTTTTCCGCTGCACTAGTTTCCGAGGTCATCCGGGGTTTAGGGGATGTGTCTCTTTCCTGGACAAGACACAGTCCTTAAACCATGTTTATGTTATGTTTCAGTTTGTAATGTTTGTTGAACAAGATTATGGTTGTCAGGGTATGTTAAAACAATGGTATTGTGTTTGGTTTTCAAAACTTAATGGATGATCTTGCATGTTTTTAACTCATATAGCTTTGGTATGATTAAGCTATGGTATTAAGAAGTCTTACCGAAATTAACCACGCTTCCGCAAAGCCAGGGTGTGACAGCTTGGTATCAGAGCTCTGATCATAGCGAACTAGGATTCTTTCTCGAGTCTAGACTATGATCACTAGGGCTCTCACGAAAACATTTTTCTGCATACCACTTAAGTCCAGATCCAAAACTTTTTACAAACAAATGTTGAGCACATTTTATTATTTATAGGCTCAGCTTGGAGGGCTGAGGAATCGGTCTGGAGGACCGAGGTGATCGAAGTAGTTAAGCACGTTGGTTTGTTATAAGGCTCGGTCTGGAGGATCGAGGTTTGGTCTAGGTGACCAAGGTAGTGGTCTAGCAAGGCTAGGAAGAGTAGGTTCAGTCATAACGACCGAATGCTCGGTCAAGGAGACCGAGGATCGATCTAAGTGATCAAGGTGGAGGATAGAGCAGTCTTAAAGACTGGGAGAAATTGACTAGTGAGACTAGGAGAATGATTTGAATGCTTAATTGGTGACTATGTGATTAATTGATTATATAATTGATTATTATACGTATATGTGTTTGTGTTACAAACGTCATGCTTTCATAAAGTACTAGAAAGATGGACACTACGAATCACATGGCCATAGTACCAGATGACATAGTTTCATTGAAGCACGAGGTGTACATTTCCGATACTACCGGCACAAACAATGACGACTTTCAGCCCTTGTGCGCTGCCTGAAGTCGTAGCAGAGCCTACTGATGGCCATCTTGTTGGGAATTTGCCCCCCTTGCCGCTTATCCTGTTGATGATATGCCCCCCCCCCCAACGTGGCCTCTAACGACGATAACGACCTACTAAGAGGAGGACCCATTCGAGGGCAGGACCCTATTGCTGCTGGTATTAGACTACTGCATGCGGACGCTTCTGCAGGGGAAACTCATGCCAATTCCCCTATCCCAGACTCATTTGAGTTTCTGACATCCGCATCTTCGCACATACAGGGAATGCAGCACCACTCACACGACACCGACCTTGATATGGCATCATCAGCTGCACCGGATCCCGCCCACAGCTTTGAGTTTGATCACGATATTGAGGTTGATCCTGCTTTTCCACCTGGTTTTGATCCAGACCATGACCTTGAGTTCATACACTTAGACCAGCCCTTGGAGGATCCTGTAACCCCCTGTGTTTGTTGATCCAGCTGATCTTGAGATGGAGTTTTTGATCCGGAGCCGGCCGTGGCCCCTGAGCCAGGCGCTGCTCCTGACCCCGCATTGGAGCATGACCCTGTTCATGCCAATGCACCTACTGTTGCTCCTTGATTGATCATCTGCTTGGACGAGAGAAAATTTGGGGTAACTGTGCAAGACAATTTATTATTACGGGGGCCCACGTAATGACGACTTGTAGTGCACAGGAATCCTGGTGGACTCTGCGGGTTAAGCTAATGATAACCAATGCAGCAGGAAATAACTTAAACACGAATGACCAAGGCGATGTAGCCTCGAGTTCATTCTATTACGAGTAACAAGCCAAATTGGCAAGCCTATGTGAAGGCTCAGAAATTTACTTCCCCACTCATACAGTGAGTATTTTTGCGTGAGAAATTGGGTGATTACATGATGGCTTATGTTGCTATATACACCTCATAGACAATTGAAACGTTGTCTAACCCGCTTCACACCACTTCGACAAAAGGGAATGTCACCCAGAAGTGACACAAACACCAGTACGTTGCCAAGGACAGAAGCCGAGCTGCAAGAACGCATCTCACAGATAAATGCACGACATGAAGCCCTCCGCTCTAAGTACAACGAGGGTATTACTGGAAATAACCCTCCAACTGGCTGCACCTATAGACAGTTCCTGAACTGCAAGCCTTTGAACTTTGACGGAACAGGAGGCACCGTTGCATTTGTTCGTTGGTCCGAAAAGACCGACTCCATTCTAAGAATGAGTAACTGTTCGCCCCAACAGAGTGTTACCTACATCTCGGGGATATTTCTAGATGGCACACTCTCTTGATGGAACCTCCAGGTTCAGACCCTTGGCACAGACGCTGCTTATGCACTGAGCTGGGACGAGCTCAAGGAAACGATTGAGAAGAAATGTTGTCTTAGGACTGGAATTTAGAAGCTTGAGGTGGAGTTCAGGAATTTGAAAATGGACGAACCAGAAATTCCTGAACTTGTCCAGCGATCGCACGACTTATCTAGGGTCGCCCCCCCTACTTAGTCAAACCGGAGTTCAAAAGGATTGAACGATTCATTTGGACACTTGCACCCCAGATCAGGGGTATGGTTACTACCTCAAAGCCCTCAACCATTGCAGAAGCTATCAATATGGGTGATCTATTTATAACATGAGATGTTATGTGAATGATAACATGAGATGTCATGTGTTGACATTGTTATATACTTACACTCTACTTATTATGACCTGACCAACGTAAACACATCTTCTAGAAAGATGCCGCCAAGACGTGAGCCACACATGCCTACTAATGAGGCAGAGCTACAACAAATCATTGCTGCTGCCATAGCGCAGTACGCAGCTTCTCAGCCAGGAGCGAGCGGGAGTGTTAACCAAGGAAATAACAACCCACCTCACGGATGCACCTACAAGCAGTTTCTAGACTGCAAACCGGTCAACTTCGATGGCACAGGAGGTGCAGTTGCCTTTACCCGCTGGGCTGAGAAAACCGATTCTGTCTTACGCATGAGCAAATGCGCGTTAGATCAGCAAGTCACTTATATCTCAGGGCTATTCCTGGATGGAGCCCTCTCTTGGTGGAATCTGCAAGTACAAACACTAGGCGAAGCTGCTGCCTACGCGCTGACCTGGGCCGAATTGAAAGAACTTATGCGCAAAAAGTACTGTTCTCGCGCAGAAATCCAAAAGTTGGAAACTGAATTTTGGCACTTAAAGATGGATGGACCAAAGGTTGCAGAATACGTCCAAAGGTTTCACGACTTATCTCAAGTGGTTCCTTACATGGTTACACCTGAATACAAGCGAATCGAGCGCTTCATTTGGGGTTTGGCTCCCCAAATCATAAGTATGGTGACCTCCTCAAAGCCTGCAACAATTACTGAGGCGATTGATTTGAGCGTGGCTCTTACAGAAGAGGCGATTCGCCTGAACAAGTTTGGTGATAACAAGACGAAGGAGAAAGAGACTCATGTCGAGTCGTCAGGGGTTAACAAAAGAAAGTTCTCGAACTTCAAGCAAGGCATTAGCGGTGATGGTAAGAAAGGAGCACCAAACACGCCAGCTCAGGGTACAGCTGGCAGTGGAAGGAAAGGAAGGGGATATATGGGCACCCAGCCCAAGTGTAATGCCTGCCAGCGTCACCATTCTGGTCAATGTGGGCTAAAAGTATGTGAGGTATGTGGGAAACGTGGTCACCTGAAGGATTCTTGTTGGGTTGGTGCTGGCCGTGGAGGCCAGGGAGGATTTGGAAATAGGAATGATAACCGTGGTGGAAATGGAAACCGCCCACAAGGAAACTACGGAGGAAACGGAAATCGAGGCAACAATGTGAATCAGGCTGGCAATGCAAACCAGAACAACAACCCAGCTGGAATTGGAGGTGGAAACGGGCAGAGACTTGGATGCTATAACTGCGGAGAAATCGGGCATTTTAAGAAGAATTGCCCAACGTTGAACCAAGCCCGTGGAAGGGTGTTCCAACTCGAAGCTAGGGAAGCGCGCCAGGATCCCAATGTTGTTACTGGTACGTTCCCTATCAATCAACGCTATGCATCCGTTTTATTTGATACTGGTGCCGACTTTAGCTTCGTATCGTTAGAATTTAAGAATATGCTTGGGTTAGCCGCTAATAAGTTAGACATTCCCTACTCGATCGAATTGGCCAATGGAAAGTTAGTTGAAGCAAACGAAGTTATCAGAGGCTGTGTGATAGAATTGGGAGAACGTGAGTTTACTTTGGATCTACTACCAGTCCAATTGGGAAGCTTCGACGTGGTGGTAGGAATGGATTGGTTGTCTGGCAACAAGGCAGAGATAGTATGTCACGAGAAAGTTGTTCGTATCCCAACCGATGATGGTGAGACAATTGTGGTTCATGGAGAGAAGCGTGACACACCACTAAGGATTATCAGCTGCTTGAAAGCAAGGAAGTGTTTACAGAAAGGATGTGTTGCTTTCCTGGCACACATTGTGGATAAAAAGGCTGCTGAGCCAAGAATCGAAGACATCCCTGTCGTAAGGGAGTATCCAGAAGTCTTCCCAGAAGACTTGCCTGGACTGCCACCTCAGAGGCAAGTAGAGTTCCACATTGACTTAGTTCCAGGCGCCGCGCCTGTAGCTAAGGCACCTTACAGACTTGCGCCGTCTGAGATGCAAGAATTGTCGACACAACTTCAAGAGTTGTTAGATAAGGGTTTTATCCGACCAAGCTTCTCGCCTTGGGGAGCTCCGGTCCTGTTTGTCAAGAAGAAGGACGGTAGCTTTCGTATGTTCATTGACTACCGGGAGCTGAACAAGCTAACAATCAAGAATAGGTACCCTCTGCCAAGAATCGACGATCTGTTTGATCAACTGCAAGGCTCTAGCTTTTACTCTAAGATCGATCTTCGATCTGGATACCATCAGTTAAGGATTCAAGAGGAAAGTATCCCGAAAACAGCCTTCCGAACTCGTTATGGACACTACGAGTTCCTTGTTATGCCGTTTGGCCTGACAAACGCACCTGCAGTCTTTATGGATTTGATGAATAGGGTTTGCAAGCCATACTTGGACAAGTTCGTAATTGTATTCATCGACGACATCTTGATTTACTCAAAGACGAAGGCTGAACACGAGCAGCATCTTAGAGCCATTCTAGAACTGCTGAAGAAGGAACAGCTGTACGCCAAATTCTCCAAGTGCGAGTTTTGGCTACGAGAAGTCCAATTCCTTGGGCACGTGGTAAATGGAGATGGAATCCACGTGGACCCAACAAAGATCGAGGCGATCAAGGATTGGGAAACGCCAAAGACGCCAACCGAGATTCGACAATTCTTGGGTTTGGCTGGCTACTATCGAAGGTTCATTGAGGACTTTTCAAAGATCGCTCAACCTTTGACGTTCCTCACGCAGAAGGATAAGACGTTTGATTGGGGAATCAAACAGGATGAAGCATTCCAGATACTAAAGGATAAGCTTTGTAACGCGCCAATCTTAGCTCTACCAGAAGGTACTGACGATTTTGTGGTATACTGCGACGCATCGCGACAAGGTTTGGGTTGTGTGTTGATGCAACGCCAAAAGGTCATTGCTTACGCATCACGACAACTGAAAGTGCATGAAAAGAACTATACCACCCACGATTTGGAGCTTGGCGCAGTGGTTTTTGCACTAAAGATCTGGAGACACTACCTTTATGGTACGAAGTGCACAATCTTCACAGATCACAAAAGCCTACAGCATATATTCAACCAGAAGGAGTTGAATATGAGGCAAAGACGATGGGTTGAATTGTTAAACGACTACGACTGCGAGATAAAGTATCATCCAGGGAAGGCGAATGTAGTCGCCGATGCCCTAAGTCGTAAAGAGAGAATCAAGCCCATAAGGGTTAGGGCTCTGGAAATGATTATCCGAACCGATCTTTCCTTGCGCATTCGCGCCGCACAAAAGGAAGCTCTCAAGGAGGGAAACCTTGAGGAAGAATATCTCCGTGGAATGGAGAAGCTTTTGGTACCAAACGAGGAAGGAACGTTATGTTTCGAGAAAAGGGTTTGGGTTCCTCTGTTTGGTGGATTAAGGGAAGTTATTTTCGACGAAGCGCACAAGTCACGGTACTCTATCCACCCTGGATCGGATAAGATGTACCAGGATCTCAAAGAATATTATTGGTGGCCTAGGATGAAAGGCGACGTTGCTGTCTATGTGAGCAAATGTTTAACGTGCGCTAAGGTCAAGGCGGAATACCAGAAGCCTTCGGGACTTCTGCAACAACCTGAGATTCCCAAGTGGAAATGGGAACAAATCTCCATGGATTTTATTACGAAATTGCCAAGAACGCCAAGAGGCCATGACATGATTTGGGTGATAGTTGACCGCCTAACAAAGTCCGCACACTTTCTGCCAATCAGAGAGAAAGACAGTACTAGTAAACTCGCGGAAATTTACATGAGAGAGATTGTCGCACGCCATGGAGTACCTCTCTCGATTATCTCTGATAGAGACGGAAGGTTTGTGTCAAGGATATGGCAATCCTTCCAAGAAGCCTTTGGCTCACAGTTGAATCTGAGCACTGCGTTCCATCCGCAAACTGACGGCCAGAGCGAGCGAACGATACAAACTTTGGAAGACATGCTGAGGGCATGTGTTATGGATTTGGGCGGTAGCTGGGATAAACACTTACCTTTGGTCGAATTTTCATACAACAATAGCTACCACACCAGTATTGGTGTCGCGCCATTTGAAGCCCTCTACGGACGCAAGTGCCGATCACCACTATGTTGGTCTGACGCAGGTGATAGGCAGCTTGCTGGTCCCGAGATCGTCCAAGAGACGACAGACAAGATTGCGCAAATACTTAAACGCATCGAAGCAGCTCGCCACATGACAAAAGGCATATGCGGATCCAAACCGGAAGCATGTGGATTTCCAAGTTGGAGAAATGGTGTTATTGAATGTTTCACCCTGGAAGGGGGTGGCACGCTTTGGAAAGCGTGTGAAGTTAAATCCGCGCTACATTGGTCCCTTCAGAATTCTGGAAAGAATTGGAACAGTAGCATACAAGTTGGACCTACCCTGCTGAACTGAATGGTGTTCACGATACATTTCATGTATCCAATCTGAAGAAAAGTCCAACTCAAGTTGACGTTGCCCATTCCCATCGACGAGATTCATATTGACGACACGCTCCACTTCGTTGAAGAACCTGTTGAGGTCACGATTGGAAAGTTAACAAGACCCGCCGGAGCAGTGTCAAACTCGTCAAAGTTCGTTGGAATGCCAGACATGGTCCTGAATTCACCTGGGAACGTGAGGACCGGGATGAAAGAGAAATACCCCCACCTTTTTCCTAAGAACTCTGCATCTACAAGCAGAACTTAAATTTCGGGACGAAATTTATTTAACGAGGGAAGAATGTGACAACCCGCACTAAACCAGGTATCCGTACCACTTAATTAATGAGTAATTACTGCTTAATTACTGTGCTTGTTTGAACTAGCTGATGAACTGCTACTTGAATACTGATACATGAACTTACTTGCATCATACTTGCTTGCTGTCACTACAATATTTATATGCTGAACCTTAGTGACAAACATGATGCACAAAAAGCACAGTAGCACAATACACGGATAACCTATTGAACATGCTGATAAAGCCAGCATCAGGCAAACACTGCGTCCAAGGCCTATAAGAGCCTGAGATATCTGACTACACTGGTAGTGAGTGTAGGGTTATAAGGGTTGTGGAACTGCGTCTCTAGGAATAAGATTACACTGATTGGATGTGCCAAAAACGTACTTTAAGTACAAAACACAGCACTTTGATAAATAATCCAGCTTCTAGCTGACTAGTAAAGTGCCAGAACATGAGAAAAATATTACTAGACACTTTCCAAAGTGTCGGGAACAAGATGTGTCACTAAAAATAACAATAACGACACTTTAAAGCTTTTGTAACGCTTTAAACGGATTTCTATCCAACCGAACAACCGGACCTTACCCGGAACATGAAAATATTATTATTTTCACTATTTATATTTTTCTGAGCCAGTTAGGGTCCCTGATTACCCTAACACCCGTCATAACACGCCATACTTAACTAACTAAGTTAAACACTTAGTTAACCTACTTAACTTAAACTTTACCCCAACTAAGCTAGTTAAAAATCGAACTAACCCCCCCCCCCCCCCACACACATCATAACCGGCCCCCAAAACTATGGGGAACACACAAGTACAAGCTTGATTATTTTATTAAGTTATGTTAGTATCAAGGTAGCACTAAAACCTTTGGGTAAAACTCCATCTAATTGCCTATAAGTATTAAGGATTACACAACATAATTTTCACCACAAAACTCAACTTACAAACTCTCTCCCTCACCCTTGGAGCTCTCGGCCGAACTCCCCACACCCACCATCATATTTTCGAGTTTGGTTCTTGCATTCCATCATCATACACACATCAAAGGTCACGTATTAGAGCTTTGGTGCACTCGGGAGCGCGAAGGACCACTTCCGTTAGCTTTTATCCACCCATTTTTCATCAAGATTCTTCCCTAGCCTTGAGCTAGAGGTATAACATTTAAAACTCGTTTTTACACTTGTCTGAAGCGGTTAAAAGGAATTTTGTCGGTGAAATCGATAACATACGTTTGAAGCATTAAAGTCTAGTAAAAACTCTAAAAATGGTGGTTAATAGCTTGTAACATGTGTAAAAGTTGTAGTATTTGGGATTTGTGATTTTTGAGACCCGATCTATGATGTGGTAGCTCGGATCATCGTTTAACCCGACTTGTAAAATCATGGATCTTCACATAAGCTCGTTTTTAGTTAACACAAGGGTTAAAAGGTGAAACTCTACCACACACGAGACAATGGACTTGTTTAAAGGCATTTTATTTGTGTAAAAGTGATTTTACTTGTACGGTAGTGTTTAAAACTAGCGGATCTACGTATCCGCAAGTGGTATTTTCAAAGAACCACACGCTAAATAAATCATGTTTTCTAAAAAGATGGATCTTACACTAACAAACATGATTTTATAAACCACAAGTGTGTAAACACTTGTGAAACAAAAAGATCCGACAAAGGACTAGCTTTGTCACTTGTTACTAGAAGTTGTAAAGACGATTTCTCTAAACACGAGGTTTTTACAAGATTGAAGTTACTTTATATAAAGATCTACAAAATATAATGGGATTTACATTATAGATGCGGAAAAACTACAAGTTCATGCGATTATGCGATTTACATACTTATCGACTAGTTTGATGTGTCGGAAATTGTTTGATTGAATAAAGAAGTTGTTGAATTGATTTGTTAAAAGAAAATGATACGCTTGAAAGCGTGGCCACCTCCAGTTACAGAGGAAACTCTGGCGAAATTTTCTAAAAACCTAACACTTAGAATTATTTACACACCAAGTGTTAGAACTATTTTTGACATATTCGAAACATAAATTCGCCATGACTTTATTTACTAAATTATCGGAGGTGGGATTTTCACTAAAGGTAACGTGATAAATATATTTTGTCACAACACTGTTTATGATTATTTTGTGAAAATACATAAATATTATTTTAGAGTGAAAATAATATTTACAAGCGTTAATGATTCCAAACCTTTGCGAACGCTTTCACTATGAATATATAAGTTACACCGGTATTACATTACCACACGATTGTTTAAACGTAACCTTACCCTAGCCCCCCCACCCATGTATTGTATCCCCCCATCCTTGGGAAGGAATATAACTACCAAGTATATACAGAACAAACATACGAAATAGTTGTCTAACTATTTCCCAAAAACTTAAACTATAAAGCTAAGGCACGGCCGTCCGTCTAATAGAATTGCACTTGTAGGTCGTCGCACAGCTTTCAGATTTGGAGACACTTGGTAGAGGACGCACCGACTGTGAGTTCATGTCCCCCTTTTCTCTAACTGTTTTCAGTTTTCTTAACTGCGGGGGTGAAATACATGTTACTTTGATTACAAGTACTTTATACATGGTATGATTAACGTAAGGAGGTTTTAGATCATGTGAATGGGTAGGCAGAACACCGAGGGACTTAAGCGGTAGATCTATCTGGGTGTAGCGAGCCCAGCTCTAGGCCCAACAGAACGGACCTCTCTGAGGACCAACAGAACGGACCTGGAGTGACTTGGTTGCCCAACGCAAAAATCGGCTAGGGTTGAGTCTTCCTATTGCATTTCACAACATGCTAATGGCCTTGCAAACCATTGGTGATCACAAGTCCTCTTACACTGCTACATACCACGACAACTTTTATACTTACAAGTGTTTTACTTACTCACTTGCACATGAACTCGCTCAACATTATTGTTGATTTTTCAACTTACATGTATTTCAGGAAATTAACGAGATCTGGCACGGTATGGCATGTTTTCCGCTGCACTAGTTTCCGAGGTCATCCGGGGTTTAGGGGATGTGTCTCTTTCTGGACAAGACACAGTCCTTAAACCATGTTTATGTTATGTTTCAGTTTGTAATGTTTGTTGAACAAGATTATGGTTGTCAGGGTATGTTAAAACAATGGTATTGTGTTTGGTTTTCAAAACTTAATGGATGATCTTGCATGTTTTTAACTCATATAGCTTTGGTATGATTAGCTATGGTATTAAGAAGTCTTACCGAAATTAACCACGCTTCCGCAAAGCCAGGGTGTGACAGCTTGGTATCAGAGCTCTGATCATAGCGAACTAGGATTCTTTCTCGAGTCTAGACTATGATCACTAGGGCTCTCACGAAAACATTTTTCTGCATACCACTTAAGTCCAGATCCAAAACTTTTTACAAACAAATGTTGAGCACATTTTATTATTTATTAGGCTCAGCTTGGAGGGCTGAGGAATCGGTCTGGAGGACCGAGGTGATCGAAGTAGTTAAGCACGTTGGTTTGTTATAAGGCTCGGTCTGGAGGATCGAGGTTTGGTCTAGGTGACCAAGGTAGTGGTCTAGCAAGGCTAGGAAGAGTAGGTTCAGTCATAACGACCGAATGCTCGGTCAAGGAGACCGAGGATCGATCTAAGTGATCAAGGTGGAGGATAGAGCAGTCCTTAAAGACTGGGAGAAATTGGACTAGTGAGACTAGGAGAATGATTTG